>RJWH01003022.1:0-183103 GCA_004363575.1 Solenodon paradoxus | reverse complement strand
ACACACACACACACACACACACACACATTTAGCTTTATCCTTCTGCCAAGAATTGGATAGAGTTGCAAAGGAGACAGGGACACTTGTCTTGCAGGGACACTTAGGAGATTAAGAACGCCTTCTGATTGGAATCCTTCATTTTCGACTTTCATGTTGTATATTCTTCTACAAGCCCCTTCCCTCACTTCTTCCAACTCTGATGCTGGACTGGCACTCAGACGGGCAGGAGGACCCTGCTGGTGTCCTGAGACCTGCCCTTCTCATTCACAGAGCCGCCACAATTACAGGTCTCTCATCAGCATAGACTGGGTTTTGTGGTTTCAGATTACATTTATAGTTAATGTTCCTTTAGTCCTCTGCAAGTTAGGAAGTTTACTTTATGTAGCTTAAGAATTTTATAAAAGAGTCTAATGTTATATTTAGAAACTTTAAAAGTCTGAAGGAATTAAAATTTTAAGTAATTCATGGGGAAGTTGTGACTTGTGCTGGTATTTTCGGTATTTGCCTCTTCACAACAAGTTCGTAACTTTGGGTGTTCTGCCAGATGTTAAGGGCTGTGTTTTCCAGTTATACAACGAACCATTTACACATAGTTTCTTTGTTTCATCCTACACATTAAAAAACATAACATCTTATCTTAAGTAATATATAATATTCAAGTACCAAAAGGATTTACAAAGATGTAAGAAGAAAAAGAGTCAATATAAATCAGCTGTCATTGGCTCAGCTGCTGGGTAGCCCTAAACCTCACAATCAGAATATGAGGGACGTAGAAATTAGCTCACTGCTCGAGAGTTAATCTTGTAAAGAAAACACATATTAGATTGGAGTTCTAGAGAAGTTGGCTTAAAAGACAGACTGTCTCCCAGTCAAAATCAAGAAATACCTAGAAATCTAATAAAGATTCCCACCCCCCCGTCCACAAAAAGAAAGCAGTAACTTAATCACTAATGTCGATATTTTTACAGAGAAAAGATATCCATTTCTAGCTGCATGACAAACTAGATAAACTGGCCAACTCTTCAAGTGAAAGCAGATAACACATGGTAACATTAACAGCTATCTTTTTTTCCCCATCTATTGTTGTTATTGAAGACTTTTCATTGAGGTAACTTAGATTTACAAAATAATATAAGTTTAGATGTGCAGGTTCACTATTCATCAAATATATAATACACCATGCTCACCATCAAATTTACAACAGTTCTCCACCACTGTTCATTGGACTTCAACCACCCCTGCTCCCCTTGTCACCCGCTTCCCCTTTTCAATCATCTTTTTAAATGTACTAGTTGTCTAGCAAGTCAACAAGGAATGGTCCTGCCAAAAACTAAGTGAAAAGGAGTAAGGGAACCCAGAAATAAAAGGTAACAATTGTATATATATATTTATATATATATGTATGTATGTATACACACACCCACAGAGAATCAGTAAAGATAGATATATATATATAGATATAGGTAGATAGACAGACACACACACACACTGTTCATTCTGTTTTTCTGGAGAATGCTTACAGCTACATTGAAGGAGAAGGAAGAGATTGGAGAAGAAGCAACATTGAAGAGAATATGCCTGAGAATTTTTCAGAATTGATGGCAGACATCAGTGCACAGATTCAAGAATACTAATGAGTCCCAGGCAATATAAAGACAAATCTTTAATTAAGCAAAATATAGTAAAGATGAAGAACACCAGAAACAAGGTACAATCATAAACTTATCTAGAAAGGAATGGCAGAATAACTGACAACACAATTCAACAACCTCTGAAGTCAGAAGATAATGGAATGATATCTACATGAAATGAAAGAAAACCATTGCATAGACTTCTATGCCCAGAAAAAAATATTTTTAAGAATGAGGAAATAAAAGATATTTTCAGATAAAGAAGTGAAAGAATTTACCATTAGGGTTGTCTTATAAAGGAAATTCTAAAGAATTTCAGGGAGAAAGAAACTGATCCTTTCTTCCATGTAGAGAGACCGAAGAATGAAAAGCAATGGTAGACATAAAGAAATTATTTTTGTGTAAGGTACATTAAACATTAATCCTTCTAGCCAAATGTTAGTAGCTTATGCTAACCTACATTATTTCTTGTTCATATTCATGTCAACAACTGCATGTCTGCCACTTCAGTTCTACTGTAGATGTCTTCTTATTTATAGCCTCCTTATGAGATGTGCCATGCTTGTAGCAGAAGGAAAAGGCAAGACCCTGATACATTTTCATAACCTGCTCAAATGTGACCTAGGCAAGTGTTCAAGCCAGACTCAATGAAATGGGAGTAATACCCTACCACACGGAAGTCCTGCAAATCAAATAGCCATGGACATGCTTGCATGATCCTCTAACAGAAAGGATGCTAGTGTAATTTACAGAGTTCCCCATTTTATCTTTTTTTCATATTTTGCTCAATTGTCCCAGTACCATGTGCTGAAAAACTTTTTTTTTTTTTAAGTAAAGGTGCAGGCAGGAATAAAGGCAAGTAGGCAGGTAGGCAGGAAGAAAGAGGAGAAGCATTTTATTTTTTTATTTAGTTGTTCACAGTTTGCTTCCTCCTGGGCCCAGGACTTGAACCCAGGGGTATGTGGCTTGCTCCTTTGGAGGCGACTGACCAAACCACTGCTCCAGAGGGTGTGCCTGAAATATCTATTCTTTCCTCAGGGATTACAATGTCAGCCTTATTTAAAAGTTTCCACATGTGGGTCTGTTTCTGTGCTTTCATCCTGTTCAATTTCTTTCTCCCTGTTCCAAAGCCAGATGACCTTATAACTATAGCTTAGCTTAGAGTAGGTCTTTATCACTGGTAAATCAAGTCTTTAGGGGTGTCTTGGCTATTCTTGGATTTTTGTCTTCCATATACGTTTGTCGATTTCTATAAAAACCTGTTGGTATCTTGATTTGGTTTACATTAAATCTGTAGTAGATCAATTTAGAAAGAATTGATACATTTGTATTATTTAATCTACCAATTTATAAGAAAAGCTATTTTGATCTTCTTAATTATTTCAGCAGTGTTTATAGTTTCCTGGATAGAGATCACCCTGTCTTGTCTTAGATTTATTCCTAGGTGTTTTGTAATTTTGAATATGATATATTTCCTTTCATTTGTTTTTATTAGTGTTTTCATGGCCTTATTTATCAATTTTTATATTTTAGATTCTTGGGATTTTATTTTGGTGTAAAAATAAATCATCATTTTAACTTTGCATTTTTTGGAATAGTAATTAAACCATTTGAACAAACACTGCTTGTTAAGAGTATAGCTCTTCTCCTTTGAAGGCCATCTTTTACCATATATTAGATTTCCATGAATACCTATTTTTTTCTCTATTCAATTTTCATATATTTAGCTCATCTACCAATGATACTTAGTTACATGTTACTTTCCAGATTCAGTCTATTTTTTTGATGGTATGTAGATTTTTTTTCTTTTGTACCCTTTTTTTTTTCCACCTGAACTGTATTTCTGACTTTCATCATCAATGTACAGATTTGTGATGATCTTTCTATATGGACCTATTCAGCATCCTTGCCAAATTATTTGATTAACTTAATTCTAATAATTTATCAGGATGCTCAATTGACTCTGCTATATAAACAATAGTGTCTACAAATGATTTTAATTTTCCTTCTTTTTCAACTCATAACTTTTATTTTTTCTTTGCTCCACAGGCTAGGATCTCTGTACAATACTAAATAAAAGTAGATAATAAGCATATTTATTTAATTCCCAATCATAAAACAAGCACTCTTAGTGTCTCAAAATTTAGAATCATGTTTCTGGAGTTGTTTTTGGAATTCTTTGTCACTGTGACAAAATTTTGCAAACAGAACTGAAGCAACATTCCCAGCCCATGCTCTTTTGCAACTTTTTCGCTCCTCCGTTGATGAGTGGAGTCTGTGTAACATTTCCTTGAGTCTGGGTGGGACTTTGTGATGGAATTGACTATAGAGAACAACAGATGCAAAATTCTATTGTTTCTAAGCCTTGGTCAAAACACATGATACGCTTCTGCCTTGTTCTCTTTCTTTGGGTGGGTGCCTTTGGGGCCCTGAGCTGCCATGTAGCAAGTTCAGTTACCTTGAAGCAACAATGATGGAAAAATCATGCAAAGAGACCGAATAGTGTTAAAGATGCCCGGGGAGCTGTTTCGGACTCCACATGTTCATACTATCCCGTCCCAAGCACCAGACTTCGGAGTGGACCGCAATCCTAGTCACCTTCTGACTGCAACTTTATGAGATCTCAGAATCTCACAAATAAGATGTCCATAAATTCCTTCACCTACAGAACCCATGAATAATGAATATTTTTGGTTGTTTTAAGCCTGTAAGTTTTAGGGTGATTTTTTTTACACATACTAGATAATCAAAACACACTGACCACGTGGAGAGACCCCCATATAGATGGAGATTCTGAAGAGCTTCAGCCCTTCCAGCCTCTGAATATCTGAGTCTTCCCAGCCCAGACACCCTCCAGATATGTAAATGAAGAAGATTTTGTGATGAGCCTGGCCTCAGCCACTAACTGACTGCAACCACTCGGTTAAAGCGTGTCTGAATTCCTGAATGACTGAAGGTGCATGACATTTGTCCTGTAGCAATAGATTAACAGAACAATCAGAATTTAAAAAACTGCTTTCCTATTTTACTGAGAGATTCTTGTCTCTTGTAATCATAAATATGTATCTAACTTTACTGACTTATTTTTCCGCATCTTTGAGATAATCACATAAAATTTTTCTCCTATAAACTGCACTCATGGTGATTACACAAATTGATTTTTCACTGTTAAGTCAATCTTTCTTTAGTGGGATAAGTCCAACTAGCTCGCGATGTATTGTCTTTTTAGAAATAATTCCACACACATTTGATTATGATTAAACTATACAACGTATTTACACTAAAACAACATGCTCATCAAATAATTCTAAAAGCAAATTAAAAGAGCAGCATTTATTCATTAATTCTCTAAAAATCATAGAATTTCATGTAAAATACTGTACTTTGTCACGATTTCCTTTTAAAGAACTAAAAATATCTATTACATTACTCTGATCTTGTATAAATTAAATGCTTCCCTCTTTTCACAGTCTAAAATGACATTCCCTAGAACATTTTTAAAGGACCAAAAAGAAATTTAAGTGGACAGGGTACAAATTTCATTTTTCTCATATTCTATAATTAATGTTTATTAAAGTATATCTGATTTGTCTAATACCAGCATTGAAAGATAATATTTATTAATCCAGTTCCATTTACACTAGAATTAAATGAAACACATTCCAAAATTTTCACATGGTCCTCACGTTTCTGTGATTTTTTTCCATTAGCAATGGAAATTTTTGATTTTATTAAGAATATGTTCAGCAAGATTACTTTTTCTTTATATTATTTTGTTTTTCTTTGTTCTTCTTTATACACTTATTGATTCAGTTTCCTAATACTTCGTTGATAATTTTTAATCTAAATGGCATTAGGTAAATAGTGAGATTGACCTATAATTGCTTTACTCATACTCATTAACTTTTAGCATACGGTTTATACAAGTGTCACCAAATTAACTATGGAATGTTCTCTTATTTGGTATACTTTGTGTATAATTTGTGTAAAACTGAAAGATATGTTCCTTGAATATTTCATAGAAATTGCCAGTGAAAGCCTGGACTTAGAGGGAGATTGCTTGGGTTTGTTTTCTTTACTTTTTTTAATAAACATGTTTATTGAAGTAACTTTGGATTATAACATTTTATAAGTTTCATATGTGCATCATTATATATCAACACATAAATGCCACTGAAAGTCTAATTTTATCTTTTACCATATAATTGACCACGTCAATTATTTTGCCAGGTATGCCTGCCTACTTCCCTTTTGGTAACCACTGATTTGGCCTTATAGTCTAAAAGTTTATTTTTGTTTTATTTAGTTCATTAGGTTATTGGTTTATCTATATACTACTTATGAGTGAAGTCCTATGGTGTTTGCCTTTCTCTGACTTATTTCACTAAGGTCCATTCAAGTCATTGAAAATGGCAAGATTTCATTTTTTCTTTTTTTCAGCTGAGCCTGGAGTTTTCTTTATGAGAATATTTTTAACTACTGATAGACTGTCTTTGGTGATTGTACAACTATTCATATATCCTAATTCTTGAAATAAATTTTAATCAATTATATGTGCATAATTTTTAGACATTTTAGCTAGATTTTCAAATTTATTGACTTAAGTCAATTATAAAATTCTCTTAATATCTCTAACATTGTGAGCAATTTTGCTTCGTCCTGCCAGAGAATCATAGATTTGTTTACTTTTTTCCAAGGAATCCACTTAATGACTTTATTGTTCCTATTGGTAATTTGTTTACTGTTTCTTAGTTTTTGGTCTATCTTTATTATGTGCTACAATTGGAGTTTATTCTGCTACTGAGGCTTCTTAAATTGGAAATGTCACCAATTAATACTGGCTTTTCTTCTTTAATGTATGTGTTCTCAGGCTATAAGTTTACCTCTAATTACTGCTTTAACTTTTCTCCATAGAGTTCATTAGAATTATTTATTTAAATAATTTCCTAAAATTTACCTGCACTTCAAAACAGGTAAAATTGAACAATATGGTGGATATATAAATATGCATTATATTGTTATACATATATGTTTATAAATTATTTACTATATATGTCCATTTTATTATTTCACATCGCTATATACTTTTTAGGAAATTGAATTCATACCTCATACCTGTGTATATTTCACACCACACTCACAACCAGAGTTTTAGTTTCCTTTGCCACTCTTTATTTTTTTCTGTTTTGATTTTTTTTTTTCAGGCCAAGATAGGAGCATAATTTTTCACATTAAATACATATTTCAAAAGAAACACAGGAGAGTACAATATATTGGATAATTCCAAAACAATTAAACTTTACAATGAATATAGTAGTATATAAAAATTCATAATTTAAGGACTAGCTACAATTCCTTAACTTAGAAAAGTTAAAAATTAGAATTATCAAGAAAACTAAGGTAACTAAAAAGAAACAGCATGATGACAGTAAAATTAAAAAATTTTGGATAGCATTATCTTTCCAAACAAAACAATATCAAAAATGGTCAAAACAACATCAGAAAAAGATGGTTTTCTCATCTATAAAAATGGGGATAATAAAATCTACATCATAGACTTATCTTAAATAGGATAATATATGCCAAGTTCTTGAATAAGCCCCACAGAACAATCACAAGCAAAGAAATTGAAGAATTAATTAAAAGTCTCCATAAAAATAAGAGCCCAGGACTAGATGGGTTTTACAGTGAATTTCACCAAATCTTCAGAGAAGAATTAATACCTATTCTACTCAAACTCTTCCAAAATACTGAAGAACAGGGAACACTTCCAAACATTTTCCACAAGTGAACATCACACTGATGCCAAAAGCTGACAAAGATGTCACCAAGAAAGAAAATTATAGACCAATATCTCTAATGAATATAGATGAATAGGTCTAATAGACCTATTTTTAGGTGGAGTTTCTTTACACTTTATATATCATCTCCAGTATTTTTTGTGGAATTGGTTTTGTGGTGGTAAACTTCTTTAACTCATGCTTACTGGAGAAGCTTTTGATCATTCCTTCAGTTCTGAATGATAATCTCACAGGGTATAGTATCCTAGGTCGAATTTACTTTTCTTTCAGTCTTTTGAATATATCATGCCATTCCCTCCTGGCCTGTAGAGTTTTAGTTGAGAAATCCACTGACAATCAGATGGGGACTCCTTTGTATGTGATTTATTTTTCTCTGGATGCTTTTAAGATTCTTTCTTTTTCTTGTATTTTTGACATGTTAATGACAATGTGGCTAGGTGTAGGTATGCTTGAGTTTCTTTTATTAGGGACTCTGAGGTTCCGGGGTCTGGAGGCTTGCCTCATTCTTCAGGTTAGTGAAGTTCTCAGCTATTATTTCTTCAAATGCAGTTTCTGCCCCCTTTCCCTCTCTTCTCCTTCTGGGACCCCTATGACATGAATGCTGTTTCTTTTGATGTTACCCCATATGCCTTGAATGTTGTCTTCATTTATTTGAATTTGTTTATCTCTTTGCTGATTTGCTTGAATGCATTCCTCTGCCCTATCTTCTAGCTCATTGGTTCTGTTGGAAGCTTCATGCATCCTATTCTTGAGTCCCTCTTCTGAATTCTTTAGGTGAGCCATTATGTTCTTTCTTTGACATCTGTTTTGAGCTGCTTCATTTCTTCTCTCTCTTTTTTGTAGTTCTCTTTTTCTCCCTCTATTGTTTTATTGATTTTCCATCACTGTTGCCCTAAGGTAGTTTGCATACATCTGTTGTCTTCAGATTTTCTCCTTGGTTTTTGTTGGATCCATCATTTCATGTATATTTCTCTGTGTCTTTGCTCTGTGTGGAATTCTGTTTATATTTCTGTGGATTAGGTTGTGCTTCAGTGACAGCCTTATGCAGGGTTTCGACTTGCACCAAGCAAGCCTGTATCTTGATTTAGACCAAGATTTCTGCAACCAAGGTTTCTGGGATTTTTTGAGTATTGTGGCGTTGCCATTGGTTGGATTTGTTGAAATTCTTGTGGGTCCTCTGTTGCAGCCTGAAGTTCATTATATGAGGTTGGAGTTCGTGTGAGGAATGCAGAGCCTTCCCCCAGCATCCCAGCTCCCAACCACAATGACCACCTTACTATAGGCACACAATCAGCAATCAGGCTGTGGTTTCACCTATGCCCACAAGGTGGCGCTAGTAGGTAGCATTGATGGTTTCTCCCTCTGGGAGACTCTTCTTCCTTTAAGCCCAAGTGCAAGATTTCCAGTGGGTGGGTCCTACAACTCTGGGACAATATGATGAGAGGGAGTAGGGGTGGGTGATTACCCTAGCTGCCTTTTGGTTATGGCGTCACCCAGAGTAATTTTCTCACCAGGCCTCCAGTTCAAACTTCCAGGGCACTGGTGCCTCTTCCACCCTGCAATTAGACCGTCTCCCCTGGCTCTGTATCCCTGTCCTGCTGGGCAGACTATCTGCTGCTTCCATGATTCCTGGGAGAGCCAATTGTTCCCGCAGGTCCACCCCCTCTAATGTGGCCAGAATCCCAAGGCTGAGTCTTCCATGGAGCTCTAAAGCCAGACATTTTTGCTTACCCATTGTTTTCGTGATTGCTGCTATATCTCTGCAGCCTCTCTGTCTACTTTTCCTCTGTTTGTTTCTGGAAAATAGGTGACTTTCTAGTTGCTCTGTGGGAAGGACCTAAGTCTGGCTCCTACCAGGTTGCCACATTGGCTAGAAGTCTGTCCATAGGTTTTTATATGAAATTCTGTTATTATCAGTTCAAAATATTTTCTAATCTCAGTTATTTCTATTTCTGCTTAGTATATAGAAATTGGACGTAGTGTTATTTCTAATCTAATAAAAAGTTCCACATAATTTTTTTTAAACTATCAGATATCTGAGGTTGCAGTTTAAATTCTAAGAAGAAATAGGTTTTTCCAAGGACAGGAGGGACATGTTTCATCATTAAGTTTGTGATAATTTATTACTTCGTAGTAGATAACTAATATACCATCCTCCTAAGATTTTGAAGTAGGTTATATATTTTTCAGTTTTAGAAGTATGGTTTGGGAGGTTTGTTCACCCAAACTCTGCTATGTTAACCCTTCACTGCACACTTTAGAGAAAATTTGTTTTAGCCAAACTCCCAATTTACTTCTAATTTAGAACTCATAGTTTGAAGCTTTGAACATCACTTAGTCAATGTGAATTTGGGTTAAGTCTTCTTAAGACATGACTGTGGGTTATAAATTATCACTGAGGTTATTGATTGCCCCTTCTGTTTTGATCAGTGCCAATACAGCATTCCTTGGAATTGTGTGTGTGTGTGTGTGTGTTAGGGAATTATGTGTATTTTTTCTCCTTACAGTGAGAGATCCCAGATGTAATGTACTGGTTTTCCTATGAGATTTACCAATTTTGGAGACCTCTAGATTTTTATCTTCTGTCCTCAAGCATCAACAAGCTATGAAAATCTAAGCTTAAGTCTCTTCTTTCACTCTTCTTGACCTGGTCATTCCTTATTATTTTACAACCTTGTTGAAAGCTTTTAGGAATGAGTTCAGAAAACATATTATAACCTGTATTTTAGGATTTTTTCTTTCTCTTTTTTTAGGAGAAGTTAGCTAGAAAATACTTAGACATCTATACTACTGGAGTACAAAACCACTTCATTTATTTTCATTCTTTTATAAAGTAATAAAGATATTTAAGATTATAGGTGTTCCTTTTAATACAACTTTAGACATTTTTCAAAGGTTTTATTCTAAATTGTTATTCTTTTTTTTAATGTCTAAATAAATAATGATATCAGATTTTATTTCCACTCTGATTCACTGGATATTTTAGCATTCTTTTCATTTTGATTTGGTTAAGTGTTTCTGCTTTGTTATGTTTCATTATTCTTCTGTTGATTTCTAGCTTATTGAATTGTGGTCAGGGAATGTGGACTTTAAAATCTTTATATTCTGGAATCTATTAAGATTTTCTTTGGGCCAAGTACATGGTCAATTTTTATGGATATTCCATAAGAAATTGAAAAGAATGTTTTTCTTTGTTTATAGAAACCATATGTAAACCGAATAACATGTATGCTTTAATGGAGTCTGCTTCTCTTTTTCACATTTCCATACATGTATTCTTCTTCTATTCCCTAGAGTAATCTATTACCTTAAGTAGGAATTTGGACAGTTACAATAAGGATAAAATGAGAAAGTGATAGTTTGTGTTCAGCTTTGATCACCAAAATAGGATTTTAAAAATCTAAGGTAAAATGATATTCATAGAAAGGAGGCTTTCTCCAGAGAGAAAAGGATTTTCGAAATTCTTTACGTTTCATTAGCATATCCAAATCCAAGCCTGGAGGGAGGAGTGACTTTTGCATGCAGAGTTTAAAGTAAACCATGGGTAGAGAGAACTCAATTTGTGAAGTCTTGGCTAGCAGATCATTCTTTCTATCTTGGTCTTGTCCTCTGTTTTATAAAAGGGGGAAAGATCTGCGTTCTGACCACCTTTCTCAAGGATGAAATCTAGGAAGGATTTTTTTTCTTTTTTTGCTGCGGGGGTTACTGTTACTGGTACCGGTGGCGGAACATGGTGGTTGCAAATCATAGGTTGTCAGGAAATCTGGAATCAGAGTAAGTTTTGCCTGTCCCTCCATTTGGAACTATTGGGAGTGTCTGCCACATAGAGTCACCTCCTCACCCCATGTGGGGTAAAGCTGGACTTTGGCAATTTAAGCATGGTCTTTGGTGAAGTAAGACAGAGAAAGAAAATTGAATTCTTCATCTGCCTCAACATCTGTATGATGTGGGAGTCAGAAGTTCCCATAAGTCCCCACAGTGACTGGCTTCTAGAATGAGACTTCAAGAGAGGCTACTGGGATCTGATGTTGGTTTGACTTGGAGAAATGAATATATACTCAGTGGCAGCCAGATCTCAAACAGGCCCACTAGGGCCTGCCTAGGTCCAGAGAAGGACAATGAGGTGACAAGTCACAGACTTAAGCAGTAGATTCCACCAAGTCAGGTAGACCAGGGATCTTATTACAGAAATTTGGTGACCTTAAAGGCAATACTACACATCTGTTCCCCCAAATCCCAGGCCCCATCTGCTACAGAAAAGACATTCCCAGGACTGGTAGGGAGTGAAAGAAGAAATCTGAAATTTTGCATAGATACCTCAAAGAGGAGAAAGATATTAGGAGGGTAACCAAGATAGTTGGGAAACAAGTCCTACTCCTTTTATTGTCCTGTCGGAGAACTTGTGAGGAAGATTAGATCATTATAAAAAAATTAAGAAGTTACAGTGTTGTTGTTTTTTCCCCTTTTTCCTTATCTGACTAGTTGTGGGTACAAATGTGTAACTTTATTAGCTACCTGTGTATCACATCAAATGTGTTGCTTATCTTATCCAAGTCCTGTTTATCCTTTATCTACCTTTTGTTTAATTGAGCTGCCAAATTCTTAAAGAGAAGCATCATCCCTCCTCTATCCAGTAGTAGTTTTATCAAGTTCTTTCGTTTGTGAGCATTTTTGCTGTAAATATTTTGTTATTTGATAACATGTTTGACCGAACTCGATTGTTTATCCTTATAAAATGTTCAGTTCTGTCAGTTAATTTTGACTTGAAAATCTGTATTATCAGATGCTGACTTAGCTGATGATACCATATTAAAAGCAGGTGCACCTGCTTACTTTGCGTATTAGTTTCCTATACCTGCCATACAAAGTACCAATAATGCGTGGCTTAAATCCACAAAAATACATTGTCTCACAGTTCTGGAAGTTAAAAAGTCAGAACTCAGGTGTCAGCAGGTACTCTTTCTGCTGGTTCTAGGGGAGAATCCGCCTTGCCTTTCCTCGCTTCTGGTGTTTGTGGCAATCCTTGGCATTCCTTAGCTTGTAGCCATATCACTGCAGCCACATGGCTGTCTTCTCCCTGGTGTATTCACATGTCTTCCTTCTGTGCATGTCTGTGTCTCTGTCCAAGTTTCATCTTTTTATAAGGACATCAGTCTTAATGGATTAGGGTCCATCCTAATGACCTCATTTTAATGTCAGTACCTATGCAAAACTTCTATTTCCAAATAAGGTCATATTCTGAGTTACCAAATATGGTATATTCTGAGGATCAGGAACATTATTCAAGTCATAATGCTTTGTGTTTATATTATCTCTTTGGGCTTTTAAAAAAAAAAACCTTGTTCCTGGGACATTTTTTTCTTAGAAAATATTTGAGTGTGTTTTTATTGAGAATTCAATGCATTTATAGAATGTTAATGCTTTTGTCTCCTTTTACATCTATTATTATACTTTAGCATGATTCCTCTTTTTCCATTTTCTTAATTTTACTGAGTTGACCAATAGATAATTATGTTTCTTGCCATCAGATGAAACTATTTGAACATCTTTAATTTTTACTTTTTCTATTTATTCCCCTTAATTGCTGGGTTTTGAATTTTTTTAATTAAAGGAATATGGGATTTTAGTTTCCAGTGATTTTCACGTCTCTCTATTTAGAATGGCTCTTCTGTTTTCAAGAATCTTTTCTAGAGGTGTATCATTGTGGCAAAGACAGCTGAGACACCAGTGTGGACCATGTAAAACCTGAGGACTGGGGTTTGAGAGCTGGGGTCAGGGTGGAAAGAAGGAAGGAAGGAAAGAAGGGAGGGAGGGAAGAAAGAAATCCTTCTTCCTCTCTTTCAAAAAAAAGTTGTCTTTCTAAACCTTTATATAACAGTTTACAATCATACGTACATCATCCACTTAGAAGCAAATACAAATTGTGCTTAATTTATATACCATCATATGTCTGAATAAAATCTGTCTTTTGCTTTCACTTATGGTAACTTGACTGAGAATAGGAATCTTGACTTGTGGTTCTTTTGTTCCAAATGTCTGTAAATGTTATTTTACAGAGTCAGGTAATGCCCATGAGAATGCTAAACCTAGTCTGATTATCTTTTCCTTTAGCAACCACAGTTCTGCATGAAAACTTGTAAGCTCTCCCCTTTACCCCTGCATTTAGAAATCACCCTAGGATGTGGTCAGATTTGTTTATTTTTCCTGAATTCTGCTTACTATTTATAAGCTTTTCAATGTGAAATTTTTCAATTCAAGAAAGTTCTCTTTATTTCTCCTTTCAGAGTTGCATTTTCTCCATCCATTCTATTTTCCATCTGAAATTACTATGATTCCCATTTTAAGACTTTGGAATATGCCATGGATTATCCTTTTCTCCTAATTTCCCTTCTTTTATAATTTGCTTAGGAATGTGACATAGTGTCTCCATTTATATGTTCGGACCACTCATTTTTCTTCAGTATTATCCATTTTCTTTTTTGCCTCTTTTGAATTGCTGGAATTTTTTAATTTTGATATAATTTTTAAAATAGATAAAAAATGCAAGGATAGTATAAATATTTATTTACTAGTTGTTTACATTTAGTTCTATTTTCTGTGAAATTTCTAAATGGAAATCATTTTTAATTTGTTTTTTCACAGGTAGTTTATATATTTGCTGCTATTATGAATGGAAATATTTTTCATTACATTTTTTAATTGATAATGTTTGACATATGAAAGTTGGTGCGAGGATAATTATCTAATAATTGATATTTTATTAAACTTTCATGTTGATACTGTTTTTAATAATACTTTGTATTTTTTTCAATGAATGATCATATCAGTTGCAAATAATGACAGTTTTATATCTTTCTTCACTATAACTAAACCACCTATTTCCTTTTTTTATGTTATTATTTTAACAAAGTCTTCCAGAATCATGTTGAATGACACCTGTGATCTAGCTGTTGTTGTTCTGAATCTTAATGGACTTTCCCAAGAAACCGAAGAATGTCATTTGTAGTCCACCACAGAATAGGATATTTGCTATTAGTTTTTGTTTGTTTACTTTGTGTTTTTTCATTTATTTTATTGTAATAACTTTTTCTGCACATTAAAATAACCTCATATGTATAGGTTCCCCATTCCTCATATATATGTCAACACACCATGCCCTCCACCAAATCACCAAGGGTTCTTCACCATTGTCCAGTGGGCTCTACCACCATTTGCCCCCACCCACCCACCCCATTCCATTCCCTATTGGTAACCTCAATTCTGTTGCAAGCATCCAAGGGTTGGTTTTGTTTCATCTGTTCCTTTGTTTTGTCTGTTCACTATTAGTTTTTAACAAATGTCCTTTCTCAAGTTAAGTTCCATGTAGACCTAGTTTAAGAGTTTTGATTAATAATAGATGTCAAATTTCATCAAATCTCTTTTCTGTAGCTATCATAATGAGCACATAGTTTTTTCTCATATAATATTAATATATTAATAAATTTCCTGATGTTTAGACATCCTTTTATTCTGGGAATAATGCCAACCGCTCAAAGAATATTCATATTTTTAACACTATTACATTTAATTTACTAGGAATACTTAGGATATTTCCATCTATAAAATATATGCTGTTGAGCTCTGGCCTTCTTTCTTTCGCCCACTATCCTGGTTTTAGTATCAGTTACATAAACTTCTCAGTTTTTACTATGCCTTTAGACACATTTTAAATAAAATAGGAATGCAAAATGATACTGTTTTGAGGGGTTAATGAACCTCTTGAAGGCTAAATCTAGGAAGTTAATGAAAAGTAGTGCTAATAAAAAAACCTACATTTTCTGTACTCTGCTGACTTTGTTAGAATCTTTAGACATATAAGCCAGTTTTAAAGCATTGGTTGCTCAGGGTTCATAGACATTGAACTAAGAATGAAGCAGTGTCATTTCTAAGTAAACCTTAGATCTGCAGAGTACTTAAACATTTATGTGGCTAATAAAGTCAAATAGTACTAAGAGTGATATAATGAAAAACAGTCAATGTCCTTTTTGCTCCTGCCTCCCTACTTCTGAAGGCTTCATTCACCTGATGTTTGTCAACGTATTTCCAAATAATAAATGTGTACTCCTCACTCACAGTTCTTCAGTTTATATATAATCCGTTGTTTTTCTAGTATGGCAACTGAAGATTTTAATTTTCAGTTTCTACTCCCCATTCTCTCAAAAGTTCTCTCTCATTTTTTCAATCCATGGTCTTTTTTTTTTTTTTTTTTCTTCAAGGAAAGGTGCAGGCAGGAATGAAGGCAGGTAGGAACAGAGAGGAAGAAGAAACATTTGTCCACATTGGTTGTTCTCCTCACACCTGGGACACAATCCCAAGACCTTGGGACGTACATAGACTGCGCTCCTCTGGAGGTGGCTGATCAAACGACTGCTCCACTAGGGTGCACCTAAATCCGTAGTCATTTTTATGTTAAATAACTTGTGCACGCTGCCTAACTGATCATTGTACTCATTACATTTCACTTCTGTAAGGCACTTTGACTTTCTTGTAGTTATTCATTGCCTCATCTTTTCGTTACTTTCTTTTTTCCTGAACTGATTGCTTAAGTCTTCCAGTATCCCCCAAAAGCTCTTCAGTGTGCACTTGGGACAATTTCCCATGCTGTCAGACCTGTTGGGTCGCCTCCCTTTCCATCTTCCGCCTGCAGTCCGTTCTGATGACCTCCAGCACTGCTCTTGGTCTGGGAATCCCTTTACTCCTTTCCTTTTCTGGTTTCCCTGTTCTTCAGTGCTATATCTTCTTTCCTGATTTAATCTCCTTTTTGATGAAACATACACCATTAGATTCTTGAGAAAGGTCACGTAAGATTGAAATGTTTTGAGACTTTGCAGATCTGGCAATATCTTTATTACATCCTCTCACTCAATGTGCTAGAGATGGCATTCTCAGTGGAAGTCAATTTTGTGGGCATTATTCCTTTTTGCTTCTGTCTTCCAATGTCACCGTCATTATTTTCTTATTACCAATGTTGTGTATGTGATTATTTTTTCTCTCTGGAAACTTTGAGGATTCCATTTTGTCTCTGGTAACAATAAATGACTTTGTGAATAATTATTGTATGTCCAGAGACTCTTTTTCCTGCTTTGTATATTATTCATTTAATCTTCAAACAACACTGTGAGGCTGATACTATAATTATTCTTATTTTACAGAAGAAGAAACCATGGCACAGAGAGATTAGGTTATTTCAGTAAGGGCACACAGCTAATAGATGAAGCACCATGGATTTATATCTAATCTGACTTCATAGCCCACACACTCAGGCAGGAATGAAGGCAAGTAGGCAGGGAAGCAGGAAGGAAGAGAGAGGAGGAAGAAACAGTTATTATTGATTTATTTGTTCATTTGTAATTGTTCCCCCTTGACCCTGGGTATGAACCTGGGCCCTTGGGTTTTATGTGGACTATGCTGCAGCCACAGACTTAGTGGCTGAGCCACCAGGGTGTGCCTATAGTTCTTACTCTTAACCACTATTCTTAGCTTCTCTAAGAGGGCAAAAGTAACCAGAACAACTCCTTACTAATGCGGTTTCAGGCACTAGGTCCTAGTAGTAGGGACTAACACAACATGGAATTTGGATTCCTGATTTATGCACAAAATTAATACGAATTATGAAGCTAATTCTCTTTATACTAGAGAACCTTGGACATTTCTTAAAGGAAACCAGCCATTAGCACTTTTTACAGTCTGCAGGAAGGGAACTTCCAAAGGCACAGCTGATATCATTTCAGCACAGTCTTGTACCACTTACAGCCAAAAGGGAGCCGAAGTCTCTCTGAGTCATCATCTGGAGGCTGACCCAGCTCCACTCCTGTCAGCAGCAAGCACTTTTTCTTATGGCGTCTTGGGGTATCTTGTACCCCAAGGTGTTGCTGGTGCTCATGCCCTAATTTTCTGTGCTTGCTTCAGTCACAGTAGGTATTCCTACTAGATATTCCTCCTAGAATATCACTCTAGATGCAGATCACCAGCACGGTTGATCTTTGCTGTGTGATATTCTTTGTACTTTCGTTTATGTTTTACATATTTACATCTTCCCAGCTAGCCTGTAGGCAGAACTCTCTTGTAAATCCTCTACCTCTTTATGATGACAAAGAGAAGGCATGTGGATATAGAGCGTTACATCTGTCTTTGTATCTATTGAGATATTGAGAGAGAGGTATATATAAAACAGACGTGTATGTGCCCATGCTATGTAAAAGGTTTTATTTTATATCGGTATGCTCTGGTGGAGGATGGTTAGTTTCGCTAGCCAAGAGCACAGTCCACATATATTCCAAGGACCTGGTTTCAAGTCCCAGGGTGAACAACCAAGATGTACAACTAAATAAAAATAAATTAAAATGCTTCTTCCTTCTCTCTCTTCCTGCCTGCCTGCCTACTCACCGTCATTCCTGCCTGTACTTTTCCTTCTTAAAAAAAGTACCTTTTTTTTTTATCTTAAATGTAATATATTTTCATGGTAAAAAAATAATCAAAACAGTACATATGGGTATAAAATGAAAGTTACATTTTCTCAATTTGTCAATTTATTTCATTTCCTGCTTTCTTACTGTTTATTTTCACTCCATAGAAACAACAATGATTACTTACATAGCTCTTTTCAGAAATTTTCTATGTATATAATAGCATCTATGGATGGATGAATAGATATATTTTTTTTAGCACAAATGAGATCATGTTATGAATATAGTCCATAAACTTGCCAGTTTCACTAGTTATATTCTTAACATCTTTCCATAGCTGCAAATTCTTTCCTTTTTTAAACAGCTATGTACTATGACTGAATCAATTTTATTAACCAGTCATCTATTGCTGGGGCATTTAATTCCTGTCTAGGCTGGATTGTTTTTTGTTGTTTGTTTTTAGTTTTACTATTATAATTAATGTTATAATGAACATCTTTGTGAAACCATTTTTAGTTACTCATGCAAGTATATTCAAAAGTAGAATCATTGAAATATAACTTCTGGGTCAAAGAGTATGTGCATTTAAAATTGTGATAAAAAACAGCCACGTTTATTTCCATGAAAGTTATGCCAAATTATACTATTATAAACAGTATGTGAAAGGACACATTTCCCCTCATCATATCCAATTCCAGCTCATATAGCTTTTTAATCTTCCCTCATCTAACATGGAGGAACATTTGCATTTTTCACTATTTTTACTTCTCTAATAATTATCAGAATTCATCATTTGTTCAGATATTTGTTGGCCGTTAGTCTCCCTTTGCTGTGAACTGACTTCATATTCTCTGATCATTCTCTATTGGTTCATTGGTTTGGTTTTTTTTGTTTGCTTTATAAGAAGTTTGTTGTTTTATTTTGTCTGGGGGACCATATTATTGAAGTGAGTCTGTTACGTGTTATATGCATAGCCAACATTTTTCAAGGTTTTTGTTGGTCTTTTATCTTGGTGGTGGGAGTAGGGGTGAATCTGGGGATGAGTTAAGGCAGCTGAAGAGAATAGAAAATTATTTCAAGCCCCTAAGTACATAGAAGTAAGAAGGAGGAGAAAACAGAAGAAACGAGGAAACTTTCCAGGCTCTGTTACTCATCTGTGTTTTCTCTTCTTCCACAAGCCATAGCTATACCCAGCAGCCCAGAAACAACCAGTATCTAAACCTGACACTTCTGTTTACATAGATTTTAGTGAAAAAAGACAATAACAATATTTTTTAAATGTATTAGATAAAAGGTAGCTTTCTTCTGCACACACACACACACACACACACACACACACACACACACAGATTATGGGATATCCAGGATTGGATGACAAATTAATATGCAACTTGTCCATGCCAACTTTTCCAGCTAGCTACATTCTCATCAGCACTATAATTTATTAACAGCGAGGTGAGAAAAGACATGAATCAGCTTAATGTGATATAAGTAGGGCGTTGCCATAGCAACAAGATACAGTCTGTTTTCCACTATTTATGTATGGTTTATTTTCTCCAGAGCCTCTGAGTTATTACTTGAAACAAATGGAATGAGAAACATCTTGTTCTGAACAACCCCCCTCTGCCCCTCAGTGTGTATGTGTATTTAAAACCACATTTTTATGAAAGAAAAAACAAAAACACTTGAAAACATTTTAAATTATGTTTATAGCAAAAAAGCTAACTGCATAGTTTGCAATTCACTGTGATTTTGCAAAACTCTTTGCCCCCTCCTCCCCGCCACCCCTCCCCCCCCACCCCGACACACAATTCCTCACTGAAACCTCTGGGAAAAAACCCAAAACACAAGCTGGAAGCGAATCGAAGGCTAATATTGCTTCTCAAAGGAAACATTCATATTTTCTACCCAGACTTCATGACTGGCTGGAACCAACTCCCCACTCCTAAAAGGTGTAAGCAGACTAAGCCTGCTGTCAATGTTTTATTTTACTCAATCTCAAAATTTCGAAAAAAAAGTCCAGTCCAGGAGGAAGCCAAGACTGAGTTTGTGATCTTATCTGCTCTTGGCGATCCTAAAGGGATCTTACCAGCCACCTCTTCCTAAATATCCTGCATGGAACAGACGCATTTCCTGAAGGATCTCATAATTGTCCCCATTCTCCCTTTTACCCTAAGAGAATTTAGAATTTTTTGGTCAAAGATGGATTCGGTCATATCCAGGCCATAGAAAACATGAGGGTTTCAGTGGTGCAGAAAGGAAAACAGTAACCCAGAGTCCTTCCATTGTTCTCTTTCCTCATTCCAACTCCTGATTCCTCTGATTGCCCCCATGCTGTAGGAAGACAGAAGTAGACCTAGAGCAAAGAGGAAATTTAACTCTCAGTATCGTCTATCTGCATTAAATACAAAATGTCATGTGATTTGATTATTTTCTTTGAATCTTTCAGTTGCTTCATATGCTTAGAGCCTCATGGTCCCTAACAACTTTCTAGCACATAGCTGGGCCCTTGAGCTCAGAAACGACCAATAACATTCACTCTCATAAAAATGGTTCCAAGACCTCAGGTTCTAATATGGTCACCTTTGGGATCCAAAAATCCCACCCTTCTTCAGATAGTCTTCCACTTTGCGAATGTGGGGAAAAAGAAAATTATGGGGAAAGATTGTGTTTCTCGGCCATCTTCTAATGTCAAGGAAAGGCCGTTCTCCCCACACTAACTTCGGCTGAAGGGGGCACACAGGATTCAGGATGTGATACAGCAAGTGATTTGAGTTTGGCATTTAACCTTGTGAGTTCGTAGGACCTGGATATCATGCTATGACACCCCCACATTGATAACCACTGTGACTTACCAGTAAAGAGAGCCTCTAATTCAACCCGCATTGGAAACTTCCTTTGAGTCACTTTCCTTCTAATGTATTTTATTGAGCAGTGAAGTATCTTTTTAAAATTTCTTTTTTAGTAAATTTATATACAGTAAAGTATGTAAATGGTGAATGTTCAGTTTAAAGAATTTTTACATATGTGTATACTCCTAATAATCTACCAAACAAAGATACAGATTATTTTCAGTACTAAAGAAGATTTCCTGTGGCCCTTCCCAGTGTATACCTCTCCAAAGGTGCACACCATGGAAATGAAACAAGATGGCATACAAGGGAATCTGAAATGGAGCCAGACAGGCCATCAAGGAAGTGTATCTTGCACACGTCTCTGTCTTAATAGAAACTGTGATGACAGAGCAACATCCTGAGAATCTGGCACACAGCTGCCAGTAATGGTTAAGAGAGACTAGCAATGAACCAATTACATGAAGGCTACTACTTGTTACCTGACTCACATTAATCATAACTGTTCAAAACAATCACATGAGATGGTCTATTAAATCTATAAATTCTGGGGAGCATAGTTCAATTTTATACTGACTCTGTTTTCCCCAAAATACAATTTTTAAGACCAAACAAATCCTGTGTTTTTCAATTTGCCTCTGTGTGTTGACAGTATTATAATTTCTGTCATCATTAATTAGCTTTGCTTGTTTTTGAACTTCATGTAAATGAAATATAGTATGAACTTTTCTGTGTCTGGCTTTGGTCATATTCAGGCCATTAAAAAAAAAGGGTTTGTTCAGCATGTCTGTATCATCCATGAATGATAGTATATGAGGGATTCATTTATTTTTAGCTTTGTAATCTTATTCTTCATAAATAGTCCACATTATATTTATCCATTTTCCTACTGAAAACATTTAAGAGTTTCCTTTTTGGGGCTCTCTTGAAAAACCTCTATAAATATTCTTATACATCTCTTTTGTTGACCATGTGCGTAGCGTTGAATTGCTGAGCCATAGGTAACTTTAGGTTTAATAGTTACTAGCAGTTTCCAAAGTGGTTGAACCAGTTTATTCTCCCTACACATCTTTAGTCTTTTTAATTTTTGCCATTCTGCGTGATGAGTGGTATCACTTTGTGACTTTAATTTGCACTTCCCTGACGAGCACTTTTTCAAGTGCAGGGCGAAAGGTACCTGGGGCACTAAGAGGTCTGTACATGCCCAGCAGGAAATTCCCATGCTGGAAAGAGTGAAACATATAAAAACTAAAAAGCACAGTGACTGATGGAGAGATCACAGAAGAAAGGCAAAATCATGTTTCTTGCTTTATAAACTAGGGGCCCCACAATTATGTCCTTGGACTATACCCTCAACCTGCTGAGTCTAAATCATCAGGGTAACGTCTGGGATTCTATCTTTCATCAAGATGCCAACACGATTGTTATAGTGTCAATCACATAAATAGGTTTAATTCTTATAGAGCTAAGCAAACAAGCAAGCCAACCAGTAAAGCCCCCAGTACTCCTTCCCTCCAAAGTCCTTCACCGTGTCCTTGAGTTTCTCTAGGCACTGCCTTCATTTCACCTCCATTTCCTCTCAGCCCACTGCAAACTGACTTCAAAGCAACCAGTTCTGTCCTGTGCTTTCCTATCTCATGAAATATCCCATTCCCTCCATTTTCACTGCCTCTAGGCCAGTCTAGGTCACATTCTTTCTCCCTAGCTGACCCCTAGTTGGACATCTATTTTCAGTACTGTCCTCATTCTCCACACCAACCCCACTCTCTACGGCCAAAATCATCTCTCTTAAAACAAAACTGGATGCACAGGGCACACCTGGTGGCAGAGCAATTAGGTTGATCGCCTCGGAAGGAGCAAGTCCCTGGGTTCCAGTTTGGTTCCGGGCTGAAGGCGGGGACAGGGCAGGGTGTGAACAACTAAATAAAAATAAAATAAAGATGCTTTTTCTTCCTCTCTTCTTGCCTACCTGCCTACTCACCTTAATTTTTTCCCGCACCTTTCCTTTAAAAAAAAAAAAAAAAAAAATTGGATGCACCATTCCCTGGCTTCCATTGAGCCCATTTTCCCGGAGTTAAAGCCTGGACTCTTTAATATGGTTTACAACGTTCTGTGTGACTTGACTGCTTCTTGCTGCCCAGCTCCCTCCAGCCTCAGTCTCCAATCACAGGGAAGTACTTTCACTTTCTGCTAAGTTCATACTCTCTCAGTCTTCCATGACCTTGCATGGGCAACGTCCACTGCCCTCATCATTCTTTTCTTCCAACCTCCTTCTCTTCCTTACCTCTTAACTAATTACTCAGGTCTCGGCACTGAAAATTTCTTCTATGAAAGTCTTCCTTGACCCTCACCCCGTGTCTGCCCCATCACTCTATCATGCTGCCCTACAGTTACCTGTTGGGTTGTCTGCGCCTCCCATTAGAACATAAGCGTTTTGAAGGTAGGGCCTATACCTTCACCATCTAGCACAATTCCTGGCACATATAGGGGTTCACTGCTGTTGGATGTTGTATCACTTCTAGTTTGTTAATACAGATGAAAGGCAGGTCTAGGAATACAGGAGGGAAGTGAGACCGAAGAATAAGCAGGACTCATATATGGAATTAAATTTTAGGCAAAAGTTTGATTTTGAGTCTGTCAGTAAGAGGAAAACTGGCAACATTTTATTCCCCAAATTCTCACTCACTCAAGATGTTCAGTTACTTTATTTCCTTGCTCCACATCTCCTCTGTACTTGGGCTCATGCTAATCCCCAGTCTAAAATTGCACTCCTGTTTCAGTAACAACTCATCTAGTCTCTAAAACTTCCCCCAATTAATCCAAACTTGCTTTTCCTCCAAGATTCTAGAACACTTTGAGCCAGTACTACCCAGTCTATTACTTGATTGTCTTCTCTCTTTCACTCTTTACTGTCATTTACTGTAGGTCACACTGTCCTTCTGTAAACCAGGATACAGAGGAGGGTAACTTTAAGCAAATAAAAAAGGAGATTTTATAAGTAAACATTGCAAAGTTGTTCAAATGAATATTCTTCTCCTAAATAGTCCTCGTTCAAAATAATTTGGGGTAAATGCTGGCATGGATGTGGGAAAAGGGGAACCTTATGCTGTTGGTGGAATTGTAAATTGGTACAGTCACTATGAAACATAGTATGGAAGATCCTCAAAACATTCAAAATGGAACTGCCATCTGATCCAGCAATTCTACTTCAGGGAATCTAGCCAAAGAAAACAAAAACACAAACTTAAAAAGATACCTGCAACCTCATGGTTCATAGTAGCATTATTTATAAAAATCAAGACATGGAAACAACCCAACTATCCATCACAGGGGAATGATTAAAGAAGTTATTTTAGATATAGATACTGAGATAGGCAATGGAATGTTGCTGGGCCATGAAAAATAAGGGAATCCTATGTTTGTGACAACAGTGATGGACCTGAGGGCATTATGCAAAGCGAAATAAGTCAAACAAAGACAAATACTGCATGATCTCATTTATATGTGGGATCAAAAAAACCCCAAACAAACAAAAATAAACAGAAAAAGACATGTGACTTTGGTTAACAGAAGGAAGCAGTAGGTGAGGGGGGAATTGGAGGAGGGTAGACAAATTATACTAACATCTACTTATAAAATAAATAAATACAAGTGATATAATATACAATATAATGACTATAGCAAACACTGATACATGATATATAGGGAATTTGTTAGTAGAGTAGATCCTAAGAGTTCTCATCACAAGGAGAACAATTTTTCTTTTATTTTTTTCTTCTTACTTTCTTTTTATTGTATCTGTATAAGAAGATAATTGTTAGCTAAATATATTGTGATAATAATTCAGCAATATATGTATATTAAACCAGCATGCCATATGTCTTAAACTTATGAAGTGATGAATGTCAGTTATTTCTCTATAAAACTGGGAAAAAATAACTTTGATGTGCTCTTTGGGAATGACCTTCAGATCTATTTTATGAACTGTGTAGGAAATAGATTTGTTCTTTATTGTGACCTTGACTTTCAACCATAAACAGTATTTACTCAGGTTGTTCATCTGCATTGTTTTTCACATTTGACTCCAAATGACTTTCATACTTAATTATAACAGCAATGTTCAATCAGAAAAAGCAGAGACACTGAGTGACGAAGAACAAGGGATTTATTTTATGTTAGGCTTTACACAATTGTGGGAGCTGGATACCTATTGTCTCTGCACCTGGTTTGGGTCTAAGGTCTCTTTAAACCACAAGGGCCAGCAGTCAGGAAGGAAATCTGACAGGAAACATGGTAGAATGAGGACAAACTGGATCCCACATGGGTCTCATTGTCACCATCATTGATAGTGTATGTGACCTGCAGAAGAAGCTTTGATGTGGGACTGCACCTGTGCCTGGAACCTAGCCCCCAAGTCACAGAAGCTGGAGCAGGCAGACAAAGGTGACTCCTTTGAGTCCTACTCCTGCTCCGGGCCCGCAAGGGGAGACCCCTAAATCAACAGCATAAGCTTCAGCAACGCCTGGCACTTTACACCAACCTTCAGAGTATTATGCTGCTGATGTGATTTCATCTTTCAAATCTCGCAGGCAAATTCTCTCAGGACCCACCCTAACTACCACTGTATGGAGGGGCATTCTGGGAAATGTAGTTCTATTTAATAAATTGATGCAGCACAATTCCGTCACAATTATAAAACTCAAATGGATCTCCAAAGGATGATTTGCCACCATTGAAAGTAGTCAAAAGCAAATGCTAGTCCTCTGTTAAAAGCACTAGAAACAAATGTTAGAGTGGGTATGGAGAAAAAGGAACCTTCCTACTCTGTTCATAATGAAAATTAGTGTAACCTCTTTGAAAACAGTATGGCATTTCCTCAAAATAATAAAGGTGGATCTACCATTGAATCTAGCAATCCTACTTCCAGACATACACTGAGAGAATACACAACTCGAGTTAGAAAAAAAATCTGCATCCATCCCTAAGATGATAGCTGCACAATTCACAATAGCCAAGACCCAAAAACAACTGAAATGCCCATCAAAAAATGAGTGGATAAAGTGCCTATAGGATAGAATTCAGTGGAATTCTATGTAACTTTTTAAAAAAAGGAAATCAACAATCTGGATGGAACTGGAGGTGATCATACTATGTGAAATAAGTCAGAAAGAAAAAGAGAAGTATAGGCTGGGGTTGGTTTCACTTATATGTGGAATATATATATATATAATATTATATATACAAATGAACAGACAAATCTCAACAGAATTCACAGATACAAGACTGTGACTGGGATGGAGGTGCTGGGAGGGAGGAGGGAAGGAAAGAGGGAACAAGGTAATGGTAAAGAGCCCTGGAATCTGATGGTGGGTGTGGTGAGAAATACACACAGACTGAGGTGATATTTCACTATCCTGAAATGCATATAACAATGTAAACAAAAGAAATAATAAAACAATATATTTTTTAAAAAGCAAATGCCACTATTAAAATTCCCAAAAATGTTGATCCTAAGGATAAAATATTTGGAATGAGTGGCAAATCCTTCCAAGAAGGTCAGGTTGACTG
Organism: Solenodon paradoxus; assembly: GCA_004363575.1. Lineage (NCBI taxonomy): Eukaryota > Metazoa > Chordata > Mammalia > Eulipotyphla > Solenodontidae > Solenodon > Solenodon paradoxus. The sequence goes on along the minus strand of RJWH01003022.1, from coordinate 156,806 downwards.
CTTTAAAAAGGGTCAGTGTTCATTTGAATATATATATTCTGGTTTATTTTGGGGGGAGGGGAAAATGAGTTATATTATTTTATAGCCATTCCTTCCTTTTCACCATTTTATCCCATTTCCCAAATGTACAGCATTTTGTATTGTTACTGCTGTTGTTGATTTTATTTTAGCACAACTGAGCATTATGCCTCATTCATAAATTGTTATGAAAAATAATATAGAGGAATGTATAAATCTTGTCGTAATTCCCTCGCTCTTCCCAAAACAGATATTCTTGCTACTTTCTCTTATCATAGGATATATTTCCTAAATGTAGATTTTAGAATTCATTTTTTTTCTCAAGTGTCTGTGGCCACGTGGCCTTCCACCACATCTGTATAAGTCCTTTTTCGTTATACAGCATGTCAGCTCCCTTGTTTTTCATCTTTCTAAGGGCTTTCTCTTTTAATGTCAGTAATTTAATGTGGATGTCCTATTCTTGTCACCCCAGGCAAGTGCAGAGGCCAGCAAAATGGTCTGTGGGTGTAAAAATCCTAAATAACAAATGGTGTGGTTAACGAATTAAATTTCAGACTGCCTGTTCTCAGTTTCTTTTCTTTTCTTTTTTTCATTTAATGAGCAAAAATCAGGGGCTTTTAATCCCCAATATAATCCTTAATGATTCCACCACCTTGACCACTGCTGCCAAACTTTGAAACATTGTTGTAAAATACACAACAGAAAATTTGCTGTACTGTTTTTGAGAATACAGTTCTTCACAATAGTGTGCAACCAGCTGCTAGAACTGTTTCGGTTTTGCAGAAATGAAACTCTGTTCTCATGTAGCAACGACTAGTCCCCTCCTCCCCCCCCCCCCCCCCCCCCCCCCCCCCCCCCCCCCCCCCCCCCCCCCCCCCCCCGCAAGCCTGGGCTGCTTTCTGTCGCTATGAATGTGATGGCTCTAAGTTCCTTGTAGTACAAATACTATAATATTTGTCTTTCTGTAACTCATTCATTGCACTTAACATAATGTCCTCAGAGTTCATTCATGTTGTAACGTGTCAGAATCTCCTTCCTTTCTAAGGCTGAATAATAATTCATTGTATGTATACACCATATTTGGTTTATCCATTCATCTGTCGATGGACATTTGGGTTACTTCCCCCTTTTTTGCTATTATGAATCATGCTGCAATAAACATGGGTTTACAAATATTTCTTTGAGATCTTTGAATTCTTTGGGGTATATAGTCGGAAGTGTAATAATTGGATCATATATTATTCAATTTTAATTTCTTGAGGAACTTCCATACTGCTTTCCATAGCAGTTGTACCATTTTATATTCCCATTAACAGTGTAAAAGATTGCCAAAATCTCCACATCCTCATCAACGCTTGTAAATTTCTGTGAATTTTGTTTCTAGTACCCATCCCAGCAGGTATGAGTATACCCATCTCAATGGGTGCTCCGTTGTGGTTTGATTTGCACTTTCCTATAATCAGTTACGCTGAGTATCTTTTCATGTGTTTGTTGTTCATTTGTATATCTTCTTGGAGAAATGTCAATAGCTCATTCCTTTTTTATTGTATAGACATACTAAGTTTATCCATTCACCCATTGAGGGGCATCTGGGTTGTTGCCAAGTTTTGGCAATTATAAATAAATCTCCTATGACAATTGTGTGCAGGTTTTTATTGACTTAAGTTTCAAAATCACTGAGTAAATACCAAGGAGCTTGATTGCTGTATATTTACTGTATATTTAAGAGTATATTTAACTTTAGAAGAAACTGCCAAATTGTCTTTCATAGTGGCTGTACCATTTTGCAGTCCCATCAGCAATAAATAAAATTCTTGTTGCTCCACATTCTTGGCAGCATTTGGTGTGGTAAAGGAATGAAATTGGGAGTAGGTGAAATTATGCCCACCCCTCCCTCCAAGCCAATCCCAGGAGCTCCCACTGCTCTGCTGAAATATGTTGCATTGTCTCTCTTGAGAACAATGACTACTTCTATTCATCTTCATATAGTAAAAAGTATGTGGTCTGGCACAAAGTAGATGCCCACACTTTGTGAAATAAATACACAAACATCTGCCAAGTGATACTGTCACTTCTGGAGAGATCCCCTGGGTCTCTAGACCAGACAGCTCTGCAACAGTGATTCTCAACCTTTGCTGTACCGTGGAACCACGTGGGGGAAATGTAAAAATGCAGAAGCCAGAGTCTCACAGAATTTCTAATGTAGATATTGTAGAACAAGGCCTGGACATGAAGATTTCTCAAATGCTGTGAAGCAAAAGTAATAAACAGCACAGACTAGGAAACACATGATGGAGCATGTGTATGAAAAGCTTGATGAAAACAGATGACTGAGTTCTACCCCCAGAGTTCCTTATTCCGTAGCAAGGGGTGAGACCCAAAATGTACATGTTTAACAGTCTTCCAAGTGGTGCTCATGTTGCTGACCCAGAAGAGAACAGAACAGAAAGAGGAAACCCATTCAGCTGTGAACTACCCATTTTTCCCTCTCTTATTAACTTCATAATTGGCTGCAGGGATAAACTTATTTCTATAGTGCTAGATTTCTTCTTTCATTTAATAGATACTGTCCTACTTCCCCTCAAGAGAATTTGAGGTGGAAGTATGATTTGAGGGAAAATAAAAAAGTTATCTGGAAATCACTGATTTATTCCTTTGGATTTATTAAAATTTATCAAGGCCTTTATTACAGATAATACAGATTTCCTCCTTAGAGAAAATAGAGCCCTGAGCTGAGTGGGAAAGAAAAAGGTAGGTAGAGAATGCGGACCACAGTGAGGGCGCTATAAAATCACTGGCTGAATCACTGAGAACTGCCTGCTTCTTGATCCTCAGGTTGTCCTTTGCCAAAGCCCAAAAATCCTATCTTCGGTCTCTGTCTTCAGTTCTGTTCCTTGTCGCCCACCCCGCACTCAAACTCCTGCACTCTTAGACTGAGCCCAACAGCACCTCATTTGTTCTCCTGTTTATATTTTTCTGTGGTCAACACTTAGCCTCTATGGGTCTCAGTTGTGTCATCCTCAGAGTAGGGAGAGAAGGGAGGACAACTCAGAAAGGCTAACTTGGATATTTGGTCACCAGGATTTCTATGCTGATTCTCTGGTTTTATGGCAGAGCAGCACACAGGCTGGCAAACATCAGCTTTGCTTTGGAACACTCGGCCTTGAAAAGGGATTGAAAGGAAGTTGTTGGCTCTTCTTCGCTTGTCTTATGTGGGAACCTGGTATAGAGAAAAGAATCCCTGCTGAGAATTGGGAGTCCTGGGTGTGGTTCCAGTTCTGCTTTTCACTTTCTGTGAGATCCAGGATTGTCATTTCAACTGCTATAGGCCTTCATTCCTTCATTTAAAATCATTACCTACTGCCTGGGGCCATTTGGAGGTTCAAGTGGGGGAATGGAAGAGAAAGAATTTTTACTCTATTTTATTTTTGTTGATTATTGTATTGACCTATACATATATGATGGGGACAACATTTTGAGAGTACTAAACCAGTGTTTTCTTCCTCTGTAACCCATAGTTCCCAGTTTTACTGAGCCTCCCATATCAAGAGTTTCTTCCATAGTGTAGAGAAGACACTCCTTCAACCACTGAACCACAAGGCTTGGAGCCCTTGAGACAGGAGGCTGTGGTAAAGACTGTTCATTCTGAAATGTGAGAAAGGAGAGACAGGTAGATACAGAGAGATAAAGATGGTCAGATGCCAATGTCAAAGTTCTAGGCCCTTGTTTCTAACTGAAACTTAAGATGGGACAACTGTAGAGACATGGAATGGGCATAGGCGAACCCAGAGCAATTGGATTTGGTGATTCCATTCTCTGAGCATGACCTGGGGAGGTCACAGTTCTTGAGAAGCCCAGCCTTTAATTTCTCTACATCTTACAGGGAGAGGGTGTGACAGTGTGGTCTCACTAAAGAAAGTAGAAGAACTGAGGCAGCCTACCCAGCTCCTTACAGCCTGTGTGTGGACAGGAGTGGGAAAGGAAACAGAACATGTATGCAAACTCTGGGTCATTCATAAGAGATTATTTAGTTGTACAAATGGAGCTTATGTGACTTGCCAGTTTAACAGTTGTTTCCTTCTCTCACTATTCAGTGGGTTGGGAACTGGAGGGAAAATTAGATCAGTTGTGGAAAAATAAATTTCTTTTCCTTTGTTACAACTGAGTACAAAAGCTACCACTCACGACTGGCACAGGTAGAAGTTCAACCCTGCCCCATATATGTGTTATTAGTTTGCTTTGTGTGGTTTCTTGATTTGTGCAATATTTGGCCCTGGCATCCTTGAAAAACAAAGTATCTACACACACACAATGACATAATAACTCAGTTACTGACATGACTTCTCAGATTCTGATTCATCAGGCTCCATGCCTGCTTCTAAAAGCATCTGGAACACTTCTCTCTGCCATCATTAAACTACTTTGCCTTCTTTTATCACCCCAGCTTTATATCCTTCCAGCAGAAATGTCCAAGAATTGTGTTATAATTTAATAGTAACTTACAGGGTGTTTTATTTGCATTGTTTCATATCATCCCAACGACTCTTGTAAGATGGAAGAAAAGTTTCTATTTTTCATTTGACAATAAATGCTTAGAAGCTTGTGTTATCAGCCAGGACTCAGTCATGAAAACAGAAAGCAAACTAGGTCTTTAAACAGAGAAAAGTTAATATAGGAGATTGGTCGCAGCATTTGTCTACTGGAATGGCTCAGCTTCTGAAGTTCAGTGAGGCAGTGCTGGTAACTGAAAATTATCCATTGTGAGTGATTTATATGATAGAAATTGGCACATATCACAAATCAGGTTTCTTTTTGTGTTTTTCCAGAGAGTTTGCTAAATATTTACCAGCACACCACTGATTATAGGTACTGGAGGACTGGGGAAAAAGGGAATACTGAGGTAACAGAGGTAATCTGGAGAAGGTATCTACTACTCAGGACTGGGAGGAAAAGGCGAGGTGTGAAAACCTAGGTGCTTGGAGAGGAGGTGCCTGTGTGTGCGTGCGTGCGTGCATGTACGGAGATGCGAGTGGAGTTCAAACTCGAGAAGAGGAGTGGCTACTGCTATTGCCGCGGCCCCCTTCCCCATCTCTTATGGGGTATGACGATCCCACACCGGAGGTGCTGAGAGGTGCTGAAGGAAACTGCAAGTCAGAACCTACTGCTGACCCTTGGGATGAAGCCAACAGGAATAACACAGCCAACAGAAAGAAATGTGTCCTTCCACCTCCTACCATGAGTCTCCCGCTTTTTAAGAGTTTACAGGGAGCAGTAGCAAAGGATAAAGGTGGTTTGCAGAGTCCCAGCAGCAGCAGCTCAAAGTCACCTACAGAAGGTACATTAAGCAACTTGTCCAAGGTTATATATAGTGGCCGATCCTCTGAGATGTGTCAGTGCCTAGAAAACCTCAGGTATATAGAATATGCCTTCAGTAAACATTTCTGGAAGGAAAGAAAGAAGGCAGGCTAGCCCAGTTCTACAATCCATATTTAAAAGCAACAAGAGTTCCCAGTATCCTTGGTTGCCCATCCCAGTGAGTAAGCACACTCACAGCACCAAGTATTTCTTTGCACTTGACCTGGCAGTCGCCCAAAGGGGCTGTTGGAGTTACCTGAGAAGGCAGAAACAGCCTGCTGCTTTCGAGAAATGCAGATCTGGATTCAAATCCCAATCCCACTATTTAAAAGTTGTATGACCTCAGGCAAATTACTCAACATTTCTAAGCCTTAGTTTCCTTATCGGTAAAATGGACGTAACAATGACGTGAGGCTTAAGTAAGATAATCCCATGTGGCACATGGTCAATCAATGCTCTGTGAATGTTACCCCACCCCACACCCTCAAAGTGCAGGCAGATAAGTGGCTGAGGCCCGGGTGAGGCCAGCCACCCTCTTGTCCTGGGCTTCTCTCCCGAGTGCCCGAGCGTGGGCCAAGGCCTAGGCAGCAGGGACTGCACAGGGCGTCACAGTCAAGCTAAGAGCTGCAAGACGGAGGCCAGGCTGGCCGGGACCCAGGCTCTGCAGCCCCGGAGCGTTCCATACACGCGCTCGAACCCAGTTCTCCGCGACAAACGCTGGGAATCTGTGTGTTTCCTAATTGCTCTGCATTTCAAAGAGCCTTCTTTGCTCCAGCCTGAGACAAACGCGGGTGTGGCGGTTCCTAACATTCAAAACGAAACAAAAGAAAAGAAAACAAAGGGAACCCCCGCCCTCAGCCCCGGAAGGCCTGCAGACCTTTTCTGGGCAAAGTGCCGCGGGGAGAAGGGAGCGCCGGGGTGGCTGCCGCCGGGGTTCAGCGCTTCACAGCGCAGGCTTCGGCGGGGGCTCCGGTGCGGGGACCGGAGCCCGAGAGGCATCGAGGGCCCCGGGGAGGGGCGCGCGCTGTCCTCCCAGGCCAGCCGGGCTCAGAGAGGCTGGAGCCAGGCTCAGTCTGCGCCCGGCCCGGGAAGCACCCGCTCCCCGGCCCGAGTCCCGGGAACGTCGCCGGTCAGGGAAGCATCTGGCCCGCCTCTGGGCGGAGGGAGGGGCCAAACCTGGGATTTCTTTTGCACAAAATTCCCACAAGGATCTCAGCCCTCAGAAGCTGCAACCCAAGGGGTGAGAAGGAAGCTGTCCACTTCTCCTTCTCTGGGCAGATTTTGTCTCGGCGGAGACTCCCGATCCGCGCTGGAGAGCGACCAAACGCTTCTCCCGCGGCGGAAGAGCCCTCCTTTGTGTCTAAGTGAGGAAGCCCGACCCGCCCGGAGAGCTTCAGGGCCGCCCGCTGCAGGCGTTTCCAGCTGGATTGTCGCCATCTTGCGGCAGGATCGGGTGGCCGCACTGGTCCGTTCAACGGACCAGAATGACCACGACTTTCTTGAGTCCCAGATGTACCTTTCTTCTTTCCCCTGACGGCTCCGAATTGAAATTTGAAAAATCATGTGTCCTGGGCACGGGAGTTGAACTGTGATGCTTCTATCTCCTCCTCTCCCGACTGCAGGCGCTTATCTTCCTGAAGGCGTCCACGTGTTACCTCCAAGGGTTCCGGGGCAAACCAGTCCCAAGGAGGCGTCAGTCCCCCACCAATTTCCCATGATACCAACTAATGATTAAGAAGACAGACGCACTGTCTTGTTTCTACAGGTTAGTAGTGTTATTATACTTGATGCGTATTATTAAAGGACCCCTATTATTAAAGACTATTATTATTGTTATTATTATTTAGCATTTATAACGTATTCTGTACTTTCAAAGACAATTATCTCCGTGGACTTTCTAAAGACTCCAGAAAGACATGTAAGTGACAACTTCGTTTTATAAAATAGGGAAACTGAGGCACTGTAATTAACGCAAGTTCATGCATTGATGACTCAACAGTGGTCCCTTCTTCCTGGATGATCAGTCGGACTCCGAAGTGTCGTAGATGCCAGTAGATGGTTATAGACACCCTAACTTGGGAAGCTTGTTTTTTCTCACCCACTTTTACAATCCACTATAATCACATTAGAAATCCCATTCCAGAAGTTTTAAAACTTCCGAGTCATGTGCTCATGGCATTGAGCATCTGATATTAATTGCATTTAATCTACTTTTACAAGTCAAACACAATACATTTTAAAAAAAAAGCAGGATGCTATGATCAGTAAACCAGATGTATCTTAATTTGGAGAATAAACTCGTTTCTATGACAAATACCCCCCTTCTTTAGCCACAACAAGCAAAAAAAGAAAAAAAGGATCAATATAAAACAACTATTTTATCATCTTATTTTATTCTCTTAGAGACAAGAAAAACTATTTTCTGCTTTCAGACTTTCTTTCAAAAAATTTTCAGTCTTATCAGTAGGCACATTCCTATTACCATTGTACCTCAAGTCCCTTAATAAACTTATTTTTTTCTCCAGTTACTGAATAAGTTACTTTGCACATTATGTACACACACACACACACACACACACACACACACACACACACACAAATAAAGAAAAGAAAAACATCCAGTCATTCTAGAAGTCACCAGTGGAAAGTCTTAGGTTTGAATCTGGAGCTGGATCAGGGTCAAGGCAAGGGAGGGTTTGAAGAGGCTTGTCCAGTCAGTTGCTGTGTTAACCTAGCTCCCAACGAAGCTATAAAGTTAAGGAAGTTTGTCCTTCTAACCTTCCCATATAACCTTTTGACATTCTTCTCTCTTTGCCTAGTTCTCACCCAAAGTAATAAATTTCCAAATGTACATTTTTTAAAAAGTTGTTGGTGGCATACCCTGGCCTCCCTGAGCTTCACACACCCTGGGTTCAGGTCCCAGGGTGGGGTGGTGGGGGTGGGGAAGCAACCAGTGTGAACAACTAAATGAAAAAATGTTTCTTCCTGCCTACCTGCCTACTCCCCTTCATTCTTGCCTGCACCTTTTCATTCTTTCTTTTTTTTTTTTTTTTTTTTTTTAGGTTTTTTTGTTAGTTCAAGGGGAATCAGGTTAGCCTTCTCAGCTTTCTCTGACATTCATTCAACTCATTTACTCAGAATGTATGTACTAGTTGTATTAATAAATAGCTGTTCTTTGTGGACCTATAATAAGTAAGTATATGTGTATGTATACATGTGTATATATATGTGTATATATATAAACAAGTAAGGCACTTTAAATTCATTATTCCTCCCTAGCAATCCTTTTAAATGGATTCTCATTCTCTCTACTTTATAGGTGAGAAAACTGAAGCTCAAATAATTACAAAGCCCATCATCACACAGCTAGAGGGAGAGATGTGATAGATCCATTAGACTGCAACTCTAGACACCCAGAAAAATCAAGCTACCTTCACGCTCTAGAGTCCTTCAGATAGGAAAACAGGACTCCTCAGTATGATAGGTAAATAAGCGATGGGTAGAAACATAATACAGAGTAACAAAATGTTCCTCCCCAGTACAAGAAGGGTGCTGTCTGCACCCCCAGCGTTTACTGTGTTTAGTGGACTCCTACAGGGCTTGGCCTTGCTCAGTTTGCCAGTCAGCCCCTGAACCTCATCTTTCTGTCTTCTGTCCTAGGCCAGCTGGACAAGGTGGGCTGGGCAGAAGATGTAACTACCCAAACTTTTTCAAATTATTTCCATTTCCAGCCAGAGAAAAAGGAAGGTCCCAGTCTTTACTGATACAAAGAGAGTCCAAAGCTCTAGGCGATCCCAGTTGTGAGATTTAAGAAAATGCTAGGCAATATGGAATATTATTTTAAAGTACTTCTCTGGAGACAGGCTGCCTAGACTGAAATCCTAACTCCATCACTGTGTGACCTTGGGTCAGTAATTTGGCCTTTCTGTGCCTCAGTTTCTTCATTTGTAAAATGGTAGTGATTATAGTACTTTGCCTCATAGTTGATCTGAAGATTATATGGGTTAATCTATGTGCTTAGAGCAGTGACTGCTCCACAGTAAACATAATACAAATGTTAGTATTTATTATCCTCACAGACGAAAGAAACTTCAACCAAACTTATCTGGGATTCTGTCCCTGCTGAGTGGTCTTGGATGCTACTCAAATTCACTGACCTTTGGTGTGCATGTGTGTGTATATGTACACACATATATACATATGCATATATACATATACACCTATATACACACCCACAAATATATGTGATATATAAATGTATATAAAAGGTAATAACACCATCTTGCAGGGGTATTGTGAGGATTAAATGAATGAATATGCATAAAAATATTCTTCATAATATTGGTCACATGATTGTGGCTCAATAAAATAATAAATGAAAAAGTGGCTCAAATTCCCATTCCTTTAATTTAGCGTTAATGAACATTTGGGAAGTGCTTAGTGTTAGGAAAAGAATAGGAAAAATGAAAATACGCCATATCTTGTAATTGACAGTATAAATAAAAATGCATTTTATAGTTAAACGTAGAACCTTGTGACTTATTCAGAGGTCATAAATCCCAGACATAAAATGGCTGCCAAGCAGGGCTCTTCCTCCAGAAAACTGTGAGGCTTGTCCACAGCAAGTCTATCTCTCCTTTCTCTCCTTTTGGTCAAGCTCCACTTTGCCTTTCTTTTCAGACTGAAGGAATAACCTTTGGGAAGAGTGGGGGCAGGGATAAGGAATGGGACTGGGAATGACTCATTTATGGTGCTTACAGTTTCTTCATCTGCTTTTCTTTTTCCTTGAAGCCAAACCCAGTGGGTAAGGTGGAGGGAGAGGCTCAGGCTGGGCTACCGGCCCTCTCAGAAGTGGGGTGTGTGTGTGTGTGTGTGTGTGTCTGTGTCTGTGTATGGGGTAGTTACCTGCATCCTTGCCCCTCAAAGGGCAGTGTTAGCAGCGTCTAGGAACTTGTTAGAAATGCAGAATCTCCCATCCTAGACCTACTGAATCAAAATATAGTGTATTAACAAGATTCCCAAGAATACAGGATACAGGAAAGTTTGAGAAGCCATGTGCTGAAGCCTGTGGAGACCCACTGTAGCCAGATGGTCTGAATGGTCTTCTTCATTGTCTTGTCCCTTAAATCCACACGTTGTACCTTGTAAATGGAAAAGACAATGGCCTACTGTGGTGAAAAGGGCCACTTTTATTGATCAGACTCTCAGGAGGCACAGAAGTGAGACATGAGTCAGTGAACAGCAGAAAGCCCATTCTGGTGACAATCAGGGTGGTGAGGGTTTCAGAAAGTCTCTATGAAGTACCTACTGTGTGCAAGCACTGTGAGTGACACAATGCAACAGCGTGATGTCGTGGGAAGTCCTGGTCTGCAGTCACCAGGAGATCTGGGCGGTTTGCTGGGTAATTCCCCTCACCTCAGCATCTTGACTTCCATCTGAAATGTGTGTCAAATTAAAGGACCCTAAATGCCCACTCAAATCTAAAGAGATGTGATTCCAACAGCCCTAGCCTCAACATTTTGTTCTAACTGGTAGACCAAGTGATTTTAAATGATTACACATGAAACAGGGCCGCTAGTACAGGAAGTGATTAAGGACTGACTTGTGCAGGACTGGCAGCCTAGAAATCAAGGACTCCTGAAGGCTGTGTGTGAAGGGCTGTGTCTGGCATCGACGTAAACTCCGCCCTCTGCTCGCAGAGCCTGGATGGGGTGGAGGGCTGGGGGCTGGGGGGCTGCACTTTCTCATGTGGCCACTAGGTGTCGCTGTCATGATGTGAAATCCGTGACAAGCAAGGAAGCTTTTGGGGAAAATCTTTGCTGCCCCTCTGGGTGAAAGAAGGACACTGGCTTCCAGACCTAGAAACACGGGTTTCTAAGAGTGCTTAGGAGCTGAGTACAGGCTGTCTGCGTCTTAGCTGGAATCAGTGAATACATTTCCACCTGCACAGGCTGACTCAGATGACATAAAATGTCAGCAAGAATGTCAGCAGAGAGCCCACAAAGGAGTTTTCCTTCCTTCTCTCCTACCTACACACATACAAATAGTCAGCAAGGAATTTGAGCCTAAATCAGAAGCCCCTTCTCCACAGCCACCCCAAGAGAGCTTTTCTCTAGCTAAGGAGACAAGAGGCTTCAGGACATGCCTGGGAATGAGCTGTGTCATCTCCAGAGCCACCAGTACTCCTCAGTATTCTCTTCATTCACTTCCCTGTAAGGAGAATGTGTGTGAGGAAAACAGCATTAACCAAGGCTCTACTGTGTGCCAAGCTCTGGGCTAAGTGTTCTGCATGAACGCACTTCCTCTGCACTTGTTCTCACTACCCACTCCGGTTGTGTCCCTGGAAACCACACAAACCGAAAACCTTGTGAATTCTCCTCGGGAAATACCCAGCAGTTTTCTAAAGTGCAGGTGAAAGTACACAGAACTTGCTGAATCCACACTAGGTCACTTTCAGTCCTGTTTCTTGATAGCCATGTGACCATGTATACATCACTTAACCTTCCTGAAAAATGAAATAGAAGTTATGTAGAAACCAATTTTTACAGTTCTTATTGCTTTAACTTTTTACTGACACAATTCACATACTACAAAGTCAACAATCATCATATAAAACCCACTGAATTTTCAGGCTGAACGTCCCAGCTCCTAATCAAAGACTAGAACACTGCCATCCTCCCAGTCACTAACCTCTCCCGCTCCCCGCTACGTACTTGTCAGTCTGACTTGTAAGAGCACAACTTGATTTTTGCCTGTTTATATGCTTAATTTAAGTGGAATCATACCATATGTACTCTATCACTGGATTCTTTGACAAAGCATATTTTCACATGTAGCAATAGTTTGTTCACTTTACTTCCTGGATAGTATTCCTCATGTGACTATACAACAATTTATCCATTCTAGAACACGTGGATATTTAGGTAACTGCCTGATGGAAAGGGGGCACTATAATAAATAGTGTCTCTGAACATTCACGTATATATTCAATTTTAAAATGTTCTGATAAAATACATAAAATTTACCATCTTAACCATTTTAAATGGTGTTATAATTATGTAAAGAAGTTCAATTATACTAAAATTATTGTGCAACCATTACCACCATGCATCTCTATAACTCTTTTCACCTTCTGCAACTGAAACTCTGAACCCCTAAACAGTGACTCCTCATCCACTCCTCCCCCAGCTCCTCTGGCACCCACGTTCCACTTTCTATTTCTATGATTTTGATTACTCTAAGTACCTCAATAAGCGGTCTAGTAGATATTTTCTGGTGAACCTTCAGACTCATTTCTATTGGACCTAAGACCCCGAGTTCTAATATTTTGGCTTTTGTGTTACTTTAAAGTAAATTTGGATTCACACCTGTTAAAGCATCTGTATTGTGGTGATAAGCACACCCTCTTCCTGGCTGGCTAGCTGTGAAGAGATGTGAGAAGACTGGGGCTGGCAGAATTTTGCTAGCTTTTAAATGTATTTCCTTTAGTCGGTGTTTTAGCTGTGTTTTGGTCCCACACAGACATCACAGTCCATTTAATATGCTTGAGTCCCATCTCCAAAATTAGGTTGCCAGATCACTGACCTGAAAGGATCATCTCGTTCTCTGTCTTCTGTCTTCCACAGAGCTGACCAGGGGTTGGGATCAAAGTGGATAAATGTTCAATTATTATTATTTTCATATTAAATCCATTAGATTGAGCCAGACAAGAGTAGATAAACCAATGAATGAAGAGCTGCCACCATAGGAGCTCCAGATCATTCTGGAACAGGATGATCAATAGAAAAGAGCAAAAGTTTCTTTTCTAAACATCTCAGCAAAACTCTTTATATGTCTACCCCAAATAGCCAAAGCAGTCATTAGAAAAAAGAATGAAAATGATGGGATTACACTTCCAGACTTGGATACAAAGCTATAGTGATCAAAACAGTGTAGTACTGGAACAATAAGAGAGGCACAGATCAGTGGAATAGAACTGAATGACCAGAAACTGACCCACTCACATACAGTCAATCTACGACAAAGGAGCCAAAAGTATTTGATGGAAAAGGGAAAGTCTCTTCAACCAATGATGATGGGAAAACTGGATAGCCACATTGCGAAAGAATGAAGCTAGACCACTCTCTAACACCACTGACAAAAATTAACTCAAAATGGATTAGAGACTTGGACATTAGACCAGAAACCATAAAACTCTTAGAAGACAACAAAGGAAAGACTTTCCATGACACCAGTCATAGAGAAACCTTTGGGGACTCAGCTTTATCATCAAGGGAAACAAAAAGAAAAAGAAACAACTGGGACTACATCAAACTAAGGAGCTTCCTCACAACAAAAGAAAACATCACCAAAACTAAAAGGAAACCTAACTGGGAGATGATATTTTCAGTCAATATTTCTGACAAAGGCTTAATATCTAAAATATACAAAGAACACATACACATACAAAGACAGAAGAACAGGTAATCCAATAAAAAATGGGTGGTGGAATTGGAGAGACACTTTTCTGAAGAGTATATACAGATGGTCAACAGGCACATGAAATTATATTCCTACTTGCTGGCTATCATGGAAATGCAAATTAAAACAACAACGAGATATCACCTTACACCTGAAAGACTGGCTATTATCCAAAAGTCTGGAAACAACAAATGCTGGCGAGGATGTGGAGAAAAGGGAACACTTTTACACTGTTGGTGGGAGTGCAAATTGGTACAACCCCTATGGAGAACAGTTTGGAGATTCCTCGAAAACCTGAAGATGGAAACCCCATACGATCCTGTCATTCCACTTCTGGGCATCTACCCAAAAGATGTAAAAGCACCCATCTGCAGAGATTATGTATTCCCATGTTTATTGCAGCCCTATTCACAGTAGCTAAGAACTGGAAACATAAGATGAATGGATCAAGAAGACACGGTACATATATACAATGGAATACTACACAGCCCTTAGAAGACATGAAACCCTGTCATTTGAGCCAACATGGATGAACTAGAGGGGATTATGCTAAGTGAAACAAGTCAAAAAAAGAAAGATAGATACCAGATGACCTCACTCATAGGTGGAATGTGAATAGACAAAACAAAGGAATAGATGAAACATAACCAACTATGAAACATTTGCAACAGAACTGAGGTTACCAAAAGGGGATGGGGCAGGTGGGGGCAAATGGTGGTGGAGCCCACTGGACAATGGGGAAGAACACTTGGTGATTTGGTGGAGGGCTTGGTATGTAGAAATATATCTAAGAAATGAGGAACCTATACATAGGAATTATTTTAATGTGTAGTATAATTACTACAATAAAAGATAAGAAAACAATAACAGCAAAAAAGTCTTTAATATCCAATCCTGAAAAAAAAAATCAATCCAGCTATGGAGGGTCCTCCTGGAACTCCCACTTCTCACATTGTTCTAGCAAAGAGAATTTTATTCTTTCTAATTCACAAAATATACCTGAAGAAACGCACAAGCAGAAATGAAGGCAAGTAGGCAGGCAGCCAGGAAGAGAGAGGAGGAAGAAGCACTTTATTTTATTCAGTTCTTCATCATTTGCTCTTTCCCCAGTCCCAGGTCTTTAACTGGGACCCTGGGATGAATGTGGATTGTGCCTGGTTTAAACCACTAGACCACCAGGGTACACCAGATATTTTTTAAACTATGTGCATTTATGTTCTTTATTCACTTTTAGTATTATAACATAAAGAAGGCACATCAACTACAGAGATTTAATATAATTAATAATTGGATAGTGGAAAAATTATGTGATCACTATGCAGATCAAGACAGAAAGCATTACTAGCATTCAAAAAGGCCTGAAGTTGTGTCTCATCCCAGTCACAATTCCCTCCCTCCTTCCCTTCATAGATAATTATTATCCTGACTTTTATAGTAATAATTTGTTTATCTTTATAGTCTGCCAAATAAGCATCACTTAAAAATACGTCGTTTGCCTGTTCAGAACTTTGTAGAACTATCATGTGCATTCTTTTGTGTCTTGTTGCTTTCCCTCACCATCATTTTATGACTGAACCCTTCTGTTTCATGGAGCTGTAGTCCCTTTGTTTTCATTGTCATATAGTATTTTAATGTATAAATATTCCACTATTTCTTCATTATATAGTACTCGTTTATTTTCTGTTGTTTCCAATTTGGGCTGCTTACAAGTAATGATGCCAGTTTGGCCATTTTAATACATATTTCCTGATATATCTGTGTATCCATTTCTCTAGAGTATATAGAAATGAAATCCCAGGCTTATAGTGTGTGCATATCCTCAATTTTATTAGAGACTACCAAGTCATATTTTAAAGTCGTACCAATTCACATACCTATAAGGAATGTACAAAAATCCCTGTTATTTCACATCCTGGTGAATACTTTGTGCTGTCAAATTTCTTAATTTTTGCCAAACTGATGCTTCTACGGTAACTTTTCATTGTGGTTTTATTTTGAATCTTCTTGTATATTAATGCAATGAGTGCTTTTTCATATATTTATTAACCTTTTATTCTTCTTTGGAAAAATGTCAAAGTTCTTTACCCTTTTTATTGTTCACTTCTTACTGATTTTTAAAATACATCTTATATGTTCTGGATCCAGGTCCTTTGTCAGTTAATGTATTGAAATACCTTCTCCCACTCTATGACTTCTTATTTTACTCTTTTTATAGTATCTTTTGGTAAACATATTTTCTAATTTTAATGTAGTCAGATATTTATATGACTGGTGCTTTTGTTTCTAATTTAACTTACCTTATTTAAGATGTTTTCAAGATCATGAAGACATTCTTTCATATCACAGCATGTCATTCTATATTACATTCCACAAATTTTATTGATTTTCTTTTTATATATTAATGCATTATCCATGTGGTTGGAGGTGGGGATCCAATTTAAAATGTTTCTACATGAATACCCAACTACCCGGTGTTAAAAGACTCTTCTCTTATGAATATAATGCAGAGGCCCCCTTCTAAATAAGTGACACAATGTATGTGGATTGGTGTCCAGGTTCTCCATTTCTTCTAATGTTTTGTCTGTCATTATTAATAAATTTATTATAACTTTATAATAAATTCTGATATCTGAAAGAGCAATTTTTCCTACCAAGTTCTTCTTCAAGAATATATTCCCTATTTTTATTTTTTATATTTTTATTTACATGGTAAAATCAGCCTGTGAAGTTTCAGGAAAGGATTAAGACTTTTTAAAAATAATTGTATTGATTTCTAATGTTATCTCATTGTGGTCAAAACATTATTTTGTATAATGTCAGTCTTTTGATATTTGTTGACATTTACTCCATGGAACAGCATCATATTGATTTTTTTATAATATTCCTCATGTGTTTGAAAAGCATATATGTCACACAGTTGTTGAGTTTAATATCATATGTATAATCAATTGATTGTTCAAATCTTTTTTTATCCTCTAGGTGTGCTTGCTTTATCAATAACAGGAAAGAGTGTTAAAAAGTTCTCAAACTGTGAGTACTTCTATTTCTGCTGGTGTTAGATCTATAATCCAACTAAAGTTAATTTTGTATACAGTATGAGGTAGGACTTGGGCAAATGCTTTCTTAATTTCAGTTCAGTGCTGAGAGATACCTTATCAGAATAAGTTCACACATTTCCACCACATCAGCAGTGCAAGAGTGTTCTTATCTCCCCACATCTTCTTTAACATTTGGTGTTATCTACCTTTCTATTTTTTGCCATTCTGACCAACAACAGGAATCTTGTTTTAATTTCAGTTTCTATGATTAATGAGTTTGGGTCATCACTGGTTTTTGTGATGCTATCCAGTTACATGTCTCTTTTTCCTCAGAATTTAGTATCTTCTCTTTATGGTGCTGAAATTTCAAAGTCATGTAATTTCTTTCACTTAAAGGACATTTGTGGGAGCTGTAAATGTGGAGACACATGTCCCTTGGTTGTGGGATAATTCCTTCCCTCTGTTTCCATTGTGCTTCCTCTTTGGAACTCTAATTCATAAACTTGACATTCCAGGTTGATTCTCCAAGTCTCTTTCATGTTCTTCACTATTTTTCATAGCTTGCTGTATTTTGGGGGAGGATATCAATTATCTTACATAACAAATTTCAACTTCCTAAAATTTTTGCTTATGCTTTGCTTATTTGGATGTCATAGCAAGCTGATAGTAACCTTTTGGAGAAGTATGGGATTTTCTTATCTTTCTAAGCAGATTAATTCAAATTAAAAAATTATTTTGCCTCCTAAATATTTCCTGGTAATCTGAAGATCTTTTATTCTACTTTTCTGTTTTCACTCTCTTTTTCCATTTTAAAGCTTTCATTAAACATCAGATCATCCTCGACTGTTTATTCACATTTAAGGAAAAAATAATGAACCATTTTGAAATCCACCGGCACATTCTGTTCTTCTTTTCATTTTTTTATTTTTTTTTTAAGGAAAGGTGCAGGCAGGAATGAAGGTGAGTTGGCAGGTAAGCAGGAAGAGAGGAGAGAAAAAAGCATTTTATGTTATTTTTATTTCATTGTTCACATTGGTTGTTCCCCCCAGATCTGGGGAGCAAACTTGAATCTTTGAGATGTATGCAGACTGCTCTCCTTCAGAGGAGGCTGGCCTAACTGTTACTCCACCAGGAAGTGCTCATTCTGTTCTTAACAAGTTGTGATCTCAGGAGAAAGTGCTTAACCAGAGTCCAATCTATTGAATATCTACATAAAACCTATAAGCTGATATCCCTACGAGTAAGAAATATAAAGCTTTCCCACTAAGATCAGGAACAAAGCAAGGGTGTCCCCTCTCATCTACTCCTTTCAACATAATACCAAAAGTCCCGGCTAATGCAATAGGAAAAGAAAAAGATGTAAAAGCTATATAGCCTGAGAAGGAAGAAATACAACTACCTTTGTCTGTAAATGACATGATTGTCTATGTAGAAAATCTGAAAAAAAGTCAACAAAAAAAGTTCTGGAACTAATAAGCAATTATAGTAAGGTTTTCAGATACAAGGTTAATTTACAAAAGTCGATTGTTTTCCTATATGCTAGCAATAAACAAGTGGAATTTGAAATTAAAAACAATATCATTTACATTAACAACCCTTAAAATGAAATGCTTAGGTGCAAATCAAATAAATAAGCAAAAGATCTACAGTAGCAAAACTATAAAACTGATGAAAGAAATCAAAGAGCTAAATAAATGGAGAGACATTCACATTCATAGGTAAGAAGGCTCAATATTGTCAAGAATCAGTTCTTTCAAACTTGATTTATAAACTCAATATAATCCTAGTAAAAATACCAGCAGGTTATTTTGTGATTATTGACAAACTGATTTTAAAGTGTATATGGAGAGACAAAAGAACCAGAATAACTACTACAATATTGAAAAAGGAAAACAACTTCAAGATTAATTATAAAGCATTAGTAATCGAGACATAAGGTTTTGGCAAAAGAATAGACAAACAGATCAATGGAACAGGATAGAGAGCATAGAAACAGACTTATAAATATAGTTAAATGATCTTTGACAGACAGTAGCCAATACAATGGAGCAAAGATAGTCTTTTGAACAAATGGTATTGGAACAACTAGATATCCATATACAAAAAAATAATTCTAGAAACATATTTTATACTCTTCATAAAAGTTAACTCAAAATGGATCAAAACCTAAATGTATAAAAAATCAAAGTATAAAATTCCTGTGCGATAAAAGGAGCAAAATGACACAATTTAGAGTTTGGCGATGATTTTTTTGATACAACACCAAAGATGCATTCTATCAAGGATAAAATGGATTTCACTGAACTTTTTAAAAGTCTACTCTGGGAAGCACATTATCAAGAAAATACAAAGAAAAGACACAGACTGGTAGAAATCAGCTACAAAAGACAAATCTAATAAAGGACTATTATTTAAAATATACACATAATTCTTAAAAATCCAAAGATAAGATAACAAACAACCTAATTGAAAAATAGCAAAGGCCTTAGCAAACAATTCACCAAAGATGTACAATAGCAAATAAGCATAAAATACATCAAATGTCATCATGGATATATAAATTAAAACAACAATGAGATACCATCACGCCCCTATTAGAAGGACAGTTGACCCTGGCCCAACTATCAATTACAAAGCTATAGTAACCAAAACAGTATGGTAATGGCATAAAGACAGGCACAGAGATCAATCAGAATAAATCCACGCTTACGTGATTACTTCATGACAAAAGAACCAAGAATATTTAATGGGGAAAATAATTCGAATAACTAGCATTGGAAAAGTTTAACAGCCACATGCAAAAACAAAACAAAACAAAACTGGACCACTATCTTACATCATACAAAAAAATCAACTGAAAATAGAGGAAAGATTTGAACCTAAGACCTGAAACGATACTAAAAGAAAAGATAGAGGATAAGTTCCTTGAATGGGTATTGCCAGTGACTTTTTGGATTTGACACCAAAAGCAAAGGCAACTAAAGCAAAAATAAACAAATGGGACTACATCAAATTAAAAAGTTTCTGCACAGCAAAGAAAATAAACAATGTAAAACGTCTCTAAAAATTTTGTTTATGAACAAAATTAAAAATATCCTACCAAATGGGATAAAATATTTGCAAATCAGATATCTGACAAGGTGCTAATATCCAGAATACATAAAGAACCCATACAACTCAATGTAAAAATAAATAAGCATATTTAAAATAGGCAGAAAATTTGAATAGATATTTTCCTAAAGAAGACATAGAAATAACTATCAGGTACATGAAAAGATGCTTAACATCACTAATCATCAGAGAAATGCAAATCAAAGCCAGAATGAGATATTTCTTCACACCTGTTAGAATGGCTGCTATCAAAAAGGGATAACAAGTGCTGCTGAGGATATGGTGAGAAGGAAACTCTTGTGCACTGTTGGTGAAAATGTAAATTGGTAGAACCACTATAGAAAATAGTATGGAAGGTTCTCAAAAAATTACAAGTTACTGTGTGATCCAGGTATATATCCCATGGTTAAGTGACACATGAATGTATTTATGATGGCCAAAACAAGGAAACAACCCAAGTGTCCATCAATGGATGATGTATATTACATGTATGCATTGTATGTATGTGTGTATGTCTGCATACACAATAGAATAGTATTCAACCATTAAAAAAAGGAAATCCTGCTATTGTGACAACATGGATGGAACTTGAGGCATTATGTATAGTGAAATAAGTCAAAGACAAATATCATTGTCTTGTTTATATGGAATCTTAAAAACAAAACAAAGCAAAAATGGAACCCATAGATCCAGAGAACACATTGATAATTGCCAGAGGTGGGAGGGTGGAGTTGAAATAGGTTTTAAATAAATAAATAAAGTAGGTGCATACTAGTGGAAAAGTGGTTAGGTCAGTCACCTCCAAATGGCCTAGTCACATACCACTGGGTTCAAGTCCCAGCCTGGAGGGAAGCAACCAGTGTGAGCAAATAAATAAAAAATAAAATAAAGATGCTTTGCCTTCCTCTCTCTTCCTGTCTGCCTACTTGCCTTCATTCCTGCCTGTACCTTTTCTTTTTTTTTTTTTAAAAAAAGGAATAGACAACAGAACACTGACACTAAATGTTAGCAAAGATGCAGAGCAGCAGGAATTCTCATTCATTAATGGTGGAGTTGAAAATTCCTTCACACAAATCTTGCACATGGATGTTTTTATAGTACCTTATTCATTGATGTCAAAACTTAAAAGCAACCAAGATGTCATTCAGTAAAACTCATTGTGGTACATTCAGATAATAGAATATTATTCAAGCTAAAGGGAAATGAGCTCTCAAGCCATGAAAAGGCATAGAGAAAACTTAAAAATGTATATTACTAAGTGAAAGAAGGCAACCTGAAAAGACTATATCTGACATTATTCCAACTATACAAGGCGAAAGTATGTTTTGGGAGGAAGGAAGGATGAATGCGTATTGCACAGAGAATTTCAAGACAATGCTGCTACTCTTCATGACACTGTAATAGTGGACACATATCATTATAAATATAACCAGACTCCCGGAATGTACAACACCAGGCGTGAACCCTAATAAGCTATGAACTTTGGGTGTTTCGGATATGACAGTGTAGGGTCATCAGTTGTAACAAATGTGCCATTCTGGAGGCTATGAATGCTTGAGGGCAGGTAGTGTGTGGGAAATCTACCTACCTTCAGCTCAGTTTTACTATGAACCTAAAAATGTCTCTAAAAATTGTTATTATATATATATATATATTTGTACACACACATATAAAGCACTTAATGACACGTAGGCTTCATTATAAAAGGATCAGGTGGGGAACAGGCTGTTCCACAGAGAAATTCCCAGATATCAATATGCAGAACAATCTGTATTGTCAGTTTCTCCAGAAAGGAATCCTCCAGTCTCCCAATGAGATGGCATTATGCCAATCAGCAGATTTTTGAAAGTGAGAAGAGGGAATGCAACTGAAAATTCAAGGACTCTTTAACCTCTCCCCTCATTTTTATTGTCATACCCCAGCCCTGTGCTCTGTGATCCTTGTGGTTTTCCAAGTTTTTATCCACTTTTCCTCAGTATTCTACTCTGTGGTCCCTAACTTTCTCCACTCTGTAGTCAATTATCTCTCTCTCCTCCATTAGCTCTCTAACTTGCAAAAAATTATTGCAGTCGTGTGTGCTAATACCTCTCTCTCCTCTTTGTCTTGGAGTCCTTATATAATTTCCACCTCAGTTAGTGGCATAATTACCCATGTTTTCACCTGCCAGCAGTCAGCATGTCACTTTAAATTTCTCTTTCTTCTCTCTTTCACATCCAGTTGTTCAGCAAATCTAATTAATTGTTATATTCTAAACATCTTCTGACTGTATATGCACTAATACTACTTTGGATCTATTCCTCTTCCCTGAACCACTAAAAAAAATCAATATTATCCCAATATGAGGTGTGCCTGGTGACCTAGCTGGTTAAACTCGGCACAGTCCACATATATCCCAAGGTCCTTGGTTCAAGACCCAAGGCCAGGGAAATAACTAAGATGAACAACTAGATAAAATGAATAGAGTGCTTCTTTCTCCTCTCTCTTCTTGCCGGCTTGCCTACTTTTCTTCATCCCTGTCTGTGACTTTCCTTTAAAAAAAACAAAACCCAAAGTGAGCTGCACTTTCCTTTGTGTACAGTTCAGGAGCCAATGTGAGTGTTCCTAGTCATTTGACTGGTATCTTCTAATAAGAAGTGGTTGTTATAGGAAAATGTCACTATTTCTTGGGATAACTAGCTCATTTCCATTTATCCTGATCATCTGTGCTTATCTAAGAATTTCTTGGAATGAATGTTATTTCTCACTTTCTTTCCTTTTGGGAAAAGCATAGGTTGTACTATTGACAACTGTTACTGAAAAATAACCATTGAGTCTGGTGATTGGGAACCCTGGAGCCTGATTACTCTAAAAAAACAAAAACAAAAACAAAAAAACTGTATCTGGTTGACCTTAATGCGTGGAGGCCCAGCCCCTAGGTCTATTACAACACTAGGAAGTTCTGATGCTCTGTAAAAATGCCACTAACTATCTAGCAGACACCTGTCTCCCTCCCTCTCCCCCTACCATATTGACTACAGCACCATTTTATGAAACAGCATCCACCATGTTTTCAGTGTTACCCAATATATTATCAAAGAATAGAGAGCCTGGTTAAAATACAAGTAATCAAGAAATAATCTGAGAAAATCTCCTATGTCAGACCGATGGTGTCTTTAGTATGAAAATCAGTAGAGCCAGGCACATGAAAAAAAAAAGAAGAAAAAGAAAAAAGTACACACATCATTATCTATACATAAACACATACACATCTAGAATTCATATTCATATTCATATCTCTAATTTACCCCATCATCACACACTCCTCAAAACTAAGACAACTTTGACTCTGCTGGTTGCCAAGGTGATTCTTGCTAGAGTAAATAATTTTGTTGGTTGGCTCAGAGAGAGCTTCATTTAGGACACCTCAGGTCCTCTGTTGAGAATCCCTCCCCTTCGTGAAGTTCATCTTCCTGCCCACTCCCTCCCCAGCACCAGGCAGAAATGCACGCTGACAGCTGCAGAGCTGGCTCAAGGTCTAGGGAGCTTGATGTGGGAATCCTTAGTTAACACATGGAGCCCAAAAAGAAACAGGGGGAAAAAAATCGCAATGCTCAGCTGAATTCCAGAAGCCTGCTGGTTCCAATGCTAACAGATGAGAAGGAGAACAGGAAAGCAAGTGTCATGATCCCGCCCCTCCCATCTTCCCTGGCTCTCTCTTCTGATCATTCCAGCTTCCTCTTCCCTAATTTCTGTATCTGAAGCAGCTTTAATACTTAAGTCTAGAAACCTGGCACCTTTCACTTCTCAGTTTTTCAGCACCATGGCCTTTCAGCCAACAAAAACCAAACAAAATTTTTTAAGGGATGAGATGATCTTTGGAGAAATTCAGAGCTCCTCCCAGAAAGACAGCAGTGCCTTCAAACAGCACAGCTACAGAGCTAGGGCCTCCCCTTGGTCCCTTCTGGCTGGGCCCAGGTGGCCTGAGCAAGAGGGTGGGCCAACAGGGCTAGCTCCTCTCACAAGCTATATCTGGTCACAATGTTTCTATCTCTAAACGCTGAACTCTGTATTTTAATTTGTCCTTCTGTGGGGTTATTTTCTCTATCTCATTTCCTCATGTGAAATGGAATAGAAAAACTTACACATTTTGAGGTCTGGCTGGGTCTTTGAATACGCTGTATGTTTCTTCCCAGATTATCCCAGAGGCGAAACTCAAGTCTCTTTTCTGGTTTTTCCAAGAAATTCATTCATGCCAAATTTTGGTAAGTTTTGTGGAATTTTCTTAAGCTTTGGTGGGGTTATAAGAAGAAGATCACATCACACAATGAGGAGTCTTTTCCCCTGGCCCCTCTGCTTTTCTGCCTCTCTGCCTACCACTGCCTCTAAATTGTTCTGACTCATTTAGGTGGAAAAGTTTCCCTCTCTTTGAAACGTGTTCTGACATCCAGATCCTGGATGAGGGTGGGGTATTTAGGGGGAAGTCAAGAAGGGAGTAGGCCTTAGATTCTAACCCAAATTTACATAAACACAACCATCAAAATGCTCTGAAAAACAAATGCCTTATAATCACTCTCTTTAGAGAAAAATTATATTACAGATAGCAAAAAACTCTCCCCTAATATCAGTAAGTATATGTGTGAGATATATACATATATGTATATACATATATACACATATGGTACATGTACGTATATATGCATGTGTATATGTATGCAAATATATGTAGATAGAGTAACTCGTGCATTTGACTTTGGGTATAAAATAAACTGCTGGAAGCCTCGCTCTTTTTCCACCAAGTCTCTTGGGAGCTCATTTGTTCTCCTTGGAGAATTTTGCTCCTTTTTCACCATAGCAGTCACTCTTCACTTTGTTGCCTAGTAGCCGGAGCCACCTCCACCCCTCTTTCTTCTGACCAGGGGCTGTCCTGCTCAGAGACCCTGCCCAGTGGTAGAGCATGTGACCAGTGTAGGAACACTGATATTTTCCCAAGTTAAGGAAGATCTCTTCGTTCATTCAGGCTTATGACTTTTATAGTTCTTGTCCTTAAACATGACCTCTTTTACAACTCTTGTACATGACTTGATCTCTCAATTCTTAATTATCCTTCTCTTTGAAGGCTGCCCCTCAGTGTTTCACATATAAATACCCCATAATACTAACCTTTCTTCACTATCCCAGGGTCAAGTCCCACAACTTGGCTCGCTCCTACTTTAGTGTGCATCGATGGCCCTCGCTGTTATGGGGGGGGAGGTTTGGGGTCAGAGGTGGAGAATGCAATGTCATTAATTCTAACTTCTTGGGCATCTCCTCAACCCCTACCTCAAAGCTTAACTGTTTCTTCCAGAGCTCCTGTGTCTGTTGGCTCTTCATTCAAGTAAGACTCTTTACAGCTAGTCCTGACATTCTAGAACAGTGATAATAAAAATGTAACTTTAAATTTTCTAGCAGTCACATTTTTTAAAGTGAAGTTAATTTTAATAGATTTTAAACCACTGTATTAAAAGTACTGTCATTTCAACATAAAACATTAATGAGATTTTTGGGAGGTGCTAACTTTTTGAAACCTAGTATGCATTTTACACTTACCCCGAATCTCTCTTCAGACTTGATATATTTCAAATGTACATGGGTCTAGCTGCTGTCATATTGAATAGCATAGTTCTAGTGTTTCAACGGTAGTTTCAAACAGACCCTTCTCATGTATACAAAATATGCTCAGATGTATCAAGTAGAAACTTCTCAGTTGAGCTTTTAAGGCCCACCCTAAGGGGTTGTACCACTCTAGTGAAGCTGATCTCCTTGTTGGCACTTATTACTCCATGTTCATTTCTGCCTCTCTGCTTGACCTTTGCTGTTCCACTGATCAATGATTCTTTCTTTTTCTGTTTCTTCTTTTGTTGCTCTAACTCTAAATCCAGCCGAAGTTCTATCTCCTGCTTTCTATTGCAGCATTTTACAGGCTGGACCATACCATTCATTTACTTTGGTTATATTGTCTTTGTACTGTTTCCTGTTGTAGTGGAAATTCTTCTCCCCACCAAAACTGGAAGCACTTTCAGAAAAATATGTGTATTGCACATTATACTCTCAATCACCCATATGATCTACCCTAGCATAGAACCACAATGCACACTAAAAAAATGCTTTCTAGTTATTCAGTATGCTGTTAGGTCTAGCTTTAATATCTTTTCATTTGTATCTTTTCTTTCCAGAAATCTCCAAAATATGATGCTAACTCTTCTTTGTCTTCCAAATCACTTAGCACAAGTTCTACTTGGATTTAAAATCTAATCTGAGCCAAAATTGCAGATTACTTGACAGATTAATAAATGATTTTGCATACATCATCTCATGATTCTCCAGACTCCCCTATTTAAGGTAGAACTTGCTGATATAATTTTCATTTTGTAACTAGTCATTGTGAAAGTCAGTGAGTCCATTGGTTTGCTTTAGGGCACTGAGCAGGGAATCACCAAAACTGCCAGTACAGCTAACTGCAAATGAGACGCCTGCTTTCTAAATCAGTCAGTGTTTTCTACCTGTGCCCCCATCACACCTACTCTCCTCCACCATACTCTGCGCCATCCAAATCAGGATGGAAGCAGGAGTTTTGTAATTAATGCTTTCCTGGAGATTCTCGGGCGTCTGGTCCTGCCATGTGCAGGAAGAACCACTTGGGACACTCTCGTCAGGCAGTGCTATATTAATGGCAGCTCCCTTCTCTGCTCCTATGGGGGAATTTCCAGAGCAAAGCCTATTTGTAAGGAATCTCCTCACCTGCTTCTCTTGCCCAGCCTGAAAAGAAAAAGGAGTACAAAAAATGTTAAATGTATGTGAAAGATATTACTCAGTAATAGTTCTATCTAAATGTAAGCATGAGTCATTACTACTCTAAAAATCCAGTGATAACAATTTATAACTTTGAGGCATACATACCCCCTCCATCCAAAGTGCCCCACACCCATTAAAAGCAACATTATTAAAAACGGCAGCTACTGGGCATGCTTAGAAACAACGCTTCTCAAGTAAATAACTTGGAATGTTTTTATTTTAGAATATCAAAGGGAGTCTGGACCACATTATGGCTAATTGACTACATATTTCCGTGAGCAGAAATGAAGCTATATTATAGTTATAAGGATAACAACCACACTGTATCTAATGCTGGGGAGAAGAGAGACAGAGAGAGAGAGAGACGTGCACTGAATTCTGCCTGACTTAAATCCTGGCTCCAGGTCTAGGACAAGTAGGTAATGGAGGATGCAGCACATACATTTTGGCCTAATTACAGTCATTGCAATCATGCTGCTGTGACCCTTCTTTGTGTAGATCTGTCCTGACAAGAAGATGGTTCTTATGGACAAAGTTCTCTCTGGAGGGAAGAAGATGGTCAGAGCAGTCTAGATTACTAGAAAATAATAAATTCTGAAGTTGAACGTAACTTGAGTGAAGAGCCGCTCCTGAAGTTAAGAAACACAGCTAAATTGATCCGACTCTTTTAGTTATTTGCATAATTGTTTTTGTGCTACATGCTAATTAAACTTAATAAGCATTATTTTTTTAGATCCTAACCAATCATTTGTGAACTTAACAAGGGGAGGGGAGTAGAAGAAGTGGGGTGAGGAATTCCCAGTGTAGAGCCCCTCCCTGCTGCCCCCTCACTGCGCAAGGGACCCGGGAGTGAGGCCACATCTAGCGCCCACCCTCGTACTCCGTCTCCTCCCTGTTTACTCTACTGGTAAGTAAATGGCTCAACCCAGGACTTTAAAACCTCTAGACTGTGGGTGGCCTTGATTAAATACTCTAGGAAGAAGAGAGAGGGAATCTTGATTATCCAGAGCCCTAGAATAAATGCGTCTTTCTGGGCAGTGGAAATTTCCCAGATAACTGCGCATTTGCTTCTTTAAGCCCCCAGTTGTTCATTTTAACCATTTCAAAGGGAAGTCTAAATCAAATGCATCACACACTTCCCCAAGTTCTTAATAACAGACATAATTAAACATTTTCTTGACTGAGTCACAAAAATTATAATTTGCCACATTGATTTGTGATGGGATGACCTCAGAGGTTGCTGAGACATGTAAGATGATTTATTCCTGTTTTAAATGACCCAAATTTATATACATGTAGGCCCTTGCAATGGCTTTTTATAGTTTTTCCTGAAAACCTCCCTCTCTATTGTGAGTGTGCCTACTTCCCTAGCAGTTCCTCTCCGCTCTTTAAACTACTGCGTTCTAGAAGTTAAAATAACTAGAGTGTCTATATTAGGTGTAAAGTGAGGGTAAATAAACTCTGAGGGAGAACCTAAGACACAGAAAATAGGACATTCATGTGTCCTACCGAAGTCCGTCGCTCTTGCCAACTGTCTGGGGAAAATGTGTCAGCTGTATGTTTCTGTATGTCAGAAAAGTGGAAATCTGGAAAAGACAGATTTTTGTAGCTAGCTTCAAAAGAGTCTCCTTCCAAAACTCAGAAGTATGCTAAGATGATATATGATGCCCCCTTCACAGAACTTACAATAAAAGTGATTTTTCTGAAGACAAAGCAATGCATGCCAATTTCAAGATACTTAAATAGAATACATCTATAGAATGTGGAGAAGGAAAACTCCTCATAATCTCTACCTCCCCTATCAAACAACTATTTGTGAAAAGTTAGCTCAGTGTTTTTTTTCTATCCATATACAAGCATATTATTATGGCTTCGCAAAAAGATAAATTTAGAATCACACACTATTTGTGCCTTACAACTTGATCTTTCCACTTACCAATTTATCCTGAATATCTCATGGATTTGTATACTTTTAGTTACTTCTTTGCTTTTAACCACAGCTTAGTATTCCATTAACATGTCATAAGTTATTTAAACAATTCTCTACTGATAGATATTTGGAGAGTATCCAGTTTTTCAGCATCACACTCAACAACGAAATGGACATCTTTAAATATGTATAATTGAGCAAGCGTTTTGGTTGAATAAATTCTTAGATGTGGAATTTGTCCTTTGTAATAGTTTCTACGGCTACTGTAACCAAGTACCATGCTCTGGGTGACTTAAAACAGAAATTTATTGTCTGACAATTCTGAAGACTAGAAATCAAAATCACAATGTCAGCAGCGTGTACTTGCTCTGAAATCTGCAAGGGAGTCTGTCCTCACCTCTTCCTAGCTTCTGGTTATGTTCAGATAGACTCCTCATCCTTAGCCTATTCTGCTCTGTATCTCAAGTAGGCTAATCATTGCTGACCAGGTCTCACGTTGGGTTTGACCAATGGCAGTCACTGGTAAGAGATTGTAAGAGAAAATAATTCTCTCTCTCTCTCTCTCTCTCTCTCTCTCTCTCTCTCTCTCTCTCTCTCTCTCTCTCTCTCTCGCAGTGATTGAATATCCTTTGTGACTCTAGCTTTCCTTCAATGGTTGACTAGCTTCTGGAGGTTTGCTGGCAGTCTTTGGCATTCGCTGATTTGGAGCTGCGTAACCTATCTCTGCCTTTGTCATCACATGGCATTCTGTTGCATATCTGTGTCTTCACATAGCCATCATCTTATAAGGACATAGTCATATTGGATTAGGGGTCAGCACACTCCACTCTGACATCATATTGACTAATTACAGCTTCAATGACTTTATTTCCAAATAAGGTCATATTCGGAGGTATTAGGAATTAGAACTTCAACATGACCATTTTTTGGGGGGTGGGGGGGCATTGGGTGGGGGAGAGGACACAATTTATCCCAAAACATTTTAAGAGCTTTTAGATTTTAGTAGTTGCTGTCAACTTTTCTTCCAAATATAATATGCCAATTTATATTCCCCCCCAATAATTTTTAAGAGCATCAAGTCCCTCACTCACACAGGATATTACCATTTTGAAATTATTATATAATCTGGTAAATAAAAATTTATGGCTTGTCTGTTATTTTACATATCCATAAATATTAGTGAAGTGAGAAAATTTTCTCTTGCTTTCACTCACTGACTACTTGCATTTTTTCAGTAATTTATCTTTTGCCTGTTTTGTATGGTTCATCTTTTTCTTACAGGTTTTAGGTACTTTTTTATTAGAGAAATCAATAAGCTATTGCCTGGTATATGTGTTGTACTTTCCCCCAACTTCTCCTTTACTTCTGTCTTTGCTATACAGGACCTATATTTTTAGATAAGATTTACATATAGCATTGTATCGCTTTACACAATTATTTGATATATTGTGAAATGATGACCACAATAAATTTAGTTAACTTTCATCACTACACATAGTTACAATTTTTTTTCTTATCATGTAAAACATTTAAGACCAACTCTCTTAGCTGCTTTCACATATGCAATACAGCGTGTGCCCTTGTGGCTCAGGCAGCTGAGATGCTGGTGTGTGGCGGCATGCAGCCCAGGACTGGGCTCAAGACCCAGGGCCAGAGCACAAAACCAAACGAACAACTAAATAGATAAAGCTGTTTCTTCCTCCTCCTCCTCCTTCCTTCTTTCCTCTCTTTAAAAATTTTTGTATCTATTTATATATATATATATGCACACACACACTATAATACTAACTGTAGTCATCGTGCTAGACATTAGATCTCCAGGACTAATTTATCTTATAAGTAGAAGTGTGTACCTTTGACCACAGAAGGTTATTATTTGGTGTAATTACTTTTCCCTTTTTAAAATCTAAGAATTTTCATACTTAGAAAGGCCTTATCTACCCTCAAGATTAGAGATATACATACTCATATTTGCTTCTAATACAGTTATGGCTTCATTTATACATTTAGTTTTTTATCCCTTTTGACTTGTGTTTTAGTATAGTGTAGGCATCTAGTACTGTTACTTTTTCAAATGGCTATCAGTTGTCTCAGAATTATTTATTGATCTATTTCCCCCATATATTGGAAATGACATTTATTTTACATACTGCCTTCTGTGTAAATCATCACATGTGGGTTCCATTTCTGGGCATCCTATTCTTTGTCATTGTCCTTCCAGCCTTCTACTGCGTCTGAACCACACTGCTAGAGTCACTATGTATAGTGCATCCTGATATCTGATAGGGCATGTTTCCCGACGTTAATTTTCCTAATTTTCCTGACTATTTGTATGAGCCCATCCCTGTACGTTCAGAGTAAATTTCATCAAGTTCTTTTTAAAAACGTGTTAACATTTGATGCAATAGCGTTGAGTTTATAATAAAGAGGGAAATTGTTACTTCATATTCTTTTGTTTTTCCACTCAAAAAACGCAACTATCTCTCTATGAATTAAAATAGTTTATGTATCGATACTGTACCCTTGTCTTCATATAGTTCAGGTATATAGTTTGGTTAACTTAAGTATTACATTTTTTATTGCTGTGGTGAATAAGGTAGTTTCTTCCATTAAATTCTCTATTTCATACAGGAAAGTGTTTTATTTTTAAAAAATACTAAATATGTAACTGGCTGTTTTCCTGGATTCTCATATTGTTTATAGTGGCTTTTCAGTTGTTTTTGTTGGGGTTTCAGGTGTATTGCCATAACTGCAATAAGTAGAAATTTTCTCCTTTTTAACTAATGGGTATGCCATGTATTGGTTCTTTTGGTAACTGCATTAGTTATCTCTTCAAGGAAAATATTAGATGATAGCAGTGATGATGGACATACTTGTCTTATTCTGGATTTTTAATGGAAATTGTTTCATTATTTTCCTTTTAATCATGTTGCTGAGTTTTGATTTAGGATCCTATATTTATTGTATTTTGAAAGTATTCCTATATTCCTATTTTGACATGGTGTCACTTAGCTACCTATATGCAATATGCTTCCTAGCCATGTGACCTGAGGTAAGATCTTAGTTTCCTCATCCAAAAAATGAGCATGACTCATATGACTTCCTATCTGTTGAGTGATGGTGAGGACTAATGAGAAAATGCATACAAAGCATGTCAAACAGTGTCCAAAACATCATAAGGGCAAAATAAATATTAGCTCTTACTGTTATTGTTTTCCTATAAGTGAATACTAATCTATTACATTTCTTTTCTATATCTTTTAAGGTAATCATGTTTTTTTTTTCTTTTGACTATTAATAGAGCGCATTATACTAACAGGTTTTCAAAAATTGAATAACCCTGAAATACGCCCCACTTTGTCACAGTGTATTTTTTCAAGTGGAGTACTGGGTTGTATTTGTTAATATTTTGACTTGGATTTCTATATCATGTTGAAAGTGTGACAAACTTAGTGTGTGTGGTGCATGATTACGTGTGGGTATGGCGTGAGTTCGTGTGGTGTAGCGTATGTGGTATGTGGATGCTGTATGTTTGGTTTATATATGTGAGGCATATTTGTATTTGTGTTGAATGTGTATATGTGTGTGTGTATGTGAGTACTAGAAACAACATTTGTATGAGATGTGATTCTGTATGTGTTCTCTTTGAGGTTTTCGTACCAATGATATGTTGACTTCATAAAATAACTAGACCCTTTTTTCTTTATGCCCTGGATAACTTAAATAGCATCAAAATCCTCTCTCCCTTGGAGGTTTAAAATAACTAGCTAACATGATCTGGGTCTGGATAGTTTTTGACAGCATTGTCGATTTCTTCCATGGTTGGGATTTTTAAAAATCTCTCAATTTTGAGAAGAATTTCTTTGAAAAATTATCCATTCATTCTCATTTACTAGAGAATACAAATAGAGGCGGTCATTTTAGATACGATGTCAAATAGCAGCACATTCACTGAAAGCACTTTCCCAACATTTAATTTGAAGAGAACAGGTAGGGAGAGTTGAGAGATGATTTGGGCACCAAAGGCGCTGTAAGACTGCTCAAGGGGGAGACAGGCTCCCTGTGAGATGGGGTCATCTTCGAGTAATAAAAAGTGGGAGGGAGGGTGTGCTTGATTGGTTTACCATGATTAAGTAATTGGTAAGTAGTTACTTATAAAATAAATGTGATTAATAGACTAAATTCTTTTAAACATGACGGCCCTTGCAGAAAACCCCCGAAAGATTCTTCAGGGGTGGAAATGGTAAGACACAGGAGCATCAGACTGGCGCTTAGGGAGTGTGAACTGGGAGGACTTCCTGAAGAAGAGGGCCTGAAATTGCTGAGAAAGGAGGAAAGGTTCAGAAAAGCCAAGGGCATTTCAGTAAGAGTATAGGGGTCAAAAAACTAGGGGTAGGGGCCATGTCTGATGACATGGAAAGGGAAGAAAAGGTACTAGGACAAGGCAACCTGGAGTTAGCTGGTGAGTAGACACAGACAGCCAGGCTGACGGCCTCTGGTGTGGCCCACAACTCTTTCAGAAGTCAGCTGATCTCCTAACTTGAAGTCTTATTCAGGTCTGTGTTGATTTCCCTTCCTTCTCCTTGTACTTGAGGAGAGGTTGCTGTTAGATGGCCTGTGCAAGTGTTGGTTAACTGCAAGGGTGGACAACCTTCTCTCCTCTCATTTCCACAAGTCCTGACCTTTCCTCAGTTTCCAGGTGCTGCTTCCTTGGCTGGAGTTTTCCCAGAACACAGAAAGCTATGCGCTTGTGAGTTCCGTGTACCCAGAAGTGTCTGCTTCTTACATTCTCATACAGAATCTGGAGCACTGATGACAGAGGCAGGGCGAGGACTGTCCTTAAGTCTCTGGAGGGATTTTTCAGAGGGTAGATGGACTTCCCACTATCAACAATGATTTATAGTTACTTTTTTTGTTGTTCTGAGAGGACATTTCTGTTCCAGGTCAAGGGAAGATTCAAGTGAAATAGCTCTCTATGGTTAGATTTGTATTCAATTTGGAGCAGTTAGCCTTCACGCTGAAGGAGTCTAAGATGCTGGAGGCGCTGCAGACTATGTTTTGCATATAGCAAGTGTTCACTAAGTGCCGGATAACTTTGGTTAAGTGACCTGCGGTAAGTCTGGTGGGTGCTTGGTGGTAGAGCTCAGAACAGGATGTACAGCTGCAGCCTCGTCTTCCTGGTATTTTCCCACCAGATCAACATGTCTCACCCTAGATGGTGAGGCTGGAGGAAATAGGAGGGTGATGAAGGCCATGGCCCTGTGGGAACCATCATAGAAGCTGTGCCTAGAGATTAAGTGCAAGTCAGGGAGTCACCCAGACATAGCATATCAGGAATCAGGGCTTCCAAACAGAACCACATGTCAGAGCACACTTCATGAGCCAGAAACCAGGATCTCTGCTACCAACGTGAAGCTTAAAGACCAGACATTCTTTCTGCTATTGCAGGATCCGATGACTGTCCAAGAATGACCGTCCCAGAGTCTGACGTCCCCTTGGACCTACTGTCTTTATCACATATCCAAACAAAACTTCCTAATATCTCTTAAAAGTCGAACTTCAAGATAACTGGAGTGAGAACACTCCCACAGAGTGAACATCACCTGCTGAGCACCATACATTTTCTAGTGATTCTCAGTCATCAGTGGACCGTCTCAGAATTACCTGAGATGTTTTAAAAAATATAAATTCCTAGGCCGGCCCAGACCTAGTGAAATAGCATCTCTGGGAGTGTGGCCAGGAGCCTGCACATTTAATGACTCTGCAGATGATTCTTATTTATGCGCACTGACATTTGAGTTCTACCATGTGATGCTGAAACATACACAAGTTCCCTGGAAGTGGCTAAATTGTGATGGCAAACTCTGGCCCACATTCATTCCTTTGTTCATTTATTCATTTAACAAATGTTGTTAAAGATTTATATTCAAGGCATTATGATAGGGGCTGTGAAAAGTTAAATTTGACTTGCTAGTACTTATTTCCATTCAGTTCAACAAACATCTAGTAGATGCTCACTGCTCTGGCAGGATGAGGGGTGTGGCTGAGTCAACATGAATACATAGCTTCTGAGCCCCAGGACTTGGGCAGGGAGGGGAGGGCTCATAGAACCAGTGTGACACAGCATAGGAGGCACATGATGCTATGAATAAAGTAGATGAGAGCAGAAATAGAGAAATAGTTCTTTTCAAAGAAAGAAAGATCCAGAAAGGTTTCAGAGCTAAGATGGCATTTGAAATGGATCTTGAAGAATGAGTAGAATTTTTCCCAGGAGAATGGGCAAGGACAAGTGAAGCAAAGGATGCAACTCAAGCAAAAGCACAGGGAGGGACGGTGCAGGCATCCTTGGGTCCAATGTGTGACTGACATACGGGGTGCCTGCCAAGAGGAAACTGACTTAAAATTAAATCAGAAACAGGCAATTGACAGGTGGGAGGGAACTTGAATATCATTCCAGAAGCTGGACTTGGTCCTGTGCGTCTGTGGTTCCCCAACCTGGCTGTGCCGCCCTGTATGGTATGACTCAGTCTTGAGTAGGATTGCAGAATCTGTGTTTGCACAGAGACCTGCCAGCAGTGCACAGTCAGGGTTGGGACCCACTGCAATGAGGACTGCTAGAAAAACTTCCTGTAAAGAGAAGCCATGATTACAAATGGATGCTATGAGGAGAGTGAGACATCTAAGGGAGCAAGAAAAAATTAAAGGAAAGTTAGACAGGAGTGAAGGTGAGTAGGCAGGCAAGAAGGAAGAAGCACTTTATTTATTTTATTCAGTTGTTCATCATTGGCTGTTTCCCCAGCCCTGGGTCTCAAACCCGGGATCTTTGGATGTATGTGGATTGTCCCAGTTTAAACTGCTAGGCCACCTGGGCATGCCTAAAGGAGCAAATTTCAGGAGGCCTTCACTTTCTGCACTTGTGTGGCCTTGCAAGTAATGTCTCCTTAAATTTCATGCCTTTGACCCTTCACTCACTGCACACAAGTCCCGGCTCTGAGTAGTAGGACAGTAGAGAAATTGGAGTGGGGAGGGCATATATCAGAACAGGCCACAAGAAGCCCATACAACAGTCCAGGTGAGAGGATAGACTCTTCGGGGATGGACAGAAGGTCAGGGAGACCCCTCAGAAGTGGCACCTTTAAGACGGGGTGTGACCCAGAGGGCAGCAGCCCAAGAGGGGGCTGTGGTGGTCTTGCTTAGGAACTGGAGACTGGATGGTGGGCACTAGCACAAGAGACACGAAGTGTGTTTGGGGAGCAGAAAAGTGATTTACTTTGGAACATACTGTTTGAGGTTCTTGTAAAAAAGTTCTGGGCAAAACTATACTATCACTTTTTCCTAGCAATATATTCAGGTATAGTGTAAGAATCTCTACAAATCAAACAACAAATTGTTAAGCACCTACTATGTGCAAAACACTGCGTTAGGTTGTTTGGGGCGGAGGGAGCATAAAGAGTGAGTAAGTCACTACTTCGGGTCTCTAGGACCTTGTGTGTGCAAATGAGTAATTCTAGTGTGCATTTGCCTGTATTAGATCCAACGGAAAAGGTAAAGAGTTACTGCCAGTGGGAGCTTAGAGCATGCATTCATAAGACTAATTCTGGTAGTCGGGATTGGAGAAGACTTCTTGGAAATAAAATCTGAACTAGCTCTGAATACAGATGCAGAATAGAAGAGCAAGCAAATGAGAGGAAAATTGGAGCAAAAGCGTAGACATGGAAGTGCACAGGGCACTAAGAGATTCCTTTGAGGTTGCACTCTGGTGGCCCCGCGGCCTAGCACACCTGGGAGCTGTCCCGCATACATACAACCCAAGGTCCAGGTTCAAGACGCAGGGCTGGCGGGTAACAACCAATGTGAACAACTGAAATAAAAGTAGCGTGCTTCTTCCTCCTCCTCCTCCTCCTCAAAAAAATAAAAAAATAAAAAAATAAGATTCCTTTGGCCCAGGCTGCCACAGGCATTTGTGAACATCCTGCGTGTGTCTAGCACAGTTAGTGGGGCAGCCATGGGAGGTGCCTCTCAGGCCTCGAGGCACAGGTGGCTCATCCATCCTGTGGCCCCAGGGGCATGCTCTGAAAGCCACACGCTGCTCCTAGCCAGTCACTGAGCGAGACAGGGACACTGCGAGAGCCGGTTCTTAGAAGATACAAACTCATTCAAAGACCGATTTTGATTTGAGGCCTCCCCAGTGGGTTTGCTGGACCTTCCTGATATTATGTGTCCACCTAGGACACTTAGACTCAAACTCCCTTTACTGTTCTTCCTTCAGGGTCAGATTACATGGGAGCCTGCAGACTCTCCCAGTGTTATCAGCAACGTTCATCCCACCCACCACCCCCACCCTGCCCCCATCCCACTCCAGTCTTCCAGCAACTTTCCTGAGGACCTAGAGTTACCCAGGTTGGTGTTATGAGGAGGAGTAAATCAAGGTGATACTTTTTCACAGTTCTTTGCAAATTGCATCATTCAAAAAATACCTTAGTAAGCCTCTCTGTTCAAAGGAATTTAGCAAAGATATTTTATAAAAAGAAAACATTTCTAAAAGAGAACAAATAACTCTGCACCTCTATGTTTTTGTGTAAATCAAGATTTCTCTGTGTGGTGGAGTAGCTGTGAGGTAAATTGCCTCTGAAGGAGCACAGGTCACATACCCCTGGAGTCAAGTCCCAGGATAGGGGTGCAGGGAGGAGCAACCAGTGTGAACAACTAAATAAAAATAAAGTGTTTCTTCTCCCTCACTCTTCCTGCCTATCTGCCTGCTCACCTTTATTACTGCCTGCACCTTTCCTTAAAGAAAAAACAAAAGATTTCTCATAGAGGAGCAGGGCGGGAATGAAACCACATTAGTGACCCAGCAATCGTCTCAGTGGATGGTGGCTGAGCACTGAGCTGACACTGACTGGGACCTCTTCCCAGCTGTTCAGGGTTTTACTGGGTGTTACTGGGCTTCCGGGGAAGCACCCTGTGGATGTTTCCTACAGCTTTCTGACTTTTTAAAGATGATAGTGTCTGGTGGAAAAGGCTTTAGAATCCAAGAGGCCTTGATTCGAAGAGCAAATGTGCCATTTTCTGCTTAAACTCAAACTGGTTTCATTGCTTCTCTCAGCCTCTGTACCCTCATCTGCAGAGTGGGGCGAGCACAGGGAACACACAGTGACTGGGAGAGTTAGAGCTCAAGTGTGGACTGCCAGTCACTCTATATTTGGGAGTTCTTATATCTGTTAGTTTTATCAAAAAGACTTGAATTTAGCAATATGAAATGACATGACGAGTTGAGTTCACACTGAAGAATATTTCAAGCTAAGGATGCAATGTTCCTCTCTGTCATTGCCAACAAGAAAACACAGTTCAGAGACGGAAATGAAAGTCATCCAACAGCCTAGTCCTAGGGATTGCCCTTTTAAAATTCTTCACTTTGCCCATGAGAGCCAGAATTGCCTGCAGTTATTAGCGTAGTGTCTAATGGTACACAAGCCTCTGCTCCATCCCATTCGCATAGTCACAGCTTTGAGTTAGCGGACCCAGATGTTTCCATGCCTAGGCCCCCTTGTTACGTATAATCATGGACCCTGATTCTTCTGATTACCCACAGAGGGCAGCCCCAGATACGGGCATTGTATGCAACCTGTGAGCCTTTACGGTGGGTTAAATATGGGTACAAATTTTTTGACTTTCCTCCCATGGAG
This sequence comes from Solenodon paradoxus, assembly GCA_004363575.1. Lineage (NCBI taxonomy): Eukaryota > Metazoa > Chordata > Mammalia > Eulipotyphla > Solenodontidae > Solenodon > Solenodon paradoxus. Next base: position 118,398 of record RJWH01003022.1, on the reverse strand, counting down.
AGGTGGGCTCCATTCCACCTCCCTTTGATTCCGAGCTCGCACAGTGGTATTATTCAGGGTTTTCAGAGATCCGGAAATAGGAGATAGATGGTAGGTTTGATCGATCGATCGACAGATAAGTTAACTATAAGAAATTGGCAGGCATGGTTATGAAGGCTGAGAAGTCTCAGTATCTTTCATCTTCAAGCTGGAAATCCAGAAAAACCAGTGATGTCAATTCCACTTTCAATCCAGAAAGAGTGATGATGGTATAAATATTAGACAAGGGCAAGAGTAGATGGATGTCCCAACTCAAGTCTTCATACAGAAGAGAAATTCTCCCTTTCTCTGCATTTTTGTTCTGTTCAGGCACACAAGGATTGAACGGTACTTGCTCACATTGGAAAGGGCAATCTGCTTTTGTCAATTCACCAATTCTAATGATAATCTCATCCAGAAACAGGTATACCCAGAAATTCTGTGTAACCAAATACGTCCTAGTCAGTATAATACATAAAGCTAACCATCAGAGTGCAGTGAAAGGAAGGGAAGCTGTACTGGTTCTGAGACTAGCCTTTAGGAAGATTCCTCCTTGATCTTTTGGAGTCCTGAGTAGCCACATAAAAAATCTGTCTGCCTTGTAAGAGAGATCATGTGAAAAGGTGCTGAGATTTTGTGGAGAGGGAACAGTCAAGCCAGCCTTCGAGCCAGAGCCATTCGTAATCAGTTTTGATGTGACATGAATTTCATTCATTCATTTAGTGCACAAGTATTTACTGGATAATTGTTATCATGGAAGGAACTAAAATATTGACATAATTGCAATGTCTTACTTCACCTATTTGCAGTTCAACATAAGATATCTCTTTTCAAATCAAATCCATAAAATTCTGCACTCCCATTCCAAGAACAGGAAATCCGTTCTCCTCTCCGGACTTTTCCTGCCTGTGATACGTTAAAGAAACCCACTTGTGCTTACCTCGATCACTTAAAGAAAATTTGTTCTATCTTCCAGAAGAAACCATTCTTGACTACTGTTGTTTCAAGGTGTTTTCACTGTGGAACTGCTGAAACAGGGAGTGTATTAAATTCTTTAGCTGAGCTAAGAGTTACAGTGGCTGATGTCCATGGCAAAAGAGTTGTGGTTATGTGGCCAGCTTGCCACGAAAGCCAGTGGTCCAGTACTGGCCCTATGCCCTAAGAAATGACCATTGACTCTGAGGTTCACTGTTTATTTGGCAATGATTTCTCAGAGTGCAGGGAGGATTAGAACACACCTCATTCGATACCTCATCAACTTTGGGTGCTTCAGACACCAGGGTTACACATCTTCTGGGAAACAGTCACATACCAAAAACCTTCCCCTGCTATGTAATGCCATGGAACCTGGATGCCAGGTTAGTGGAAGTTCCAAATTAGCCACGAGATATACCCCAAACTAGAGCTCTTTCATGAGCAATCAGAGCAGGTTCCAGACAGGAGAGTCCCTTCCTTTTGGCCTTAACCTCCTTGATTTCCTATGCCAGAATTAACCATTTGTCATCCCTCATGGCCTCAACAGAGAGTCTAAAATTGTCTTACAATATATTTTTGTTGTTCCTGCCCGGTTTATTACAATAAAACACATGGCTAAGAAACACACATACAAAAACAATATAATAGAGAATAAGACATAGAATAATACATAGAATCATAGAACTTTAGAACTAGAACAAACTCTGAAGACCACATATTCAACCTTCCCATTTTACCAACAAGGCAAGAGAGGCCCAGAGACCCATCTAGACAAGGCCAGATAAGGCATTTATCACTGAGTTCAAATCCTCAATCCAAGTTCATTCCTCTGAATTTCCATATAACTGCCTCATTTGGCCTCTAAGCTAAATAGAAAGATACTTAAATAATTTGGGGGCTTTACTTTTTTTTTTTTTTCCTGTTGTCTAAGAAAAACAGAAACATTGCTCGCTTAGCCCAAGCAAGGTCTGACAGAGCTTGGCAGCTGGAAGTGTCTTTCTAAATCTGGAAACACCATATCTCCCTTGAAAAGTGGGAGAAACAATTTTTGCCTTTTAAATGTGAAGAGATGTATTTCTTTGTGAGAAAAAAATAACTGCCGTGAAATTGCTGAAGACAAATATTGAGCAAGACGAGAGATACTGAGTTTGCCAGAACATTCCGTTTACTCATGTGCCAAAAGCGGGAGGGGATGATAGCACAAATTATTTGCGAATATGTTCTGCGAGTTTTCCCAGTAGACAAAATGTACAGGAACTCATGAGTTATAAGAATTGAATGCTCAAGATTTGAAAAAGAAAACAACTGAAATAGGGCGAAAGAAAAAAAAAACTTTATTTACTCTATAGCAAAATCTTGCCCATCAAAATACAGGATCGTTGACAATCTGAGTCATACATGAGCTCACTGACTTGGGGGGGTGATCTTAGTTTACAACATCTTCCACTTAGTCACAGATAGGAATGACATGAAAACATAATGATGGAACTGGTGAAAAGTACTAATAGGTCTTTATCTGTTCACTTTCATTTATTGGGTGCCTACTGTATATCAAGATTATAATAATTTCTGGATTTATAAGAAAAAATAAGACATGGGAACTTCCCTCCATGTTCTCACAGTCCAAGAGAAAGACAGACTCATAGACAAATGAGAGCCATAACCGAGCACTATGGCAGGATAGTTTACAGGAAGTGGGGTACCAGAGGCACGTAGGGTATATGTGGGGACTTAAAGAAAATGACGCATGAGCTAAAATCTAAAGTGATTAGGACTAAGCTTAAAGCGATAGAAACGGAATGGAGAGGAAGGACAAATGAGAGATGGTTAAATGACTTGGCGATCATTGGATGTAGGGATTGTGGAAAAGGACAGCAATAGGATCTTTCCCAGTGACGCAGCCCGATTATAGTGCAGGCCCTCCAGGAGGCCAAAATTGCCTCTTCAGCATCTCACACAACCAAGTACCATTAACCCAACAGGGGTGCTTCACACACACAGGAGAACTCTCTGGTCAACCCAACAAACCCTTGTCAATCACTCTCAGAGACTGTGCATTGATGACACAAGACATTGGAACTTCATTCCCCAGAGTGAAGACTCTGCTGGTCTAGCCACCTACATAAAATAAAGCTGTCCACTCCATGCTCCGTCTTTGGAGTTTTAGTTTTCTTTTTTGCTTTAATATCAGCTTTCTGGTCTGGATGACTTGATGGTATAGTTAACCGTGTAATGAATTTTGAAGAAAGGCTAGTGAATTTTTATTTTGATCTTGTATTTCAAGTGTCCATAGTAACAAAAATCTTCAATGAGTGAAATTATCTCCTTTGCTTGAAATTTTATGCACATCTCATCTGCACTTTGGTTTTTGCTTTTTAATTGAGTACCTCAGCATTTTACTGTTCTTCTTCCCCCGTTTCTTACCTTCCTACCACAACTTGAGAAACAGTAGCCCTCACGATTGAATGATTAGCTTCTCTACTCTTATACATAGTCCTGATCTGGCAGAATACTCCATATTTTCATTTTGAATCTCTTAAGTGGCTTGTCTCCCTGTACCATGCCATTCAACATTTATATGCACATTGTCTTGCATTTATTTTTTTTAACTGCCTTCTTCCTGATTTAGTTCAAGAAACAGCTGAATATCTATGATTCACTGAAGTAGAGTAGAACTGATTTTTCAGGAGAAATTCCAGAATTAAATCTTTTCACTGGAGTTGAGGACAGAGGGGCATGTGTGTAGACCAGGAGTCTAGACCAGCTACTGTTCAGCCTGCAGGCAGAGCAGGGCTGTGACAAACAGGGCTGGGCCAGGTCAGCATCAGAACCATAGGATATAACATGTATTGGGGTGGGGGAGGTATAAAATTCTTAAAAACGTCTATTGGAATGGGAGCAGTTCATATCAGAGTGGTGTGGGGAGGTGATGGCATTTTTCCTGAGAGGAAAAATCAGTGGCTTGTCCTGCAAACACTAGGTAGAGTTCAAGACAGTACTGAGGCACAAAGGAGATAGTGGCAGCTTCTGGTTACCAGAGCTGGACGCAGGTAAGAAGTAGACTTGCAGACAAAGGGAGCCTGAGGGCTCCTGGACAGATCTCCCTCAAGTCCAGGAGCTGGGGAGTGGGGTGATTGGAGGGGACAGAGTGTGTGGGAAAGCAGTGTGGAGAGAATTAGGGAGGTCAAGGACAGTGTTGCTCTTCTGAACTCCAATCTGAGTACACATAGTGGGTACTTAATAAGTGCAAATGCCATTGAGTTCAATGAAGGGGATTCCTTCAGTACATTATTCAGAACCTCATTGGAACAAATAACTATGGATTTAATGCACTGCAAGGGCAGATTGTCCCTGCAAAAGAAAAGCTGCATATAGTAAAAGCCTGGTTTGTGCAGATGATAGTGATTGACAGGAATATCATCACAGGACCTGCCAAAGAACACTGCTGATTACAGAGTACACAGATGGAGGCTCAGCAGCCTTCTCGCCTTCAAGGGGCTTCCTTGACCTCAGAGACCAAGAACGGCCCGACCACCCATACTGTGCTACCAAATTGGCTGAGAGCCCATCGGCATCTCCAGAAGCTCCCTTTGCCATTCTCATGGGACAGACTCATGACAGTCTTAGACCCCTGCGTTGGAGACTCAGACTTGGGGCCTGCCTGCCCACCAGGCACCAGCAACATGACAGCCTGGCAATTCCTGAGTGCTTGTTGGGAAGATGAAGGCAAGGTCACTTTTCCAGGTTCAGTCCCTGGTGCACCATGCCTAAAGGGAGGGCATCAGTGATTTCCCACCCTGGCTCAACACCATAACCCCTGGGCACCATCAGCACCTTAAAGTAAGCAGACATGGGAATCTGTTGCATTTAGATTCTAGACGTTAGGGTGCCCACCCCTTGCAGAGAAGCAGACATTCCTGTGGGATGCAAGGGAAGCACAGTTGCGGCTGAGGCAGAGGCACCGCCCTCTCAGATGGGTGTAAGGTGCAGTTGCACAAAAGTTGCATTTTTTTCCCTGGACAGATAGATGTCAAGATACACAAATCCTGCCTGAAGAAACTTATAAAATTGAGAAGTCAGTGAAATTTGCCTTGGGTAGCGCCTGCCTGTCCTCTTTCCCCATACTGACCAAGCTCCTTCCTGGTTCTGGTGCCTTCCTGAAGTCTTTGAAAAAAAAATCTGATAAAATAATTATTTTTAACTGCTGCAGGTATTTGCATTTTTAAACATCTTATTGTAGAGTAAAATGGTTTTGTAGGTCTTTCCTGGAAGGGATTTTTAAGCAATGTTAAGCAGGTAGAGCTTGTTTGTTTAGTAGAGCCGTGGAGTTTTTCCTGATTTCCAAAATTAAACTGCACTATATGAAAGGCTGAATGGCCCTGAGTGTCAATAATTGACTGTAAATTTGCTTTAGCTGCATTAGGTGCTGGAAGTTACTTCAAAAGAAACATCCTGGCTTTCTTCTCCCCTCCTCAGTCCTTACCCCTTACACTGCCATTCTGCTAAAGAGAACATTTGTAAGTTTCAAAGAATTACTAAAATGTTTTGTATAAGTTATCCCATTTAATCCTCACAAGGGTCCTGTGAGATAAGGATTATAATGATTCTAATTAAAACAGTAATTCCGTTTAATGCTTCCTCTAGAAGCACCGTTTCCTGGGCTCAATGACACTGCACTGGCAGGTTTTCCTCCTTCCCCAGCACTGATCCTCCTCAGGGACCTTTGCTGGCTCCCTTTCTTCTTGCTCTTTAAATGTCGGGGTTCCCTGGGCTTTTGCTGTACTCTTAACTCTAGCCATCTCAGTCATTCAGGAACTCTAAGTGTAGCCTGTGTGTCTACACTTTCATGATTAACTTCAGAGCCCAGTTCTCCCTCTGAGCTCCAAGCCTTCTCAATATTTCTGCTTGGATATTTCACAGGTCCCTAAAACTCCCTATGTCTAAATCAGAACACATAGTTTACCCATCTCTCACCCACCACCATCACTGAAATATTCGAGAGTGGTCCCCGATTGCTCTGTCTCCAGCCTGCAGTCATAGACCATGTCCTACCTGTTATTCTCTTAATGGTCTCTCACCTCCACTGTCACCATTACTTCCCCACTTATATTCCTCTATGGTTCCCACCCAGCTTTCCAGCTTCATCTCTACCTACTTTCCCCACAGTGGTCAACATTTCTGAAAGTTCAAGGGTCATAGTATCCTAGGAACTTTGCACCATCTGTTCCTCTCATCTTGCTAACTCTTAATCATTCTCTAAATCCCAGTTTAAAATATTACTTCCCCAGGAAAGACCACCCTGATTCCTTGGAAAAGGCCAAATCCCTTTGGGTGTGCTCTTACAGCACATAATCCTCATCACAATTGAAATGATTATTTAATGTCTGTTTGCTTAGCTAGACTAAAAGCACCACAAGAGTGAAGCTTTTTCCAGCACTCTAATCTTCAGAATCCAGTGCAGTACTTAACATACAATTAATACTAAACAAATATTTATTGGATTGAATTAAATGATTTTCTAATGCAAGTTAGAAATGTCAAAGTGAAGAATTAGACCCCAGTCTATTTGACCCCAGGACCCATTTTCCTTACACCACTTCCCACACTGTACATCTTTCCCTGCTCACCAATTCTTAGATGCCCTGGAATGTGATCATGTGATCATCCCATGGAGTTGGTAAATCTCAGTCTCTTGGTTCAGAATCTGTGTTGCCTCAGTCCTGAAAGTATCCTAGGTAGGTGAGGACCAGAGAACTCACTAATGTGGGAGGTATGGGTTGGTTTTAAAATAGCTACAAATTCTTAAATACTCTTCCTTTTTAAGAAATGGATTTTAATATCACTTCCCTTGGGTGCGGACTAGACTTTCTGACTTACTTGTAACAACTAATTTTGGCAAAAGTGGCTATAACTTCTGAGACAGGGTCATAAAAGACATTGCACCATCCACTTTGCTTTCTCTTGGATCACTTATTCAGGAGCATTAGCTGCCATATCAAGAGGACATTCAAGTAGTCCTGTGGAGGAGAGTATATAGTGAGAGATCAAGGATTCCTCTTAACAGGCGGCAGGGAATTGAGGCCTTCTGTCAACTGAGCTATGCAAGTGACCCATCTTGAAATCAGATCTAGCCCAGTCAAGTCTTCAGATGACTGCTATGGCCAATATCTGACTGAAACCTATGAGGTCCTATGAGCCATAACCACCCAGCTAGGCTGTTCCCAAATCCTGACCCACAGAGAAAATACTTGTCACCTTCAGTTGTTACATTTAGGCATCATTTGTTATGCTAATACAGAATAAAAAAGAGAGTAGTGGCGGAATCAGAGCAAATAAAAGACTATAGAGGTAGTATTTGGGAATGAGGGAAAAATTAGCTATTGTGTAGAAACTTTGTTTTTTAATGGATATGGTTATGTTATATTACACATAAAAATGCTGAAATGGGAGATGGTGTTGTAGGGCAGAAGGGAGCCTGAGAACTCTATTGGGCATAAAATAGAAGTGAACATCTAAATATAAGTTCCAGACAGCCTGGAGTCAGTAACACAAGAGAGGAGATAGGGGCTATGAGGTAAATGGTCGCAAATATAGTGTTCTTAACTAAGCACTGATTCACCCACAAGCTGTATCTACAAAGGAGAGCCAGGACTTCAAGGTACTATGGAGTCAGTGATATATCTGAAGTCACAAGGAAATGGAAACAGGATTCCACTATGAACCTTTTGCTTCAGCTCACTGAGTTACCACATGCTCCATGTATAGAGGTTCTAATGGATTACTGTTGCAACCTCCCTTACCCCCTTTACCAACCAAGTGTTGACTGATAACACTCAGAGTTGCCTGCTCTCTGAAGAATTGTTCTCAGCCAAATGCTTTTTACTTATCCATCTCCCCCCAACAGACCTTAACCAGTGACTATCTGGCAAGGGGTTACAAAAAGCCAATGTCCTTGCCTTGAGATGGAACTTATTAACTGGTGCAATTTATGCTCCAAAGCTTCCTTGTGGAATCAGACCCAAGCAGTCATCAGTTGAGATCACACTCTCCCCAATCTATCCTGTTTTTTTCACTTCCCTTTCCTAAGAATATTCTGTAGTAAATCACTTGAACAAGAATTCCCATTTTAGGATCTGCTTCTATGGAACCTAATACTCAGTATACTTGAAAAACATCTTGTACCCTCTGATGTGGTGCGTATTTGTGTCCTTGTACATGCACATGTATGTGTGCATGCAATGAACTAAGTGTCTGTGTCTCTCCCAAATTAGTATGTTGAAGCCCTAATCTCCAATCTGATGGTATTTGGAACTGGGACCATTAATAGGTAATTTGATTTCAAAGAAGTCCTAAGTGTAGAGAAGCCCTCCTGATTAAACCAATATCCTTTTAAGGATATTAAATGGAAAGAGACCAGAGTCCTTCCTCCTCTGTGTGTGGCTACAGCAGGGACATTTCCTTCCACAACCCAGGGAGACATCTCTCACCAGACACTAAACTGGGTGGTACCTTTATCTGGAACGTCCCACTCTCCACATTGTAAGAAATAAATGTTTATTGTTTAAGTCGACCTACTCTATGGTGTTTTGTTATAGCAGCTTGGGTTGACTAAGAACATGCATATAAATATGATTGTGATGATGATGACAGAATATATAAAATCAGGGAAAACAAAAAAATTTTGTGCTTAAGGAATTTGTGAATCAACAGAATGAGAAAGCAAAGGCTAGAATCTGGTTACATGATTTAAAAGAAATGTAAGTAATTTATCTGAAAGTTATCAGTTGTGATGAGTTTGTACTTTGTGAACCTGGCTATGTTAGAATCACTTTTTCCAGAGTCTCCTTTCCTATATGGTTCCATATTAAAATTGCTCAAGATTCGCAGACAATATAGAAGCCAGAAGTGAAGCAGTACTCTCTGAAGGTCATTGTGGTTGGATGTAGTGAGACAGATGCAAAGGTTCTGATGTGTTCTTTTTTCATTTTTAATTATAATAATTATTCTACACATTAAAATAATTCCCTATGTAGGTTCCCCATTTCTTAGATATATTTCAACACACCATATACCCTCCACCAAATCACTAAGTGTTCTTCCCCATTGTCCAATGGGCTCCGCCACCCTTTGCCCCCACCCGCCCCTTTCCCTTTTGGTGACCTCACTTCTCTTGCAAATGTTTCAGGGTTGGTTATGTTTCATGTGTTCCTTTGTCTTGTCTATTCACATTCCACCTGTGAGTGAGGTCATCTGGCATCTATCTTTCTTCTTTTGACTCGTTTCAGTTAACATAATCCCCTCTAGTTCCATCCATGTTGATTCAAATGACAGGGTTTCATCTCTTCTAAGGATGTGTTTTAACTTAACCTGGCTCTCCCCACTTCTAATTCTTTGAAGTGGGCCCTGCTGGCCCCTTCCTCTCCCCTCCAAGACATCAACCTGTCTTGGGTGTTTATATTTGTCAAGCTAGGGAAGAAATATAGGCATTTACCAAATTATTAGCTGTGTTCCAGGTGTTAATGGTCTTGTTCCAGAAAGAGCACTGCATTTGGAACAAAAATTGTGGTTGGAAATAAGAGCTGATTAAATTTGTGAGAGTCCACTTTCATACCCCAAGACACATGTATCTTCATTGGCTAAAATGGAAAATGAAATAGAAATGCAGTCAAAATTACCACATCTGTATATTCCAAATATCTGTTGATGGCACTGATTTCTGAAATTTCCCTCAGAAATTTACTCAACTATTTAGTCAATAAATATTGAGCACTTATTGCATGTCAATCATTGTCCTTGGCATGGGATAGAGTAGGGAGTAGAATAAGCAAAAATATCTGTCCTCAGTGAGTTTACAGTCTATGGATGGAAGTAGACCATTATGCAAACAATTGTACAATATATTGCTAAGGAGTAATAGGCACCATGAGGTGATCCTGCTTTTCTATGATTATTTTGTTTGGAGGAAGAATTTCTAGAGCTGATACTTGGTCCTTCCCATTATGTTCAGAGTCCCAAGTCAAGTAGTCACTGTGAAGATTCTTCCATTTGCTGAGGTTGTCTAATTCTATCTGTATTCATAGGCAATAGGAAATAATCATGAGAATTTGAGGTGCCAGAGGACCTGCAATGAGGTGAAATGGGTCAAAATTCTATTTTAACACCTGTCCCTTATAAATCTCCATACTAATGTGGTTACTGAGTTTCAAGAAATTTGAATGAGTCCAGTCAGTGTTGAAGAATCCCTGAGTTTGTGTTTCTCCTTTTCTTGATTACACATATCCAAAAAGTGTTTTCATACCTATTGGGAAAGACAGGAGGAATATTCAGTCACAAGATAACCTTCTTCCTCAGGCAAAATTGACCATGCCTTCATTCTGAGAATTATACATTGTTTTCATCCACAGCTAGAAATTGGGTAAGGCTCTGTGACTCACTTTGGGGGTAATATAAGCAAAGCTCTTATTCACCAGACTTTCTCAATAAAAACTACAAATCAAGTAAGGCAGGCTGCCCATCTGTTTCAATCCCAGGAATCTCATGAACAATAACCAACACCAAAGATCTCTGTAGATCAGATCATTTTGATTACCATCTGGCCCGCGGCCTATTCAGAAACCATTCTCACTTTGCCTCTGGCAATTAAGTCCAAGACTTGGCTTCTGCCTTCCTTTGTATCCTTCCATCCCATCCTTTGTTTATTTAAGCCTTGAGTGTTATCTTGAAATACTAATTATCTTAACTAGAGGTGGTTAACCTAAGGACTGAAACAAGGATTTTTAAAAGTCCTTAAAGAGAACTATTATAATCGTGTTATGAAAAAGCTTTTTCCTGATTCTTCATCAAATGAACACCTCTCTGCAAACATCACATAACTCTTAATCACTCTATCCATACAACTTTTAAGGCAGAGATTTGCTTTGGATTTTTGTCAAGGTGTTCAAATGAAGCTCTGAAGAGCTATCTGGAACATTTTGCAATGGTCTATTCTGACTAGGAAGGAGTTTAGGGACCTCTGTAAATTCTTGCAAACACCATTCTCATTTTATTATTTGAGTGAATGTGCCTGGGGTGAAATTCCTTAGTAAAAAAAAATTCCCTCACAGATCCTCCAGAGCAGACCTTCCTATAGCAGGTCTTCATTTCTCAGAAAGATATTCATCATGCCTGACTCATCTTTAGAGAGTGATTAGCATTGGTCTTTCCCAAAGAAACATCTTATTCAGCATTTATTGCTTCTTTCTATCTCAGTGGTGGAGAGATGTACGAAGCTGTATGAAAGTAGAGATCAATAAAATCTGGCACTTACTGTATAGTAGACTTGCGAGGGAACTCAACAGTTAGAGGAATAAGCCAACTTGGGGTTAGTAACTGCAGAGTCAAAAGTGATTTCTCCAGATGCCATTTGAATTTCTAATTCCACATCCTCCTCTTCTTCCCTGCTTCTCTGTTCTCAAAAAGCAGTGCTAAAAGAATCCTGAGTGCATTCCATTTTCTCCAACCTGCAGAACATCGCTGGGAAGGAACATTGCTCAACCTCCCATTTTAATTCTGTCCATTTAGAGAAGGTTACAGAGTTCAGGGGAAGCTTCAATATGGATCTGGTCTCAGATTCAGATTCCTCAACATTTTCAAATACTTCTATTTCTTTTGTACTCTTTTCTGTGCTCTTGATTAGGGTCCCCCGCCCCACACTAAATTTATCATTCCCCACCAGGGTGATTCACTAAGAGACCACATGGGAGGATAGAAAGAGTGGGTTCTAGAGTTATACCTGGGTTCAAATCCTCTGCAGTTACTGGCTATATAACCTGGCTACTCAGATAATAACTGTAAACACCAGTTTTTGCTTCTGAAAATGAAGTGAATCAATCCTACTTTAAGGGGTTATTATCAGAACTAAAGTATATGTAAAGTACCTATTCAGATGCTTAGCACATGACAGGTAATAGATAAAAAAGTATACCAGACCCACAGTAGTATATATTAGTAGTAGTAGTAGACATTATTGATAATAATTAGGTATCTTTATATTATTTTTCTACTCTTCACAATAAAAATAGTACAAATGTTGTGAGCCTTTACTCTATAGGCACACTTCTAAATGCTCTCTGTATATTAATTTATTTAGTCCTCCAAACAGCTCAATAAGGAAGATATCATCACTCAGACAAGGTCACAGTTGAGGACACTGAGGCTAGAGAGGCACATGCTGGGAAATGATGGAGCTGGGATTCCAATACAGTCTGACACAAAGTTGACACCCTTTAGAAGCCATCCAGGAATACTGACTTGCACAGTATATTTAGAGAGCTATACAAAAAAAAAAAATCTGTCTTCTTTTTCCAGCTTCTTCATATTGTACATTCTATTTATTGAAGAGAGAGGTGTTTAAATATACCAGAAAGACCAGAAGAGTTACTCTCTATAGAAAAAAACTAAAAATTTATTTTCAGCCATGAGGTTTATCTCCTTCTTGGTCATGCTCTAGGGGGTTTCAGTTACAGGTAATAGAAAATTCCCCCAACTGGTCTCAAAAGGAGACATAGATGCTCACTTCACTTCAAAAGCAAGGCAGGCTATAAGGTTGATTGCTCCAGCAACTTAGTGAAATCCTAAAAGACTCATTCGTTCGACTTCTTTGGCTTGTTTTCTTCTGAACTTGCATCCTGAAGCTGGCTTGCCTCCTGGTCCTGTAGAAATCAGAACTGCATGATTCTTCATTCCCATCTAAGTAAAAATGGAAGTTTTTTTGTTTTTTTGTTTTAAGAAAAAAGTCTCCTCTGAACACTACACCCCACTCAGAAGAAAAGCTTCCTGTCACACTTCAATAGGCCAATTAGCATCACATGCCCTTTTCTAAGCCTGTCCCTGCCCAGGAGCCGGAATTACCCTTCAGTCAATCTGTTCATCCCCAGGACTTGAGGATGTGGTCCTCTTTCCCAAGACTAAGGGCACCAGAGAAACCTGAACAAGATTGTGTTCCTCTTAAGAAAAAGAAAGAGGGGAATCACGATGGACAACCAACACAAAGCACCCAAGGATACATAATCTCTTTTCTTTGTATGTTCCTGCTTTTCTTGAAGAACATTTTATCTCATCTACAAGAGAGAGAATAGTGAGAGCTACTTCTCCTGGAGTGAGCTGCATGAGTTGATGTCTAGGAAAGGATTCTGACACTGTACAAATAGGAGATGCAACTGTTGTTGCTATACTGCTGTAGTATTGTGAGTTATAAGAAAAATATATTTGGTCATTCAGATGTTCAGAATATATTTCTCATACATATTTGGTTTTCATCCACATTTCCTGACCTTCAGCTCCCCAAAGCCTTGGAATTTCCCAAGAAATTCCAAGAATGTGATTGAGAATGATAAAGCTGTCTTTTGTTATGTGAATGAGGTGACTTTTGAAAGCACCTATGGGTGGGAGCTGGCTTTCAGGAGATTAGAAAGTTGGAACTTACAGTCCCACCCCTGCCCTGGCCCACCCCCAGGAACTCCAGGGAGGATAGGTTAAAGCAACTGCCAATGACCAGTGATTGAATCAGCCCTTCAGTGTACAAGAAGGCTCCATTAAAAACCCAAGAGATGGTGGTTTGGAGAACATCCTGGTTGCTGAGCATGTTCAGATTTGGGAACAGTGGCATGCTTGGAGAAGGCATGAAAACCTTGCACCTTTTTCCCATCCTTTCCCCTTCCCATCTCTTCCAGCTGGCTGCTCCCGAATATCCTTTGTAATAAATCGATGGTCTACTGCATAAATGGACTTCCTGAGTTCCATGAGGTGTGGCAATTTGCTGCAGCAAACTAATCAAACCTAAGGAGGTGGTGGTAGAAACCTCTGATTTATAACCCATCAGTCAGAAGTGCAAGTAGTGACTTGGGCTTGTGATTGGGAACTGAAGTCTAAGAAGGAGGGCATGGGAACAAGTTTAGCCAGGCGGTCAGAAGCAAAGATAACTTTTTACCTGTGCTTTTAACTAGCTAGCGTCTGAAGAGGAGGCGGTCTTGGAAGATTGAGTCCTTTACTTGTGCAAACTGTTTCTATCTCCAGGTAGATAGTGTCTGAATTGAGGTAAATTCTCACATACCTTGCTGGTGTCTAAAAATTGCTTTTGATGTGGAGATGCCCACGCATGCTTTCATGTTGGAATTGGGTCCAAGAATGCCTAATAGCTCTATTGTAATTGTCTTACCAATTTATTCTAAGTTCTGTTTCCTATCTGGCGAATAAAGATTGTAAGCCACGTGTAGGAATGGACAAATGACATTTATTTTTCGGTCCAAGAGCGGGAAGGGAACCTCTACTCTAAAGCCTCCCCAGTGCGGGCACATGGGGGATTAGGTTAAATGCTTTCTGCAAAGGGAGGGAAGGGGCAGTGTTTAGTTCACTGACGTCTGTAGACTTCCAGAAGAGGGACAGAGTGTTCCAAGTACAGGGGATCACGTCTACTTTGGGTCCTGAACTAAAGCTTTCATGGTGCGGAGGCGTGGGGATTTAATGTATCCTACTTGACCCTTGTTTCTTGCTCATCTCCATTTCGTCTGGCTGGTTCCCACAACCCTCCATGTGTACATTCCACAGCTGAGACTGTCCAAGCCATCATCATTTTCTAATCTACGGTTATAAATTCCATTGTCCCCTGTAACCTTGCTAGTCATGTGTCTCTGGTGACTCAGCAGTTTCCTAAAAATAAACACAACTAGCCATATGTTAACTTTTAGTTTAACTATTTTGAGAATGTGGCCATCATGAGGTGACAGTTGGGACTTACTCTTCAAAGTCTGCTGCGCTGTTACTAGGAGGGCATTAACAGTGGCTTTGGTGACTGCCAGTCTCCGTTTCCTTCATGCTCCTGGGGTCTACTCAGGCTTATCCTGATATCCAGCATCTTGGATTCCCAAATGACTTCCCCCCCATGCATCCATCCCGCCATCAAGCCTCATTTCCTCACACAGTTTCTTTGAGCTGGGCTCTGGTCCCACTTGGACTCTCACTGGTTGTGTGATTTGGGACAAATCACTTTACCTCTCTGGACTCCATTTCCCTCTTCAGTGAAATGAGTGTTTGGGGGGGCTCATTAATCTCTAAGGCACCTTCAAGTTTTAACCTTTATGATTTTATGAATTTCAGGCAGCAAGGCCAAGAGAAGTCAGGAATTTCAAGCTGGTGGAGGAAGGTATTTGGGATTAAAGGATTTTAAGCTGTCAAGTGGCAAGTTAGCAAGGCTGCTTCCTCAGTTTGGAGGTTCCAAAGACAGACAGACATCCTCACCCGGACATGCCCGCATACACAAACACACATAGACACAGAGTGTATGTTAGCAGTCAGTAGTGAACTTCACAACAGGAACAAGGACATCTAATAAAACAGAGATGGGCTCAACTATAGGGCAGACTTGAGGGATGCAGGTGTGGTGAGTGAGGCAGGAAGGCCAGAATCTTAACACCCACATTTGGTAGAAGTGAGAATTCCACTGAGAGCGGAGAATCTGTGGGCATTGCTTTGATAGGCCTATGTGAGTCAAAAATCCCAGTGGATCTTTGAAGAGATCATTCTGCCCTTTCAACCACAGGAGCACATCACTACGGGGGCTGACCTTGTTGGGTATTTTTCCCTTCCTACTTTTAGCTGAACCTCAAAAGCAGGAAAGCCAGACTCCAACAAGAAAATCTGTTTGTTATATTTTCTTGGCTGCTTAGGAGACCTTCCTTGGCTAACTTTCTGGTAATTTGTCCAAGCCTGGGGCCTCTCTTCCCTGGAGTCTCCAATACCTTATTTAGGGGAGAAGCCTTAGTATCACTGCACAGTGTTCAAGGGGCAGTTGTTCCCTTTCTTAACCTGAAGTCCTCCGGTCCTTTCTTTCCCTCTTTGTGCCCCAAAGAGACCAGCGAACCTGTACACAGTGAGACACAGAATAATATATATTACTGTTATAATAGTAATAATAGCAGTTACCATTTAGTGCCTGCGTACTATTGCGCAAGCATGCAGCTATGTACTTTATGTATTTTCTCAATAACTAATGATGTAAGATTGGCAAATATTGACAGAGTATAAAATATTAAAAGGGGTAGAAAGGAGTATTCCTTGTTGATAAAATGTACAGTCCACCAAGAAGCACCACCGATCATGAACTTTTATGTACCTAATAGTATAGTTTTAACAATGTATAAAGTAAAAATACTAGAAATACAGTCAGAAATTAACAGTCACTATGTATTAGATGCTAACATACTTATCTCTGAAGTTCTTAAGCAGGCAACGTTAAGTAAGTATATCAATAATTTATAGAGTATAGTAACAAACTCTGTATAACTTTGCACTAACAGGCATTACGCATTGTTTTGAAACCTGTGAAAACTGTTACAATTGATTAAATATTAGGTCATAAAGAAAATCTTAACAAATTCTAAAGCCATATTCATCCAAGCACATTCATGACCAAAATGCAATAAGGCTTAGATATTAACAACAGAAGAATAGCAAAAAATAAAAAAATTAAAAAAATAATAAAATAAATCTACCTACTTGAAAAATTTAAACATTTTATAAACGATTATTGTGTGTATCAATCAGGGTTTAGTCAGAGAGGTTAACCCCCTAGGAAGTAGCTGTATATATGAATTTGTTGTAGAATTTTGATCTTAATCAGTTGTGGAAACTTGTTAAATAGTCTCTATAAAGCAGTTGTCAAAACTCCCTGGTAGCTTAGTGGTTAAGCCTGTGCCTTCTTCCTGGTGTAGTCCACAGAGCTAGACCTAGGGACCTGAGTTTGCAACACAGGGCCACAAGGAAACAACCAATATGAACACTAAATAAAATAAATAAAGACTTCTTCCTCCTCTCTCTTTCTGCCTTCCTTCCTGCACCCTTCCTGTATTAAAAAAAAAATCGTCATTGCATGTGATGCTGGAACTTGAAGTCCTTAAAGCAGCCAGTCAGACTATAAAACAGCGAGAACAAGAAGAAGCCGGAATCCACAAACACAAGTTTAGTCTAAATTCAGTCTAAACTAAAACCAATGCCAATTCTTGCCTCTGAATTTGGTCATGCGGAGGTTGGGCTTTTTTATCACAGGGCTACACATACCTACACATACACATACATGGACACACATGCCCAAGCAAGCACACACACACTCACACACACACTGAGTATATGTTAGCAATCAGTAGTGCACCTCACAAAAAGAGGACATCTAATAACTCCTCTGAGTGAGGAGTCAGCAAAACTGAAGGAGGACGTAGAAGATGGAGCAGTTCCAATTTGGCCACTGTCCCGCACTAATATGGGAGTAGACAATGTATGAGATACGACATGATGATTGCTTCACTTTAAACACTCTCCAGATTTCCCAGAAGGCTCTGTCTTTTGGTCCAGCCTAATTGCAAACCAAGGGAATTCTGGGAAATGTAGTTTAGCCTAGCCAAGGTGACACATAAAGTCACCACAACTTATCCCTCCCTTGTTCACTTGGCACCCATACATATCTCTTCATGTAATCTCCATGTGAAGATAATAGCAAAGTCATGCTTTGCCTAACGTAATGCAACTATCCCATGCCAAATTGCACCCCCCAACCCCCCAAAAAAAGAAAACTGTGCTAACCTAGAGGTCAGAAACTTTTTCTTAAGGGCCAGATAATAGATACTTTAGGTTTTGCAGGCCTCCGTGGTTTCTGTTGTAACTATTCAATGTTACTGTTATAGCGTGAAAGTAGTTAAGGACTGTGTAACTGAATAAGTGTGACTGTGTTCCAATAAAATGTTATTTACAAGAAAACCTACAGCCAGCCCTTGGGCCATAGTTTGTCAACTTCTGTCATAATCTTTTCGCCAAAGGAGACTGAGAAATTCTCTTCGAATTGGTGACCTTTATTCTCTTCCTATTTAATTCACAATGTCACCCTTCTATATCCTGTAACTTCAATATAGAGATAGCAAGTTAGTTACATTTAGCACATTTTAGATAAGGAGATGAAATAAAACAAACAAAAATACATATATACATATGCCTATCAAAATAAGGAAGACATTCTTCAACTATTCCAGTCTTCTGTAACTTCTTGTGTGGTCATAGCTGACATTTAAAGCTACTTTCTTCCTCTGTCCATTCATATTCCCTCACCAAGCACCTTAAATCCTCATGGTTCCCTGCCTGGTTCTAAATCTTACTGCTAAACGGTCCAGGCAATTAGCAATCCTGCCTGAATCGGAGGTTGTTGTTGTTCTGCATTCACTCACTAATCACAAACTGCGGGTATTCTGAGAGTTGCCCAGAAGATCTCCTGCAGTGCAGAAATACTCCAGTACGATAGCAATTTGATTTCCCCTGGATCTCCACGATCAGATGCCACAGTCAGTATAGAGAATCCCTTCTTTGCCCTGCTGATTCAGTGGCCTTAGAAGCCCGGAGTGGCCAGGTGGTGGTCTCAACCTCCAGTTCAACAGAATTCATTACTGTGTCCCCTGGTGAAAACATTTCTCTCATTGACTAAGTGCTGGAGCAGTAGAGCCCAGAGTTATGGGAATCGGAAAAAACTTGTACTGATGGATCACAGGTATAATAATGAGAGCAACTATTTCTATTTCTGTCCCCCCGATCCCTTTTAAAGAATGGTCCAGGAAGGAATGAAGGCAAGTAGACAGGCAGGCAAGAAGAGAGGAGGAAGAAAGTTTTATTTCATTTAGTTGTTCATCTTGTTTATTTCCCCTGGCCCCGGATCTCAAATCTGGGTCCTTGGAATGTACGTGGACTATGCCTGGTGGCCTTAGACCACTAGGCCACTAGGGTGTGCCTCTATGTCCCCGCTCCCCCACTTTGATTTCTAGACTAGTGAATCCTTTTATGGGAGAAACAGCAATGTAATGGATATTGATTCAGAGCATTTACCACAATCTAAAGGACCTTGCCTAGCCTCCCAAAAGAGTTGCCTCCTAGCCAGTGCCATTAGTGAGCTTTCAAAAGGTGATTACACCATCCTATCACATCAGTTGCTTCAGAATTATGGGTAACATAATAAACCAGTGAATCCCATGAGCATGGGCCCATTGCCCCCACTTAATTTTCTGTGAAGTGAGTTCCTTAGTCAAAAGTGATGCTACGTAGAATGCCATGTTACTGGATAAAGTATTCTGTCAGTTCACAAGTTTAGTCAAAAGTATTGTAAACAAACAAGCAGAAAAGGCAAGTTCATATCTAACAAGGACAAAGTGCTACCCTTTCCATGAGGGAAGTAGATGAATCTGTCACTAGTAAGTGGCTGATCTCCAGGGAATAGTGTCATACTGGGATCTCAGCATTAGCCTCTGCTAGTAGGCATTTGGCTGTGGTTATACCCAAAGACCCTGGACAGAGGAAATCTATGTTGTTCATCCCAGTATAATCTCCGATCCTAACTCCATGGCCACTTGTTCTTGAACTGATCGAGCAATAATAAGAGTGACAGGAAAAGGAGGCTGACTGACATCCACAGAAAAGGGCATCCTATTTACCTGATTATGAAAATCTTCCTTTGCTGAGTCACCTTTAGGAAACAGGCATATGAGATGCAAATATCATCACAGTGTGCCCATTTGGAAAGTTCTATCCACAAATCTCTTCCTTGTCACTAATCTTCCAGTTGTATCCCTTCCAAGTCCCTGTCCATCCAGTAAACCATCTAGCCACAGCCCATGAATTGGTATAGACCCATATACTTAGCTATCCATCTTTCCAGAAAAAAATGAACAAAGCATATGCCCCGTTCATGTTCCTACCCGTGAATAGAATTCCCCTTCACCACTGCCTTTTAGGTTGTCCCAAAGCAGGGTTGTCATATTCAGCTGACTACTTTTAGATGGTTCCTGAATATCATGAATTATCTTCTCAATAATTCCTGAAGTAAATCAACTTCAAGTTTTTTTTCCTTCAGTGAGCTAATCAGAGAGAGCTCCTTGCAAAACCATGGGTGGCTGAGAAAAAAGAAGGAAACATAATGGGGATAGAGAGCATGAGCAGCTGGGCTACTTCCTCCTGGAATTTACTAGGTCCTTCAAGACTGGCTCAGGTACAGTCTCCTCAACACCACTCCCTTTTGCCATGCCCAGCTCTGTGTCTTTCTGGGTCATACAATATCCAGGTCACAAAAAAGTCACAGGTCATGTGGTAACTTGGTACCTCTTAGACAAGCATTATAGCTCTACTAAGGTCCAGTAACAAGCCAAAAGTTGTTTCTCAAAAGGACAACAGTTATCTATAGAGGACGGCATGTCTTGACTGAAAAATTGTAGGGATCTGTGCTGCAGCTCACTTACAGGGACCTGCCAAAGACTCCAAATAGCACCCCTCTGCATCGCTAATATTTCAAGTAGTATCATGTGTCCCGATTAGCACAACAGCTTGCATAGCTGCTTGACCTTTTCCAGAGAGCCTCCCCTTATTCTGGGGCAGCTTTTCAGGTCACTCTGTAAATGGGTCAGGGTAGTATACCCAAATTAGTTATATATTGCCTCCAAAATCCAAAGAGGCTTAGTAGGCATTGCGTCTTTCTCCTAATGGTAGGAGACAGACGTAGAAACTTGCCCTTCACCTTAGAAATCTCTTCATATTTCAGATAATTGTACCCTTAGAACTTGCGCCAAAGTGGCAGTCTTGAATTGCTCTGGGATTCTCTCTCATCTGACACATCAAAGTCTTATCAATGTGTTTGGAGCAGTTAGAGCTACTTTCTGCTCATCGTGTTCCAAATGCATAATATCATCAACGTAATGGATCAACGTGAGGTCCTATGGAAAGGAAGGGTAATCCAGGTCCTTGAGGACTAGATTATGACACCGGGCTGAAATGCTGATGCCCTCCTGAGGTAGGACGGTGAAGGCATACTGCTGCTGTATGAAGTGAAAGCCAGGTTCTTCTGATGGTCTTTACCAACACTTACAGAAATACAAACATTTTCCAAGGCAACAGCTGTATGCCAGATTTGCTCCAGCAATAAATGCACATCTGAAAAACCACTGGAGTTGCCATCATTTAAGCTTATGATAATTCATCGTCATCCTGGTTGAATCACAACTCCTGTAACTTTCAAGTGCCACTCACCTCTACAGTTCTTCCGAGGATGCCAACACTGCTTTTGGTTTGCCTTTTTTGTAGGTAGAAGTAGTTCCAGTGACTTCCATTTTGTCTTTCCCACCATAATAACCCTCATTCTGTGTGTCAGAAAACTACTGTGGGACTCGGCCAGCTGCTGCATGTGCTTATTCCAATGCTATATTCTACACCTGGGAAAATAACCACAAGGTGGGTTTGGGGGCCTACTGGGCCCACTGTGAGATGGACCTGAGCCATTTATTGTTATATGTTGCTGCATAACAAATTATTCCAAAACTTTAATGCTGAAAACAACAAACACTTGTCATCTCACAGGCATCTGGGAGTGTCTTAGCTGAGTGCCTCTGGCTCAAGGTCTTTCCTGAATATGCAGTCCGGCTAGTGCCAAGGTCTACAGTCATCTCAAGACTCGGCTAATAAGGGCCCATTCTCAAGCTCGCCAACCTGATTGTTGTGGGATCTCTGGGCTGCTGCACCGAAGGCTTCGGTTCTTCACCACACCGCATGGGCATCTCTGCAGAGTCCTCGGAACACGGCAGCATGCTTTCTTCAGTGCAAGCGACCTAGGAAGGGGAGAAGGAGAGAAAAAGAATGAACCAAAGACGAAATCCATAGCCTATTCATTAGAAACAAGCCACGACATCGAGTTCACACTCACAGAGAAGAAATTACACAGCGGTATGAATACCAGAAAAGGGGGATCATTGGGGACCACTTTAGAGACTGCCAAGCACATTGGATTTTGAAATAAAAGTGAAAGTTTAAACAATTTAGAAATAAACGTGAAGAGCCAAAATAACAAAAGTTATGAGGTCTTCACACAATATGTCCCATTTTACAGATGAGAAGCTCAAGGGCACAGGGCAGTTAAAATTATTTGCCAAAGGTCATTTAGTTAGCAGCGAATTGACACTCAGATTTCAGTCTAAGTCCAAAGGCTCATTCTGCTCTGACCTCTCCTCCAGGGTTTTTTAATTAGGTCAGTTATTCCCAATGGCTCTTTAACTTTCTTCCTACTTTTCTCTCCATCTCTTCCCCATTAAAGAGAAAGAACTGGCATAGTTACCTTTTTGGACCAATTATGGGACATCCTCAAACATGAGATTATATTCTTTCAGGGAAGAAACCACCTTAAATGATAACTCATGAGCTATCACACTGAACTGTCTCTTACCCGCTGATGATTTTACCTCTTTCTGATACATTTTGCCATCTGAGCAGGAGCCAGTGACATTGATACCACAATTTAAGCACACTTGTTCCTTAGCAACAGCAGCTGAGTTATCTTGGCAAGCACCTCGAGTTTCAGAGCTGCTCAGAACTTCCCTCTCGATGGGCCAGAGTCACCCTCAGAACAATAAATCCGAAGATTAAAATATAACTTGAGTGGTTTAATCACACACCTCCATCTCTACCCATGCCTTCCACTTGTCTTTAGCTCCTTTCTGGAAGCACAATGAGGGGTATTTCAGCAACAACTCTGGGAGTGGGAAAACGCCGAGGTCACGCTTGGGAGTACCCAGTTACCCAGAGGACAGTTCCAGGCCCCAGTGCCCACCTACAGACAAGAAGCAACTTGCACGTTTAGAATGATCATTTTCTTTATATAACTGAAATAAATCTCTGATCACAAATGAAGGGTTGAAAGAAATAAGCTTTCTTTTTGAATAAACAAACCTGATTTACTTTATGAGCCTCATTCCACATAGGAGTAGAAACCTAAGGAGTCAATTCAGTGACCCACCATCAGGGTTGACTTGAGGTCTGGGAGTAGGTGGTAGAGAAGAGAGGGGAAGGGAACTCCGGTCTTCAGTTGTCATCTGTCTATACCTGGATTCACTGATATGACACCATTCAACTAGTCCCCAGTCTTAAAACCATTCTCAGCCCCTGAGCCGGACCACAGATTTCTCCAGTCTGGCTCTCTCTGGGGGCACAGGAAATGTTCAGGTATATACTTCTATCCCTTGTGGACAGGAGAAGTCTGTGGTCTCCTTGGAAGCACAGTGAAATCTTCCTTTTCTAAATCCCTACACCTATCTGAGGAGTTTCCAGTCCCCTCGCTGCTTCTAGGACTTGCCCCAGGTGCCATACACAGGACCCCCGCTTAGGAAACAATCATGTCCCACTTCCTCTCACTCCTCTTCTCCCTGCACCAATTCTGTAGACTTTATCTAACTCAGATAGAGAGGATGGAGAGGGGAAACACAGCTTTAACCAAACAGTGGAAATTCTTTTGTCTTCTTCCTAGAAGTAAGACTTTAAAACTCAAAAGGTCATATTTCACTCTGTTTTCTTTCTATGTTTATGTATCAGTCTTCCCTAGGACAACCCATATCTATATAAGATGGGAAGAGTCATAAGATAAAAAAACAGAATCATAAGAGAATACATAGCAATTAATATCAAAATATTATCTCACTACAACTCAATATGCCTTCCTCCCTACATAAAATCTGTTTTTTTAAATTACTATTATTAAAAAAAAAATTCCCCCAAAGCAGGAAACTTTGCTAAGTGTCCCAATTCATGTTTCCTTGGAGTAAAAAAGTATGAGTCACCCATGAGTTTGGTTATTATGGGTTAACTTGGGTCCCCCCAAAAGGTATATTGAAGTCCTAACTTCCAATATCTTAGCATGTGATTTTATTTTAAAATAGGGTCATTACAAATGCAGTTCTTCTAGATAATGTCATACTGTAGTAGAGTTAGCCCTTAAACCAATATGACTGGTATCCTTATACGAAAACAAGAAGAGACACAGAGACCAGGACACCCAGAAGAAGATGTTCACGGGACAGAGGCAGGGTTTGGAGAGATGCGGGTACAAGTCAAAGATGGACAGAAACACACAAGCTCTACAAAACAAGGGAGACTCTCTTCTACAGGTTTTGTATGGAAAATATGGCCTTACAGGTTATGTCACATAATTGGCCCAATAAGATAAACATGCCTGTCCTTGAATAGCCTTTCTCTTTATAAAAGAGGAAACATTGTCCTGTCGACACCTTGATTTCAAATTTCTAGCCTCCAGAACATTGAGACAAGACATTTCCATTGTTAAGTCACCCAATTAGTGATGTTTTATAACAGTCACCCTGGGAAGCTAATGAAGTGGTCTAATTATCGATTTAAAAACGTTGATATCACAAAACAATTATAGAATAATACAGCATTAAATCAGGTGGCATTGAGAAGAAATGCAAAAAAGTCGAAACTCCCTGACCCAGCCTGTCTAATTCCCATGCCCGGACTCTTGCCCAGTCCTTAGAGGTGACTGGGCTACTTCATTCATAACATTAACGTAAAGAGGTTTCTAGCTCCATGGCTTTTGGGGCACCATGCTCCAGGACCTCACACAACAAAACCTTAGGCTAAAGGTCAGTCTTCCCAGAGGAAGTGACTTTTTTCCCTCTTACTTGTTTTTCAAATTAAAAAAAAAAATTTATTGAGCTAACTTTGATGTCCTCAGATATATGACAACACACCCTGCCCACCACCGGATTACCAGAAGTTCTTTACCCTTTTTCATTGGACCTTTCCACCACTTGCCCCCACCCTGTTCCTATTGGTGAGCTTAGTTCTGTTTCTAATATCCATCTTGTTTCATCTGTTTCTTTGCTTTTTCCTTTATAGTACACAGATGAATGAGACCATTTAGTATTTCTCTTTCTCCTTCTGGCTTATTTCACTTAGCATAATCCCCTCTAGTTCATCCATGTTGTTGCAAATGACAAGATTTCATCCTCTTTAGGGCTCTGTAATATTCCACTGTGTATATCTACCACATCTTCTTTATCCATTCAGTTGATGATGGACACTTAGGTAGTTTCCAATTCTCTGCACTAAACATGGAGGTGACTCTTTTGAACACAAATGCCATATGATCTTGAATGACAGGAAAACTCACATCTAGGAAAGCTATGCTTGCTATGATTGTCATCTCTCCTATGATACCACCCTTGTGACTTTAAGCTTTTCTCAGCCAGAACCTCAACCAACAGGATAACCCTGTTCTATGATATTTGTTCTGAATTTTCATTTGTTTGCCTAAAATCTTGCTAACTGGATTTTATTAGTGCATCCTACACAGCCTGCCTAACTTGATTCTGTAGAGTTCCCTTCTGCTCTTGGGACCTATTCAACCTTATTTAGTCAAATAAGTTGTTTCTTTTGGGGCATCATTGCCCACCAGGCAAATAACCAATATATTATTTTTCCCATAGTTGCAGCATTGACCATTAGACATTTTGTCTTCAGAGAAGGAACAAGAAACACAGAAGCAGATTGAGTTTAAGGAGTAGAGTGGTAAGAGCAGAATGAGAAGCCAAATTATGGGTTTAAAAAGGATAAATGAAATGAAAATTGGTTAGGCTTGCTAGTCAAGAAATATCCTTGTTTCCTCATAGTCTCTCATCTCCATTATCCAAATATTCCACAGATCTTAACCGTTTTATGTCCAAAATACATTTCAAATCGAATATTCTTTTTAATCCCAGCAACCACAACTTCACTAACCCAGGCAACAATCATCTCTGCCCTAGACCACTGCTGACATCTCCTGACCAGTCTCTCTTTTCCCAGTCCTACTCCCATAGAATTCATGCTCTAGTAATCTAAAATTATGAATAAAATCCCTTCCCTCCCCTGATTAAAATCTTTAAGCTTTAACTTTCAGCCAAGGTGGAATAACAGGAACTATCACTATCCTTCTTTAAGCAGTTAGAAAAATGGACAAAAATATATAAAATAACTATTTTCAGACTGATTGTAGAAGACTTTGATTTCTGAGAGAAAGAAACAAACAAGATGTGTCCTACAATTGCATGAGTTTACTGCCTGGAGGCAATTCCCAGTCCACATTACTGGGAAGGTAAACTGAACAAGATCTGCAGTTTCAGAGATAGAGATCAAACTAGGAGAGGTTAAAGTGACTAGAATTTGTGGAGCAGAATACTGAAAAACAGGGAGTGGCAAGGTGGGGGTGGGGGAATCTAAAGATCTGCAGAGGGACTCCATCAAGTCTTTGAGTACTGATCTGTGCTTTGTAAGAGGAATCCACTCTAAACTGAGGAAAGAACCACTGGAAAGGCATAGACAGAGCAATCCACAGATCTTGGAATAGTTCATGTTCCCACCAGTAAGAGGAGATTATTGGGTAAACGCCTCAAAAATAAAGTCCTGAGCAGTAGCACTAAATTGGGCCTAGATCAAAGACTGTTCTGAATCTACTCTATCAAAGCTTGAAAGTCAGCCACAGAATAAACCAAGTGATCCCAAGCAACTTAACTCTGTGCCAAAACAAAACCCAACATTAGTTAAGGAAATAGAATAAAATCCATCAAGTAATAATATAAAATTTACCATGTCTGACATCCAATAAAAAAAATTACCAAGCATGCAGACAGAATTTCTGGCTATGACAGAATAAAGACATGTGTGAATTCTCTCTTTAAAAAGCAAGTATAAACTGGATAAAATTGTGAAAATAACCATTTCCGAACACTGGAAAAAGACCAAAGGAAAACACCAAATTGTGAAGCCATTAATTAAAAAAAAAAATGCTAGAATCTCAGATGAAAAACAACAGAAGTCTGTGGATTTCTTCTGGGTCCATTCCTACCCTCCCATTAAGGTTGGTTTTTAAGAATGTTTTTAAAAGGTGAGCCTGGCAATAAGTGACTTTGTTGCCAGAAGTAAGAGACAAGGCTTCAGGCTGGAAGCAAAAAGTCAGTTTAAAAAAAAAAATGCATTGTCAGTTTAAAAGAGAAAATTGAGAGCACCCTGGTGGAACAGGGATTGGGTCATTCACCTCTGAAGGAGCCCAGGTCACATACCCCTGGGTTTGAGTCCCAGGTCCAGGAGTTAAAAAAAACTGTGAACAATTAAATGGAAATAAAATAAAATGCTTCCTCCTCCTCATCTCTTCCTGCCTACCTGCCTATTAGCCGTTATTCCTGCCTGCACTTTTTCTTAAAAAAAATAAAAAGATAGGAAACTAACAGGAAAACTCAACTCCACTAGGCTGAGTTGGTGATTATAGTTGGAAAAAGCAGACAGACCAGACAGAAGTTTTAAGAGGAAGAACCTGGAAATGACAATGCTATGAAAGGGCTACATTAATTCTCCACCTATCTATGACTGACTAGGAAAGTACATATGCAGAGAGGAGACGGAAGAGAGTCCAACAGAAATTAAAAGCCCAAGAATACCTGAGAACTGGATAAACTAGTTACATTCCTCTTCTACATATAGACAGGCCAGCAGAAAGATGGAGGAAAGCCTTCTGGATTCAAGGTATTTGAGCAAAGTCTCTGCTGAAATCAGTAGCTGACCTTAGGCTATGCTGACACAGAGAAGACTTCTTGTAAGCCAGAATAAAAATAATATTAAGAATAAAAAATCTAGGCAGACACATCAGCAATGGCCAGCAGTTCTTGGGAGACAAAGTTTCTACCATGTAAGTCCAAATACATTTAAAAAAAAAAAAAAGAAAACCTTCAAGGGAACGAAATCAGAATATAGTTACCACAGAATATTATTGAAAATTCCCAATTGTCAACCGAAAATTATGAGAAATGCAAAGAAACTGTATGTATGACTCACAATCAGGAAAATAATATTAGTTAATAGAAACTATCTGACACCAGATGTTGACCTGAGCAGATGAAGACTTCAAAGCAGCTATTATAAATATATTAAGATAATTAAAGAAAAGTATGTTCAAAGAATCAAAGGAAAATATGAAAATGTCTAATAAATAATAAATCTCAATAAATGTAAACTATAAAATAGAATCAAATGGAAAGTCTAGAGTTGAAAAGTAAAAGTTCTAAAACGAAAAATTTTCTAAATTAGCTCAGCAGTTGATTTGAGTTGGCAGAAGAGCAAATCAGTAAACTTGAAGATAAACAGAAATTTTCCAACCCAGACAGTAGAGAGAAAAAAAGAATGAAGAAAAATGAATAGATCCTCAAAGACCTGTGGGACAGTAGAAGTATACCCTATATTGTAAACAGGAACACCAAAATGTGAGGGGAGAGATAAATTCAGAAAAAGTATTTGAAGAAATGGTAGTAAAACTTCTTCAAACTTGATGACTAGCATTGATCTTCAAATCTAAGAAGTTCAACAACCCCCAAGATAAACTTAAAGAGATCCACTCATAGATATATCACAGTCAAAAAGTTAAAGCCAAAATAAAAAAGAAAATCTTGAAATCACTCCAAGAAAAATAACTCATCATGTATGATGAGTATGGTTAATAGTTGAGTTCTCATCAGAAATAATGGAGGCCAGAAGGTAGTAGAGTGACATTCAAATTGCTGTAAGAAAAACCTTTTAATCAAGAATTCTATATCCATCAAAACTAAAAATAAGGACATTTCCAAATGATTAAATATTCAGAGAATGGGTTACTAGTCAACCTGTCACACAACAAATACTGAAGGAAATCCTTCAGGCTGAAAGGAAATGATACAAAATTGTAAATCAATTCCATGGGAAGAAGCAAAGAGCACAAAAATTATAAATATGTAAATAAATATAAATACAACAGAGAGGGGGTAAATAGCTTTCTATATATTTGTAGATAGGTAGATATCAGAAAAATATGTATGTTAATATGTTGATATAGGTCAAGATGATTGCCTTTTAGGACATACTGAGCCCAGTTAAATATGTACTAGAAGAAGAAGCATTAGGAGTGTCATGAGTAGAGCTTTCTTTGAATTAATCTGGGAAGGCTGCCCATAGGAAATGATGTCTCAGGAGTTACTTCACAATATGGAAAAAGGGTCTGCCAGTTGAATGGTGAAAAAAACTTCAAGGTGTAATATTTTCCAGTGCATTTTGTTTTTCATCTCTAGAAATTTCATTTAAAGGGACTGTGTTCTAATAGCCTAATAGGACTAGCCTTACTATAACTTCTTTTTAAAAAATCTAATGTCCCAAATGTTTTGCTAGATACTATTCCTTAATCCTTAATAGAAAGTAAATATTGGGCTTCTGCTTTGAGGAAGGGATAGATATATTTTTCCATATTCTTCCTACTAAGTACAACTAAAAACTCTCGACATTATACCTAAAAGCATAAGGACTCTGAGTGATAGAGAGATGCAACTGGTTATTGAAACTCAGGACCCAAGAGCTGACACAACAGTGAATTTTGTTTTTGCATCATGTACACCAGATTGGGCACTGAAGTATGTGGCAAAACAGAAATGCCAACAAGCACAGAAATAGAAATTCATCAAAACTTCCTCTCTCCAGCATAGGATCAGGAAGACAAAACAAAACCACTTGTGGACAGTAACTGCTCTACTGTAGCCAGATGCCACAGGAAAAATTAAATTAAAAGAAAAAACAGCTTCGCCTTCAAGCTTTCAAAAGCATAATCCATTAAAAAAATTATGAATTGATCATTAAATTAAAATTTTTTTCTCTATGAAAGACTGTGTTCAGAGAGTGAAAAATCATGCTGTAGTCTGGGAGAAATGATTTGCAAAACACATATCCAACAAAGGACTGCTATCTAGACTAAATAAAGTACTCTCAAAATGCAACAGTGAAAAACCAGTCCAACTAGAAAATGGGTGAGAGGCATGAAAACATTTCACTGAAAAGGGTATCAGGGTGGCACATAATATATGAAAAGATGTTTCACTTAGCTAGCTATGAAGGATGCATACATTGAAATCACAGATTTCACATAACTATCAGAATGGCTGAAACAAAATACAGACAACACCAAAAGCTTATGAGGATATGGAAAAACTGGATCCCTCATGCATCACTGGTGAGAGTGCAAAATGCTACAGCCAGTCTGGAACGTAATTAAACAATTTCTAAAAGAAAAAAAATAGCCATGCCACTGTCTAATGACCAAGCAATTGAACTCTGGACATTTATCCCAGAGAAATGAAAATTACATTTACACAAATACTTGCAGCTTTATTGATGATAGCCAGAGCCTGGGAGAACACAAGTGTCCTTCAATGAGTAAGTGAGTAAGGAAACTGTAATATAACCAAACCACTACTCAGCAATAAAAAGGAATAAAATATTGATATATGCAACGACTTGGATGAATCTCTAGAGAAGTCTGCCAAGTGAAAAAAAAGTCCATCCTGCTTTTCCCTCAGCGACTACCTTCCCATGAGAAGATGCCTCTGGCAAAGGATCTCCTTCATCCCACTCCAGAAGAGAAGAGGAAATACAAGAAGTGCCTGGTGCAGAGCCCCAGTTCCTATTTCATAGATGTGAAATGCCCAGGATGCTATGTAATGACCACTGTCTTGAGCCATGCACAAATAGTAGTTTTATGTAGGGGCTGTTCCTCTGTCCTCTGCCAGCCCACAGGAGCAAAAGCAAGGCTTCCTTCCCTTTGGACGGAAGAAGCACTAAAGCACCCTGAATCCAGATGAATGGAAAGCTGTCCCAATAAACACATGTTGGATACATCCTGTTGATTGTCTTATTTTACTGCTAGGAAGTTACCACCTCAAGTATTCAGGGCCATCTGAAGAATGGACTCCTAGAGTCATTTGGGACAATTTGTGAAATAAAACGGAGGTAGTTTCCGATTCAAAAATCCACAGTGCTGAAGATAAGGACTCCATACCTAGAAAGATGACAAACTGTTGATGCCTACACCGCAAAGAGGGTAAGAACCCAGGAACTTCTGGAGAGCACCTGAGTCTTCACATTGATCTATGCATTGGTCAGAACAGCACAAGAGAGGCCTGTGTTATTTATGCATCTAGGGCAGATGCTGCATTGAAGAACTTGTGTGGTCATAAGAGTTATCAAAATAAAAAATAGAGACCTTTAGTCTATTTTTAGTAGTTATCAGAGGGGAAAGGGGAGAAGGGTGTGCAAATCAGGTAAAGGGGTCAATTATATGGTGAAGGATAGAAATGCACTGTTGGTTGTGAATGTAATACGTTATGTACAGATGTTGATGCATGCTTTAGGCCTATATAATGTCACAATGCAAGGTGACTTCAATGAAGTTTAGATTTAAAAAAGACAGAAACACTCCAGAAAAAGTCAATCCCTGAAAGGTTACATACTATATGATTTTGCTTATATAACAGTCTTGAATGACAAAATCATAGAAATGGGGAACAGATTTGCGCAGTTACCAGGAGTGAAGGGAGCGGTGGGGCTGGGAAGGAAATGCGTAGAGCCCTTTGGTGTTCAAGACGCAGAACATGTCATGGCCACATGAGGGGTGTTTGTGGTCATGACGTGTTCTGTGACTTGAATATCGATTTCACTAAGCTGCTTGTGATACTGTACCCTAGTTTTCCAAGATGTTATCATTGGGGGCAACTGGGTAGAGGATGTAGAGAATCTGTTTTATTGCTTGCAATTTTAGGTGCCTCCATGATCATCACAAAACAAAAAGCTTTGGTTAAAAAGCAAATACACCAGATGAGATCACATTTGGCTCTTTTCAGTCTTTAAGACCTTAGTGTCAAAAGTCATTTTGAGAGAGAATTCTTCAGGGAGAACAGGATGACCCTGGGTTCCCTCTGGAGAAGGTGGACACACACTGAAGGTTAAAGGCACCAGATGCAGCCAGATACAGAAGTGGAACTGCACCAGCTTCTTAATCACGTCCAGGGCTGGCCCTGGAAGTTTCTTTGCTTAGTATCTTCTTTTGAGACTGACACTCACACACTGCTAGATACAATATATCATCTATGCTACAGCGACTCCAAATTTATCAATTTATGTCACAGGACTGCACTCGCGAGGACTACTTTCAAGCCAGGGCAAGCTTTGTTTACTGACATCACATCTACTTGAGTGGCAATGAAAGACTTAAATGACAAGAGAAATAATATTTGACTTTGAATTCCCCCACCCCCACCCCAAGCCTCCCTGTCTCCTCACTCCAGAGATCATAGGTGTTTCATGCTCCCAGCTTAAAAATGGGTTTTGTTACATTTTGATGGGTTTCCTATGGCTGTTTTCCATGCTACCATATGATTACCACAGCCCCAACATCAGCTCTT
Source organism: Solenodon paradoxus (assembly GCA_004363575.1). Lineage (NCBI taxonomy): Eukaryota > Metazoa > Chordata > Mammalia > Eulipotyphla > Solenodontidae > Solenodon > Solenodon paradoxus. The sequence continues at coordinate 86,287 of RJWH01003022.1, read as the reverse complement.
TTCCCACATCATCACTATTGACATCTCTATATTCTTTGGACTTAAAGAGGCAATTTCTCAATTATAATAGTTTGAGGCAAAAATTAAACATCACCCCATTTTTCTGTCCTCTATTGAGGGATTGGGACAAGCTGCCACAGGATCATTCTGGAAGACACATACCTACTCCTACTGCCAGCACAAAAGCAGATCATCCTCATCACTCAGATGAAAAAATTAATTTTAATAGTGATCATGAAGTTAAACAAATAATCATGATGGTCAGAGAGAAAACAGGCAATGAGATTTTAATTTTATTTGAATGTGTATATAAATATGTATCTACACACATGCCAGTAAAAACATAAATATATAAATCTTACAATGCATAAAAGAAAACCAATAATATACTAATACTTTTTAATGTATAGTGTATTTTTGGAATTAAGGATTTAAAATGCATATTTACATATTTCTATAATAAAAGTTTCAAAATAGACCAGAAAAAGAACTAAAAAGAAATTTAAAATCTAAAGATATTCATATTCAGTAAAAATACTTGAAATGAAATTTCACTTACCAAACAAAAATATTACACTTCAAATTTTACATTGTGTTTCAGTTTTAAATTTCAAAGAGAAATCAAAAGTCAAAGTGGTCACATAGAAAGATGGAATTTTATGAACTCAAGTTTTGTTCTCTTGTCTCTGCAGTCACTGCAGTGTGAGGGTTTATTTCTAATACAACATTTAACTGTAGGAATCTATAATATCTCTAAAGTTGGAGACACAAAGCGAACTCAACTGATTATGTACAACGACTAACTTAATCTTGAAAGAAAAGCATGTAGTTAAGTCTGGATATCTGGAGCCAACTGTAAAAAAGGGAATTTTCCACATTCCTTTCCATGTATAATACAGTTTCATTCAAGGATAAGAATTAAAATGTGCTAATTTGAAGTTAATATATATTATTAAAATTTAAGGGGTAACTTCAGCAACTTCTTAAGACTTAAACCAACAAAATATTTTGTTGGAGAATAGTATTTTATCATTGACATTATTTAGAACTATTAGCATGTAGTGATAACAAAACTATCACTTAACTTGATTTTATTATCATTTTTAGATCATCTAAAGGAAATGCATGCAAAGATTGATCACTTCCACCACTCCACACTTAATTTGCCACTGCATGGAAACGGTGGCTCTTATAATATGTATCCTGATTGGTCTCTCCTGCTGATCGTTAACTGCTTCCTACCTTTGTAGTAGGAAAAACGTTTTACCTATTAAGGGTAGTAGAATAAGTCTTCCTTTTCTATTGCTTTTGTATTGTGATAAGTCATTCAAGGTATTCTTGGCAAGTGGGAGGCAACCTTCCACAGGATGGAATGAAAAAGGCTCTTCTCCAAAGAATGGTGTTTTGGTGATTTGCTGGGCTATGTGTCAGTATGTTTAAATGTATTTCTTACCTCTCATTCACTTCTTTTGGATTTGTTCTCCGCTGTATTGAAGGATCGCTTACTAATTCTTTCAGAGAAGGTTTCAGAGACGTAAGCAACTAAACTCTCTTTTTTTTCATTCTCACATAATGGTAGGACTTGATAATTCTCAAGTATAATCCCTGTAATAAGCAGAATCTGAAATACAAGGGAACTTGTTAGAAAAGTTTATTCTAAGAGCTACTGAATCAGAAACTCTAGGGGCAAGCTCATCAATCTGTGTTTTAATAAACAGTCTAGGTTACTCTGATGCACACGAATATGTGAAAGCCACTGATAATCAAAGACTCCTAGGTTGATGTTAATTTTTTCCTTAGTGCTCTGATAATATTTTATTACCTTTCAGCATCTATTCTTACTGATAGAAATTCTGCTTAGTATTATATTAAGCCATATGAAAGTTCTAGTTACTCCACCATAATTTATTGAGGTAAATTTACAAACAATAAAATTCACCACTTTTAAACATACAATTAAATGAGTTTTGCCAAATATATGATAATGTAGCCATATAACTATCAAGATATAAAATATGCTAACATCCAAAAATGTTCACTCATGATTCTTTAAGTCTAGCTCCTTCTCCTGTTCCTGGTAATCACCAATTGGCTTTTTGTAAAGATTAGATTAGATTGGGTTTTCTAGAATTTCACATACATGGAATTATACAGCACAGTTTCTTTTGTATCTTGCTCTCTTTTAGCATAATGCTTTTCAGATTCATTCATGTTATAGTACTTGTCAGTAGTTTGTTCTTTTTATTGCTGACGAATGTTCCACTGTCTGGGTAAACTACAATCCTTTGATCTGTTCACCGGTTTGTGGACATTCGGGTTAATACTTTTTGTTTTGTTTTCTAGCTATTTACAGAGGGAGGCTTATTCCCATAGCAGTTAATCCCTCATAAACAGAAGTCCTACTCAGTCATTTTTAATCTACATTTCATATAGCTCAACCCAATGAATAATGTATTTTCTATGCTGAAATTTCAAAGTTTTCTTTCTTATCTTGACTTTCTACATTTCTACAGTGTTTAGCTTTTATTATACTGAATTCATTTAAAAAATTTCTACCTGAGGACTTAAATCTTTCAATGATGGGAAATTTTCAGCCATTATCTCTGCAAATATTTGCTCTCCTCTTTTCTCTGTTTTATTTCCTTGTAATCCCTACTATATTTCTAGTGTAATCTCTTATTTCAGTCTCCCAATGCCCCTCATTTCCTCTTACCTGTCTTTTCTCTGTGTTTTCATTCTGTATGATTTCTTTAAGTCTTTCTGATAATTCTGTAAGATTTTCTTAAATCTAAATTACTATTTCATTAATTCATTAGATTTACTCCATAGTTTAATTTCTAGAGTTTCTGTGAGTCCTATTTATTGCTCTATCTCAAAAATTCACAGCTTAAAACAGTGTTTTTATTTTACTCATGATTTTGTGGATTAGGAATTCCATTAGAGATTCCCACTCTGATTCTCTTAAGCAGTTTCAGTCAAAGACAGTGGTTCGAGCTGGAATAGCAGAGAGCTGGAGAAGTTGTGGAACAGGCTGTCTCTCTTTACATACTCACAGAACCTCTGCATGTGATCTCTTGCACCGGCCAGTCTGATCTCCTCACACATGACAGCGTCAAGACAGCTGGTGTCCTTGAATGGCAGCCTAGGACTCTAACACACGTGATCCAATCAACATGGTAAAAATTGTACACATTTCTGATATAGCTTCAAAAGTCATATAGCATCACTTAGGCTACATTTGGCTAATTAAAAGCTAGTTATAATCATGTCCCTCAAGGAAGGGGACATTGACCCCATTTCTCCATGGAAGGAGTATCAAGGACACATTGTACAAAAAGTGTGTGGGATGGGAAATATAGCAGGGGATGTCTGTGTGCAGCAATTTTGGAAAACAAAATCTCTCATGCCACGTGACTCTTTTTTAAATCCCTCCTTTTTAAAAAAGGTATATTTTGTTCTTACCTTACAAATTCTATTCCTTCCTCTCTTTCTTTGAACATTTTAAAACATACTTAAAATCCCTCTGGGTGCACCATGTTGGAATGGTGGAGCAGTCAGCTGCCTCTGGCCTAGAGCATAGTTCACATGCATCCCAAGGACTCGGGTTCTCATCCTGGGGCCAGGGGAACAACCAAGATGTTTGACTAAAATAAAAATAAATGTTGTTTGTTCCTTTCTCTTCCTGCCTACTTGCCTACTTTTCTTCATTCCTGCCTGCTCCTTTAAAAATAAGTCCTTTGGTATTGTGTCCTGCATTGTGGAGAAGACATCATCAAGCTACATTTTCTGGGAGTTCCACTGTATTCCCTGATTCCACTCGAATGTTTAGTTTAGATTCTTGGAGCTGAGCTTCTACCTGATGAGGTGATTGTGAGAATTTGAGCATGCACAGCAGCACAGAATGAGGATTTTTATTTCTCTTAGCTGACTCATGACCAATGATGAGGGCCTGGCCTATATTATGGATGGAACTGAATCGCAGTTCACTCTCATACATAGGAAACCAAAAGATTTGACTTCCATCTTTCCAGTTGTTAAAATTCATACCATAAAATATTGGGATAATTAGTCAGACATAAGTACTACTCAGCTCTGTGAATTCTCTCAATTTCTGATACCTAAAAATGTCTGTTTCCACTTACCAGCTTGGAGAAATACACACACACACACACACACACACACACACACACACACACATGTTTTTAGTATCTAAAAGAAATCCTGTGCATTAGGAATGGAGAGAATTTCCACTATTTTCTTCATCCTCATCTTGACCAAAAATCATTTGTGTTTCTAAAATAGATATTTGAAGTGCTGAATGTTTGCATTTAATGAATAAACTCTTCCTGTGGGTCACTTAATTTCATTTTAGAAGAAAATAAGAGAATAACGATTTTATGTGGAGGGATTTTTAAAAGGGGGTCTGGATGTGTATTTGGGGAAACCTGTAGGGGAATGGGTAAGTTCAGAGTCTGCTGGATTCAGGTCACAGATGTCATGCTTGAAGAGTTGTTCCGTGTGAGTCTGCTATTTGTAAGGTATCCAGTGAGTCCAGAGGCCTCTAGTGACAGTCACCATTCTATGGCCTTTCTGTTCTCATCAACTGACCATCCAGGGGTAGGAGCACTGTCTATTCTCAGAGTCCTTGACCATTAGCTCTCTAGTTGAGCAGTCAGGAGAAACAACGCTCTGTTCTCCCATGATTTTATCCAGACCACAGTGTTCGCCAGTATGCAGGAATGCCTCCAGGAACCCTGAAGTGAACATTCTGGAGAACCACCAAGTTCTGGGAAAGTGCTCTTTTACTTTGTCTTCATGGAAGAACAAAGCATGATGAAGCTTTGAGACTATGGCAGCTGGAGTTTCACCCACGCCACAAGTGTAGATATTTTAGGCACTTGGGAGATATGTATGAGATTCAAGGTAGTGAGAAATCTAAGGAAACACAATCTAACTCAGCAGAGTCAGTACTCAGGGTAAAAATGGAATTTTAGAATACTTAGTCTTTAGTGTATTTTCTCCCATCTACCCCTCCTCTTGATGCTTACTCAAAGGGAATTATTTTGAGACTTCTGAAGATGTTCTCCAAAATGGAGATTCATGAAGGTTCATATTTCTGCAATTCTTATATAAACAAGAAGGTAATGATGATAATGACACTCCAACCACTACCCATTCCTACCTCTGTATAAGCTTTCTCTGTCAATCCCAGTCCATTCTGACCTCTTCTTTTCTCTGAACTCTTGCCTATTGTCTATTCTATTCCTTGCTTACCTCACATATGCCTCAGAATTTTTCCTGTTATTGTCTCAAACTCTTATTTATTTCTAATATTTTTTGTAAAATTTTAGTTATATTGGGAATTGGTCTCTTCAACCAGATAATAGGATTTTTGAGTTCAGGAATATACATTGCACATCTTCATTTTAATAATTTATAGCACACACCATAGGCTGAACATGACACAAGGGCTCTATAAATATTAATAAATGATAGCTTATTTGTTCACTGTTCTTGTTTGGAAGTTTACATGATATACCACACATTCAGAAACTGGGATTCTCTGGAATACAAAGGACTTTTTTAGAAGCAATTCAATCTCACCATGCTTTAGAGTCCCACCTGCAATATGGAGAGGATAATGCTTACTGGTCTATGCTACGCTGCATGATATAAAATGTCTTTATCTAACAGGTATCTATAACACAGCTATCAGTTCAACCCCCTGACAACTGTGTTAGGAAAAGTTTCATTCAATTAAGATATTTATTTTAAGTTCTCTAGGGTGGATGCTTTCTCTGAATGTACTATGAATAAAGACAACTACCCCAGACAGCCATCTTACCATAACACACCAGTGTTCATACCAGCCTCTCATGAGTAATCCTTCAGCCTGTGGTGCTCACATGATTTCCTCCAATCACATCCCAGAATGCCCCTAGAAATAAGTCATCTGAAATAAACATCAACTTTGCTTCAAAAAGATTCTGTGCCTATGTGGTCATAACCCCAAAACAGAGTCCTTTGGGGAAATAGGACATGTAAATAGCAGAGCCCAGGAATCACTTGCATCCTGTTCCTTCCTTTTCAGTAGCAACTTCATATTTGACCTTTGTAAAACCTTCAGCTCTCTGTTTTCTAAATTGGATTTGGACAAGGTCTTTCCACTCCCACCCCCACCCCCTGGTTCCCGCTGCCTTAGTCCCTCAGGCTTGCAGCATCTTCCTGATAAAGTTATAAAATAACAAACTTAAGTAAGATGCATCTCTAAGTCATGTGACTAGTTGTGTGGAGATAGTGCAGGAGTATAGAGGAAACCAATATTTATTGAGCAAATTCCATGCATCACTGTTCTATTGTTTTACATACAGGATGCAGTTTAACCCTCATAATATTTATCTGCGAGATCTCTCATTATCTTTTTTTAAATAGAAAAGTCAAAGCTCAGGAGGTTAATTAACTAGATTTTGGGTCTTACAGGTAGTAATCAGCAGAGCTAGAATTAGACCCATATTTGCCAGCCCCGCAAATCCATGTTTCTCACACCCACTACATGTCTCTATGAATGAAGCTTCTTAATGAGTGAATGAAAGACATATTTCCAGATTACGCAGTTAGCAAGGAATGTTTTGATGAAACAATCAACAAACTTTCAATTAACAAGTGCACACGCGTAATGCTGAACTCCAGGCTAGCTGCTCTGGGGGCAACAGAAGAAAGTGATGGACTTTTTGACCTCCAGCAGCTTATCACCCAGGAGGGGAGAAAACACTTGTTGCATCTAGGTCATGGACAAGTGCTCAACTGTGTGTACATTTCAGAGACAACACAGGCCAGTGTGGGCTGAGTAAGAAATGGATCAATCAGGGTACTGGTTGCAAAAAAACTCAGATTTAAGCAGAAAGGATTTGTTTTAAAGCTACTGGGCAAAACCATAATTAGATACCTCTTCACATTCACTAAAATGACTTTAATTTTTTTTAAAAGACAGATAATAACAAGTGTTGGCAAAGACTCAAGAGAAATAAATATATGAGTTACATATATGTGAATGTTCATAGAAGCATTATTAATAAATCAGAAAGTAAAAGCAGCCCAAATATCCGTCAAATATCCAAAAATATGCAAATGCATAAATAAAATGATGGATTACCAGGCGATGGGATATTATTCAGCAATAAAAAGGAACAATGTGCGCCCTAGTGGAGTAGTGTTTGGGCACCGTCCACTACATCCAAGATCCCAGGTTTGCATCCCCCAGATGAACAACTAAATAAAATAACTAAAAGTTTTCTTTCTTCTCTCTCCTCCTGATTGCTTGCCTTCATTTCTGCTTGCACCTTTCCTTTAAAAAAAAAAAAAAAAAAAATGGAAGGAATTACCAAAACATGCTACAGCATGGATAAACCTTGAAAACACTCTGTGAAAGAATTCAGTCACACACACAAAAAAGCCCCTAATATTGTCTGATTCCACTTCTATGGCATGCCCAGAATAGCAAAACCTATACCTATGTAAAACAGATATGTGGTTGCCTTGATCTGAGGCTAGGAATAATGGAAAGGGACTGCTACAGGGTACAGGTTCCTTTTCAGATAACAAAAATGTTCTAAAATTAGATAGTGTTCATCATTGCACATGTCAATGTACTTTAAAATATTGAATTGTATATTTTTATTCAGTGAATTTTATAGTATGTGAATTATATCTCAATAAAGCTGTTTGTTTTTTAAACTGGTGACCAGCCTACAGAATCTCTGAGAGGCCAGAGAACCGGGCTTAGAGGTAGTGCAGCCAGAAACAGTGCTCCAAATTGTTCAGACAATTGGAATGGCGAAAGCATCAAAGCCATTGCTGCTGGGCACACAATTCATTGCTTGCCCAGAGGATGTTATCAACACAGAATTCTGGAGCAAGAATCACAGCCATTATGCCTCCATTGGCCACCAGAATGGGGTCTGCATGGTCTTAACTTCTTTCACCACCAGTTTGGGGTATGGCATTTCACGGGAGAGCCTAGGTCACATGCCCACATCCTAGATTCTGTGCAGTATGAGAAGATAAGTATCTGGCATTGCCAGGGTTGTAGGGGGAAATGAACTGTGCCTTATAAGAGAAATTCTCCAAACATAGGGAGAAGGTAGCCACAAAGAACGACTAATGCTATGACAGAAGATTTTTCGAATTGCAAATAACTTTAGCTGCTTTGTGATGGATGGACAGGATTTGGGCCAAGAAAAATGAGAACAGTATAGTCAAGGGAGTCACATTGTTAGGAACCTAAGGAAAAAAATGTACGTTCTTCAGGAATTTATCCAACTTGTTGGACAAATATGACAGGCCGACATCTAACTGAGAATGCGGAAGAAAGTATGACATCAAGTTCTGGGCTATGCAACTGAGTGGAAAGAAAAGTCACCCAAAATAAATTATTAGAGAAAACCCTCAAGGTCCAAATCACCTGTAAGAAATTCTGTGTAGTCTGGCCACAAGGGGCATCTGTGACAATTAAAAAATTACAACAAACCAGTCCCCCACATATGCCGGGAGCAGGACCAGGTTGTTACTTCACTTTCTTTGTTTTGCCCCCTGCACACCTGCACAGGAAACAGCCTGCTTTGGAGGTGTATTCAGATGGGGGCCGTGGTGGCCGTTTGTGTGAGGGACATTTTATTTCAGATTTAGGTTGTTAAAACTTTTTTGCCATGTGATTTCTTTTTCTCCCTGTGTCTGCTATGCACGCTGGATAGATTGATCCCTTTCTAAGACCAACCCACATCATTTCTTTCTCTTCTTGTGTTCTGTTTGGAACTCTAAATCTTTGTTCCATCTGGATAGCTGCGATGATGTAGAGCAGGCTGGAAGAGGGTCTGGCCCTTTCGCCATAGTTCATTTCACTTTTATGCTCCCTTTCTATCTGGCTTTTCTTAATAGCTTTGAGATGAATTTCCTTTCAGCCTTGCTCTGGCCTTGTGAAAGCAAAGAGTTGAGTTATTAGGCACAATAGGAACATTTATTTATCTGGCTTTCATCAAGATAAATAACAAATTTATATAAAATCTTAGCACATCAAAAACATTCCAATATATAAAAAATAAGTGTGATTTTCTAAATGGTTTTGAAAACCTTTGCCATAAAATATCAACATGGGAAATTAATTTGCTAAATGGTATCTTAACCTGAAGTCACTTCTAGAACCATGAAGCAGATGGAAGAGGTGAATTTTAAGAAAGTCTCACCATGGCGCTTTAAAAACAAAAACAAAAACAACCAACCATTGACAACATTATACATAAAAAGGAGGATGATGGATTTGCCACCAATAAATTGAATAACAGCCAGAGCATAATTTGCTAGAAATTCACTTTGAGTCTGAATTATTTTAAATAAGGCATCACACATAAGGGTAAAAAAGAAAAACATCCCAGCCCAGTTTCCATTAATTTGCCAGCCAGCAACTTTGAAATAGTATAGAATTTACAGGTCGGCAGCAAAAATTCACTAAACCAGGGAGAAAATGGGCCATTTCTCTTTGGTGTCCAATGGAAGACCACACTTATAAGCTATTTCCTGATTCTTAGAAAGTCTTTTAACAGTATTATTTCTTGACTTTAACTGGGTTGAAGCAGCACCCCACGCTACAGGGAAATGTGAGTAGATGGAGTTTTCCCTTCATTACAAGGGCATTATCCAGGCCCCCGAGTGGCAACCTGCCCAAATTAATGTTAAAGGCTGTGCCACACCAGCTGAGAGGAAGACACGAGACAGAAATGCCGGCTGTTTTCACTGGCAAGTTAGAAATGCTGAGCAAATGAAAGAGAGAAATGCGTGTGTCTAAGCTGTGTAGCTCATGAGAGGAGTTTGCCTTTCTATTTTTGCTTTACTCTATAGAACAGGTTCAGTCATTGGAGCTGGGGTTTCGGGGTGGCCTTCTGGCTGCTTCTCACATTCCTGAAGAGCTTCAGCTTTAGACACTAGATGTTGTCATGAGAGGAAGTTGTACATCCAGTCTCAGAGATGCACAGTGACTAAAAGAGGGTGCAACCATCGTAAAACTTTCATCCATCTCCTATCCTGCCTCTCGTGTGCTAGACATTAAAATTTCCAAAAATGATTATTATGGAATTAACACAAATACCTTCCAGGACATTTCACATAAACAACATTTAAACGACACTACGTGTTTTTAAAACCAGTGTTGGATTTTGTAAATTTATTGTATATACCAAGAGTCTCAAAAAAAAAAAATAGAAGAACAAAAGAAAGAAAATAGTCCAAATTCACTTGGTTCCTTATAATATGGTGGGAAATATCTCCGATGAGTCCACCGAGTCCTGAGAGATCTGCTACTAGTCACCGCAGGAATCCGTGCAGGTCTCCACGCAGGTCTCCTTGGCCCTCTTCTCAGTGACTAATGAGATGCCGAACTTCTCACTCTGTTTTGAGGCCTTACAGTACAGACAGGAATGGTGTTCATGAAATAGGTCACACAGACCTTCCTCAACGTTTACTAGAGAATTGTGGACTGAGAGCATGTTCCGGGAAGGCAGTATTGGCTGCCAGGTGGTCAAGAAGCTCCTTAAGCTCTCGCAGGTGCTGGTCCAGCCCTTCTTCCCCAGCATCATCTCCATGGGCATGTATCCCATCATTGCCCAGTTCCTTCTCTAATGTGAAGGCCAAACTGAGCTCCTTCTCCAGAAATTCCTTCACAACTGGAAGTTCTTCTTCAAGTCCACTGTCCTGGCTGGCAACCAGATGGGCTCAGTAAGGAGCAGCTAGAGAATGAGCTGCAATTCACTGCCATCTTGCAAGCTTTTAGACAGTCCTTTCTTCACCTGACATCCACCTATTTAAATAAATTCTCTTCTCCTTGAAGATTCTTAACAGCTCTACCACTGAGATCTTCCGGACCACCATGCTTATTCAGTTTATGAGTGTACCACTGCAGGTCCTGGTTCATAAGTCCCACGACCTCTACAGGAGATCGGCATCACCATTTACAACACAGCCTCTGTGGACTTTGATGCTTCTTCGCAATCTTCCTCTGAAGGTACCAATGCTGGAAGATGGTCATGTGTCACTTAACAATGGGGATAGGTTCTGAGAAATGCATTGCTAGAGATACTATGGTTGCACAAATGTTATAGAATTACATAAATCTAGATCATATAACCTACACATCTAAGCTATATGGTGCAGCCTGTTAGGACCATCATTGTGTATGTAGTCCATTGTTGACCAAAACGTTATTAAACAGCACATGACTGGACTCTCTAGGAGTTACCATCTCTTATTTTCTATAAATAACTGTAGTGTGTCTATCTGTAAAAGAGACACATGGATGAATATTAAAAAAATGCAAAGGGATACAGAGTGAAAAGTCTTACCACCCACTTAACCCCCCATCTTAGTTCTCTACCTGGAGGCAACCACTTTCTTTAAGAGATAGTCAGTGGAAACATAAACATTGAATGTATCCATTTAAATGTCAATGTCTTGCCCTAAAAGAGCATTTTTTTTTTTTTTTTTTTTTTAAAGAATGAAGGTGAGAAGAGAAAGACAGGCAGGAAGAGGGAGGAGGAAGAGACACTTTATTTTATTTAGTTGTTCATCTTGTTTGCTCCTTCTCCATCCCTGAGATATGAACCCCAGTCCTTGGACTCTATGTGGACTGTGCCAGCCACACGTGGTGAACTGAACCATTACTCCATGAGGCCATGCCAGAATTTTTAATGAGATGTGGTTAAGATGATTTCATATTTGCATAGAGCTGCCTTCCTTTTTATGGCTGCATAATACTCCCTTGATGGCTGTACCTTACTGTATGTAGCCAGTCTCCTTTGGAGAGACATGTGTTGTTTTCAACATTTTGCTATTGGAAACAATGTTACAGTGAGTGCCTTTCTACTATAATATTTTATAAATGCAGCACAGCTATAATATTAATTTTTAGAAATAACATGTCAAATTAAATTCCCTTTCCAGAAGCTTTGTTAGTTTACACTTGAACCAATAATTGCTTGCTTCCTAATATCTTCATCTACATAGAGTGTTACAAACTTTGGATCATTGCCAATCTGTCATTTTTAATTTGCACTTCTCTTATTATAAAAGTAATTAAACACTTTTCGTAAGTCTATAAATCACCTGTACTTTTCTTTCTATAAACTATTAATATCCCTTACCTATTTTTCTGTTAGGTTGTTGATTGTTTTTCTTATAAATGTATAGAAATTCTTTTTATATTAAGGAAACAAACTCCATGAGGTTTGTGTTACAGTAGCTTTTTTCCTCCCTCAATTAGTTCCTGTTTTAACTTTTTTATTTCTTAGCAAGCATAATTTTTCTCATTTTTATGCACCAGAAGTTATTAATTCTTTGTGTCCTCTAGGATTTGTATCAAACTTCAAGTCTTTTCCCCACTGATATTTTTGTGATATGTATTTTGTGGCTTCATATTTTTTATGTTCAAATCTTTGATCCATCTGGAATGTATTAGACACAAGGAACAAGGTAGTGATCCAATGTTATTTCAGGGTTCCAAAAGGAGGCCAAGTGGCCAAAAAAACACTTTGTATTTCCACTTTTTAAAATAATTCTTGGAAGCACACTGAGAAACATGGACTTAGTATGCTTATTTGGGACTGTTTTGTGACTTTAAGAGACATTAGATTTTCTATTACCCAAAACTTGCCCACGCCAGACCTGCACACCAAGCAGGATTAAAGGGCTAATTAAGATCAAAACTAAGTAACTTTTATGTTTACACCCAATAAGTTCTGGATGTTCTACGTGCTGGTATAAAAATACAGGTTTCCAAAACTGATCAAAAAGAAATACCAATTATAATAGAAAATTCTGAAAGGTAATAAAAGGTCTAATGTTTAAAGTCTATAGTCTTAGAAAACTTTACAATTACATTATATCAAACCTTTAGATAATAGATGATTCCAATGCTATTTAAACACTATATAAATGCTATTTAAATGGTATCAGACCACCTAAAATATGTAAAAGTCATTATTTTATGAAGCAAACTTATCTTTTGTACTCAAAACTTATACTAATGTAACACTCTCAAAATGATGATGAAAGACCAATCTCACTTATGAGAATGATTTAAAAAGGCTAAATAAAATATGAAGAAAGCTAAATTATCAGTGTATCAAAAGAATAATACACCATGAGGGATTAGATTTATTCCAAAAATTCAGGGCTGATTTAACTATACTAGGCCTATCAATGTAATTAATGCTATAATTAAAAGAGAAAAATATTAACAACTTTTTCTGATTGAAAATTCAAAGGAAATTATATAAATACAATAAAATCTATTTACCAAAAACTAATAGCATCTGTCACAAGAAAAGTCGAATTCCTAACTCATTGTTATTGGAAACAAGAAAAAATAGAAATACCTGCTGTAACCATATTATTCAATATTTTGGAAGTCATAAAAAATGAGGAAAATAATTAGTACAAAGATTTAAAACTTAAGAACAATATCTCAATAAAACTGACATGAAAAAGAAAAATGGTACCCCTAGCCTGTAGATATATTTGTTCAGACTTTTTTCAAGAAAAGTAAACTTTTTTCATTTAAATCAACATTTAAAAAAAGAAGATTCCACATAAAAATCCAGTTTCAAAAAATTGGAAGATACGGCTACCCTTGGGATTTCATTCTCACATAACAACTGGAAGGGATTGATGAAAAGGAAGGAAGGAGGTAAGGAAGGAAAGAAGGGAGACAGGGAGGGAGATCTCAGTTTGCAAGTGATATAGTTATGCTCTTAGAAAACTTGTGACCAAAACAACAACTAATTGTAGAATTAATAAGAAAATTTGATAAGGTAACTGAACATAAACATACATATGTACATACACACATACTACACACACAACAAAAAATCAACAGGCTTTCCTTTGTATTTCAAAGTGAGTGAAAATTTTTTATTCACAACAGTGACAAAATGTATTAAATACTTGAGATAAAAGTTTACAAGCTCTAGGACCTATATAAGTGAAACGAAATCTTGTGTGGAATACATAAGATGAGACCTGAACATACTGAAAAGCTTATCATGTTCCTCAGTGGGAAAACAATTCATTAAAACATCTCTCTCAGAATTCATGTATGAAGATAATGCAACTCTAATTAGAGTCCCACTGGAGAAGTTCTATTTTCATTTGGAATAGAATGCATTATTTTAAGGAAGACTATGGAAGAATAAGTGCCAAAAATAGCAAAGAAAAAAATTTTTTTAAATAGTAAAGGGTTGCATATCATACACAGAGGCAGTTTGGATGAACGGTTAAAGGGGCTCAGGATCTACGCTGCTTTTTACTGGTGTGGTTCTCAAACTTTCAAACTCTCTGCCCTTAATTCAATCATCAGTAAAATTAGAGTATTAATAGTACATAGCTCATAGGGGTTTTGTGATGATTAAGTCTAAATTGCTTAGAACTGTGCATAGTAAATACTACTTTGTGCAATAATTTATAATTACTATAAAATCAGTGTATGAAGAGAGTATCCTAAAGTTTCAAAGTAAGCAAATAGATAACAGACAATTAAATAACTGGAAATAGAGTCCAAACACACATGGGAACTAATGTACAACAAAGGTAGAATTTCAGTTTACCAGAGAAGAATAATTTATTTACGGAAGTGGCACAATGGGTTAGCCATCTGGGAGGAATGCGTGTCGCATACAAAAATAAATTCCAGGTGGATTCCAGATTTAAATGTAACAAAAAAATAAAACTTTTAGAAGGATTTAGGGGAATAATCAATCTTGGGATGGGAGAGGCATTCTTAAATAGGACAGAAAACTCAAGACACAATAAATGAAAAGACAGACATATTTGACAACATGTAATTTAACATTTTTGTATGAAAAAAACATAAATATAAATAAAGAGACAAATTATATCTGGGGAAATATTTGCAACACATTTATTCATTTAACAAATATTTTTGAACACCCTTTTTGTGATAGGTGCTACCAGATGCAACGCTGAATAAAACAAACAGTATTCCTACCTTCACAGAACTTACATTCTAGTGATAGATAATACTTAGGACTGATAACATACAAAGTTTTCTTCCAAGAGTGACAGAGAGAAATAGTTCAATGGCAAAAGTGGTAAGAAAATATAAATACCCGATTCAGAGAATTCTAAGTAACCATAATATCTGAAGTTACATCTATTGTGCTTATTTGGCAGAAACACTATATATTTCTTCTCAGCTTCGTGTTTCGTGATCTCACGCTGGTAGTTTCAACTCAGTCATGATGAGAATATTTACAGCATGGATATTAGCAAATGATACAAGTCAGACATTGACTTACTATTAATTTTGTTGTTTGCCTAAATTTAAGGAAGTGACAAAAAATTGTTTAAAATGCAGATTAAATTTAGAAGCATGGTATGTCTATTGCCATTACATCCTCGCTAGCACAAAACGTTAGAGAAATATTCTTCCAGTGTTTGAAATCTGTTATCCAACTTAGCACAAAAATCACTCATCTCATCAACATAGGTAATGATAGAGATGAAAGAAATCTTACTTTAAAAAACATAATTTCTAAAAGGATGAAAAATAGCTTACTAGATCGCATTTCAGATTAAATCACAATAAATGTATTGAAAAAACATTGAGTCGGGATGGAATCATTTGTCAAATCATGGCAGAATGCCAACCTAAGTTGCATACCGATGAATTCGGCAGCAATCAGCCGAAGTATTCCGTAAGACACAGTTGGCTAGATAGAACCTATGACAGAGAACAGTGCATCCTATTATTATTCACAAATGGTGATCTTTAATATCAGAAGCATTTGGCATGCCCAGTGGAGCAGTGATGAGGTCAGTTGCCTCTGAAAGATGCAGGCCACATACTTGGGTTCCAGGCCTGGGTCCAGGCAGAACAGCCAGTGTGAACAACTAAATGGAAATAAAATAAAAATTCTTCTTCCTCCTCTGTCTTCCTGCCTATCTGCCTGCTTACCCTTGTTCCTGACCGCACCTTTTCTTTAAAAAATATCAGTAACATTTAAAACAACCTTATGTGCATATAGGAACACTCTGCATGAATGTGTGTATATGTGTGCAGAGCTAGTTAAACACTGTTTTTCAGAATATAAAAATTCACTTAAAAAAAAAAAGCTGGTTTAAAAAGTCCTTCATTTCCAAGCCTGCTTGGTTGGGGAATGAGTGATGGGGGAATAGAACAAGCCACAAAAGGCACTTACCTTCTGCCCTGAGAGAGTCCCACTCTTCCCCAGGAGACAGCAAAGGACTGGGCAAGTCAAAGGCAGACACTCACCTACCTGCCTGCCTCCTCTGCAGGTTGCTCAAATGGCTGGCTAAGTTAAACATTTGTCAGCACATCATTGCTTCCACCTATATCTCTTTATCCAGAATTTATTCACACAAGGAATGCTTGCTCTATTCTAGGCAACCTCGTGACCAGCTAAAAATTCTGTTACTACGGTTAAGGATAGGCTGAATTTGGAGAAAGAACTAGCAGTCTCTGACAGCACTATTATTTTCATTTTATGTTAGAGAAAACTGAGACTCAGAGAGCTTAAGTAAACCCACCCAAGGTCACTCATCTAGTAAGAAGATGAGTTGAAATTTGGATTCATGTTAGTCTAACTTCAAAGTTTTATTCTCCATACCATTCTCTGTCTCCAGAAATAGAACACAATGAGTTTGAGGTAATGGTGGAATTTGTAAGTAATAGATTTTTTCAACTTCCCTGTGTATGTATGGTATTTGCTTAAAAGATGACTAATGGGTGTTCCCTGGTGGAGCAGTGATTAAGTCAATCGATTATCTCTGAAGGAAGTAAGCCTCTGGGTTCGAGTTCTGAATCCTGGAGGAAACAACCAGAGTAAACAACTAAGTGGAAGTAAAATGAAAACGCTTTTTTCCTTCTCTTTCTCTCTTCCTGCTTTCCTGTCTACTTGCCTTCATGCCTGTCTGCACCTTTCCTTTGGAAAAAAAAAAAATAGATGACTAATGGAATGAAGGGTTTCTATCACACAGAGAAGTCCATGAAGGATAGGGTTAGGGAGGAAGCAGTAGTATATACTCTCTGGAAAGCTCATTTGCCTGCATGGAGATTACTCTGGGAAGTAGGAAGCTATGTATCTATCTCAATTTTCTTTTTCAGATAGTCCACATGCTTTTTTATTACCTCAGAAATAAACAATGCTATAGACATCATGAGATAACCAGGGAAGGAAGAAGAGATTTGGACAAAGGAATAAGGCAAACTTGGAAATTGGCCTTGCTGCAATTGGTCAGTAATGCCCTAACTCTAATGTATTTAACTCTGTGTATGAACCTTATTTACTAGACTTTAAGCTGTTATCATCTGAGTGAATGTGATCAAATACATTCAATACTTATATATTATGTGTCTTGTTTCTCTTTGCGTAGTCCCTAAGAGGAAGAGTCATGTCATCTGTTGGGACCAAATTTTATGCAATTATTTATCCAAGAGATATTCATTAAAATCTTGTCTTAAGTCCCATAAAGTGAAAATATTGTTTATTCCTTAAACTAAGAACTCCTGGAATTTGGGGACCACTTTTCTTTCCTCTGGAATTTCCTTGTAGCTCTGTCCTGGACACAGGAGTCTTCTTTGAGTACCTTCCTTTGTGTTCAGGACAGATAAGGAAGTAGAAGTCAAGTTTTCAGACTAGGCTCCTTGTAACAGAATCCGTGATGAACACACCATTTCTGACTGTTTCAGTGTTTGGTATTGCAGCTTGGGTTATAGACTACTCTCACTTATCCCTGGCTAATTAAAATCCTAAATGTTGCCTTGTTTGCTGAAAATTGCACCCATATGTTGAAAACGCCTTCAGAAATTCCTCCTTTGTTTGGTTCAGAATGAGTGACTAAACTCATGTATTTATATTCCCTTCCTCCAAATTCTTACGAAAATAAGAGTAAAGACAGACAAAAGAGAATAGGAGGGGCAGTCATCCATGGATCAGAGAATGTGAGGACTTTCTGGGAAAGAGAGTAGCTGAGACCTTATTTACAGGTAAAACAGAGACAAACTGTAGCCCCAAATACACATAAAGCATGAAGGCAAAACTGGATTAAAAAAATAATAATAATAATGGTGGTGAAGTGGGGAGGAAGAGTAAAAAGAATATCAGAGATGGAAGGACCTCATTAAAAAGTCAAGCTGCGTTATGAAGCAAACACAATGCCACATGATTTCCAGCACATGCTGGAGAGTAAGAAAATCAATCCATTTGACTTTGATGCTTGAATGGGTGTCTTTGAACAGAATAGGTCTTTCTCTAAGGGTTCGGCAACAACACTCAACAATATTGAGAATATTACCTGAAGAGTCATAAAATTAAAACTTTGTTAAAGAGTTCCAATTTTTAGAATCAGTCTGCAGAGAAGCCACAGAGCATTGTAGAATTGCAGAACAGAATGTAAAGGCCATTAACCCAGACCTGGTAAAAGTAATACTGTAACTGACATAAGTTGGGAGGAACTGAGAAGAGGATGAAATGGAGTGCTAATATCCTCACTGTTCATGATAGAGAATCAAAAGATACTGTCTGAAGTTACTTGTAGAAGAATTAGACATTTAAGTGTATTATATAAAGTTGTGAAAGTAGCCAATAGAAGAACCAATAATAATAAGATAACAAAATTAGGAGTGGAGAGGAGATGAAAGTTCATTATCAGTGAGTAAAATTTTTCCATAGTAAGAAGTCAATTGATAAGATCTAAATTTGGCAAACCAAAAAAGAAAAGATTAGCATATTATTTTGATTTAAACAGCAGAGTTAAAAATAGAAAAGATTAAAAATGGGCATATTCCAGAGAAACACCTCCATTGTGTGCTAGGAAGTAAGGACAGTGATGCTCAGTGGACCCCTGTAGTGAAACATTAGACATATCTAAATATATAAACGTTTACTATACATAAAAAATTTGCACAATTATGTCACAGTTTAAAGCAGTAAAATAGATATATATACTGTATTTTATGTATATATGCACTAAAATGGAAAGATCTCCAAGACTTATTATTAAGTCAAAAAAGCAATTTGTTGACTAATAAATGCAATATATATCATTTGTGTAAAATAAAAGCCAAAACAAGTATACTGATGAAGATTATAAAGATCTAAAAGGAAACCTACCACACTGTTAACAATGGTAGTTACCTCTGAGTCAAGGAATATAATTGGATTGATTATCAAGAGGCTCCAGTTTTATCTGTAGGTTTGAAATATTTATAAGAAAGTGTTCATACATGATTTGTGTAGCCTAAAACCTGTTTATTTTTAAGTGGTTACCACTGTGGCAGACATGCTTTTTCATTTAATACCTACCACTCTGTGATATATCAATTTGTTTGTTTGTTGTTTTTTTTTTTTTTACTATATGTGTATATTACCTTAAAGCAATAATTTTAAACAACAACAAAAATCCATGGTTTTGCTCCGTTAGTTGCAGAAAACTTTATAGAACAGTGTTGCTGCAGGCAGTTCTCTAAGCCCAAAGGTTGCCCTCCCACCAGTCCCATAAATGATAGTTATTTATGGCCACTTTGTGACATAGATGTGTACAGGCTATTTACCATTTCTGCTGGGAGGATGGATGTTCACATTCATATGAGACAAAAACAAATCAAGATTCAACTAGACAAGCTGTTGTGGGCTTGGGGATTAGAAAAGCAAAAATAAAAATAAAAAACAAACCCAACAACATACCCCAGTAAATCACTGCTCCATTCTCTCCTGTCCTTAAGAAAGAATTTAACAACCTCATCCGAGTTGCAGACATTTTTATGTACTCGCCACTGAATTTTAAAAAGCATGAACAAAAATATTTGGCTGAACTGGCCTCTGGACTAGAAGCTAGATTGTAATCATGGTGCTCCTTTTCTCCAAGACTCGGTGTTGCGGCATACGTGTGTGACTCCATTTGTCCATCAATGGTGCTTCCTTTTTGTCTTTTCTGAGCAACCTTTCAAAGCTTCAAAACTTTACCAAGGCCTGTAGTTTTCATGTCTTAAGACTAAGTAAGATCATTTGAATATTAGAGGAATTATAGATTTTTTTCTTTCTATTTGTATTCAAATTCCAAACTTCTTTACAGCCCCTTCCTTTAACACTCCACCATTTTGGATTTTTGTCAACCTGAAGGAGTGAGTTGAGTTTAACCCTCTTCTTCCATTGCTTGTCTTTTTAGTATGATTCACTTCAGAAAAATCTAGAACCCTCCCAAAGCAAGTATCATAGATTTTGGTTCAGATGGTAATTGTGAGCATTTTGGTTTTCTACAGAGGGATTAATGTTGATGAGTTTATTCATAAATAATATTATTTAATCCTCTCACCATCCCTGTAAGGCTGTCTTATTATCACCATTCTAAAGAAGAGGAAAAGGAGGTGAAAAGTGTTAGGAACTTTACCCTAGGTTATGTGTCAGAACAAACTGCTCTCTATTCAGGGCCTTTACCGCAGCCCTCCTGGTCCAGCTATCTAACCAGGGGTCTTTATTAAAATGCCTCTTGGGCTTCCTTTTATACAAGCACCTTCAAGCAGTTTAGTAAACTTCCAGGCCTTTAATGGGGGAGATCTCTTAATGAGTCCCTTTGAAGTTGCCAGCATCTTTCAGATATACTTGCATAACACCATGAGTTGCTTTTTAACCTGTTGAAACAAAGAACCCTATCTTTGATGTTAGACTCTGAATCCCAACCACCGTTTCTACAAGGACAGTGTATTTAGGGTGACAACCTACCACTTAAAAAAAGGACCCACATGTGTGGTACCCCCATTATCACCATCGCTCTGTCTAAACTATTTTTCTTTTCCCCCTCTAACTAATGTTTGAAACCTCATTCCTGGACTTAGATACATAGAAAAGAGGACTATCAAGTCTCCCCCTCCTGAACCAAGCAGGTAAAGACAGAAGATACAGCAGTGAAAACAGCAACAAAGAAGAAACCTCACAGATCACTCCCATCCCACCTGAACTCAACTGTGACCCACATGCTCTTCCTCCACTCATCTTCAGATTGGCGGTACTTAAACCAAACTGTGAAAGGCTTAAAGCTTGGAGTTTGGTGCACCAAACTGTGCATTTACTCCATTTGTTTTTCCATCTGCCACCACTCCTATTTCCCAATCAGTACTTGCTTGTCCTTCCCCCTCTTCTTCCCAAGTTGAACCGTTCTCACTCTGCCTCATTCCCATTGGTCCAAGACAGCTGTGCCTCCCACAGTGAGCTACCCCAGTAAAATAATCCATGTGCATATACTAAAAGCCTTAGAATAGAACCTCCTTCTCCTCCCAAATAAAGCACACATAATTCCTTCAAGACTAAAAATATCCAAAAGTAAAAAGAAAAATTATAAGTATGTAAAATTTCCCCCACCTTATTTTTCAACTAATTTATCATGAACATCTTCCCACATCAGTCAGTTTTATGCAGCATCCTTTTTAATGTTTCAAAATTCAGTTATACTTCTTTGTCTTTCCTGTTTTGAACATTTAGGTTCTCTCCAGTTGTTCACCATATTGGATGTCTTACATATAAATCTGTATATGTAAGATAGGATTTCTGTATTATAAAGAATGCAACCTACTGCACAGGAGGAAGCTCCCTAGAAAGGCTGTTATGTTTTCATTTTTTGAGCATTCCTCAAGCCAACCCTCTGCCTGGCTTGCAGTCGTCACTCTGAAACCTATTAACTGAGAATAAACAGGAAAAGGGCTTAGAAGCCTATAAATCTTAACATTTGTATCTAAAAATTCACTTTAAGTATATATACTTATAAGTGTATTACATACACTTGCAAGTTTGGATAAAGGCTAGTACATTTTAACTAAAGTATTCACAGACAATTCATGAGAATTCTGTCTGGGCAATCAGAAAGGTGATTGAGTTTCTACAGACATTTGGAGTTTGTGGTCTGCAGCTGATCTGAGCCTTGGATTGGGTGCTTTTTCTCTCATTGCTTCTGCAGCCCTTTTTTCTCAGCTTCAGAAGATCAGTAGAGGTAGCCACTATTTCCCTCTTCCAACATTATGTTGGAATATAGACATGAGGAAGAGGAGGAGAAAGATGAGGACGAGGATAGCGGTAATGCAAGGAGACTCTGACTAAAGCATTCGTTCTACTGGAAAAATCTTCTAGTCCAGAAACAATACTACAGAAATAGAGGTACAAGATAATCACAACTGGAAACTTTTTATCTTAAAGGAAAAATGTGGGCTCAGTGCTCTCCGGCCTGCCTGCATTGGGACCCAGCTTTGTGTCTGTCCTGCTGTGCCTGTTTCCATGAAGGGCAGACTTTACAACTCTTTGATGATTAAAAAGCAAGACACTTGAGGATTAAACTAGAACAGAGGCAAAGGTTCATAAATCTCCTTTTAGCTGCCAGAAGACTGAAGACTTTGCCTC
This sequence comes from Solenodon paradoxus, assembly GCA_004363575.1. NCBI lineage: Eukaryota > Metazoa > Chordata > Mammalia > Eulipotyphla > Solenodontidae > Solenodon > Solenodon paradoxus. Next base: position 63,821 of record RJWH01003022.1, on the reverse strand, counting down.
CAAAATCCTGAGGATAAGGGGTGATGCACTATCCATCACCTTGATGTGCTCAACATTCAGCTATAGAGAGAAGCTCAATTTTAATGGAATACCAGCAAAAGAGTCAGGTGGTGATCAGGTATTGATTTAAGGTATCACAGAGAGTGTGTATATTGTGTCAGAAAGATGGAGGATCTCTTCTTGTGACCATAATTAGAGATCTTTCCAGCAAAAGACACCTGAAGGACATAAGCCTGGTTCTCAGCCATTCCCATTTTGAATAGTGGTGCTCTCCTAAAGATTCAGTCTCTTCTTTAAAGTATGAGTTGCTGTTATTCAAAGACCACTTCCATTTACTGAGTTAAGGACATAAGATATGAAAGGGAAGCAGTCATGACTTGGGGACATCATAATAGTTTCGGTTTTGTGATTTGAGGGTCACCAGGAAAACTCACTGCTTGCATTAAAGAAATTTTTACCCATTGAGCCTTAAGGCCTTTCTGACTTCCAAAGTCCCTGGTTATGCTATAAATGCTTCTGGAAAGAGCCACGTAGTCATTTTAGAAGGGGTTCATCTGATTACTGAATTCACTTTGTTTGACATCTTTTTTAACTAGTGTAATACTTTTCTAATGAGGGCTTACCTAGAACACCAATATATAAAAAATAGAGTGACTCTGACTGAAGTATAAGGGGAGGCTGGGATTCACCTGCTTGGCTTCCTCTAGAATCTGAGAAAGTCCGAAAAAGCAACGATTATTTATTTTATAATAAAATTTGAAATAAATATTTGCAGGGCTCCTAAAGCAACCCTGCAAAGCCTTTAAGTTCCTAATATACAGTTTGAAAAATAAACTGGATGAGCTATTTTGCATTTCAGTGTAATGAATTAGGAAGGACATGGGACCACGCATGGAGTATCATCACACACATACACACACACACACACACACACACACACACACAGAGAAAAGACTCGAAGTAGGCCTCTAGTTCTAAAGTTTCTGTTTATAGGAAATAAAGGGATAGAGAGACAAGTTAAATTACATATGTGGAAACATTCTGTCAAACATAGAATAAGGGAAATTCTGCAGGACAAATGACTTGGTTTGTTCAACAAATATATAGTATGAAAAGAGGGAGAGAGGCGGGGAAACTAATAGATTATAAAAGAACTGCAATGTGAAACAAAAAGAAAAAGACAAACAGTTTCAATAGTGGCAAAGGACTTGGGTAGACATTTCTTTAAATAAGATGTGCAGATAGCTAAGGAGCAGATGAAATGAAGCCCAACATTAGTCACTAGAGAAAGGCACATCCAAACCACAGTGAAGTGCCACTTCATACCCACTAAGATGACTATAATCAAAAATGTAGAAATTAGCAAGTGATGGTGAGGATGTGGAGAAGCTGGGACCCTCATACATTGTTGGAGAGGAGTAAATGGGGCACCCCCAGTGTGGCAGTTCCTCAAAAAAGTCAAGCATAAATTTACCATATGACCCAGGAATTCCACTTCTGGATATATGCCCCACAGAATGGAAACTGGTGGTCAAGCAAATACATGCACACGTGTGTTCATGACAGCGTTGTTGACAATAATCAAAAGGGGAAAACAGCCCAGATGTCCATCAGCCAACAAGTGGATAAAGTGTGGTATATACATAGAATGGAAAATTATTAAGGGGATCAAGTGCTAAATATCTGCTTTGGAGAATAAACCTCAAAAATACTATGTTAAAAGGAAAAAGCCAGACTTAAAAGATCACATATGTAAGCTTCTTTTTTATGAAATAAAACAAGTTCATAGAGATAGAATGTAAATTGGTGGTTGCCAGGTGCAGGTGGGCGGTGGCCTGCAGAGCGCTTCTTTAATGGGGTGCTGGGTTTCCTTTGGGGGGGTGAGAATGTTTTAGAACTAGACGCCGGTGATGGTTGTACCACATTGTTACTGCACTAAACGCCACTGAAGTTTTGGATTTAAAATGACTAATTTCAATTTATGTGAGTTTCACCTCCACAAAGAGATAGATTTTTTTCTGTTTTTTGTATTTTGGTTTTTTATTTTACTCCCCATTGTGGTCCAGAGCCCGGTTCTTGGGCTTTACATGACCTGCATCTTTTGCTGTCTCAGGCACCTGAGCCATAAGAGTGTGCCAGATAAATAGACTTTTTTAAAGACTTGGGAAATACACCAACCAAATGCAATATATAAACTTTGCTTTGATTCTGAGTCAAAGAAGTTATAAAAATATGCTTTAGGAAACCTTGAACATGACTTATTGTTAATTTGTGAAAAAATGGTATAGTGATAGGTTTTTTAAATTTCCTTCTCAGATTCACTCTAAAATATTTAAGGATGAAATAATAAGATGTCTGCGATGTACTTTAAAATACTCAAAAAACAAGTTGAGAGAATATTTGAAATAAGGTTGGCAAAATATTTTGACAATTGTTGAGGTTAAGCAATGGGGACATGGACATTTTGGGTATATGTGAAAACTTCCCCCATGAAATACTTTACAGTTTGCTTTAGAAATCACAGATTTCCTTCATGCCATTTATGGTCTTTTGATTATGAACATAGGATAGAGGCTTGGAGAAGTTTTGGGTAAACATGGGAAGAGGAAGAGGTAGGAGAAGGAGAAGACTGGCATCTAAAATCACATACTCCAAAATCTTCTGGGTATGAGATTTTTTAGGAGGAAAGAGAAAACGACTTGCTAACCTACCAACCACAGCCCCACTCTGTCACAGGAGCCCTGGACACAAGGTAGAGGACATTCCATGTGTCCCTTCCCAAGGCAGAAGAAACCCCGTTCTCATCCCGATGACCAGTAGCTAAGCATTTGCTGGATACCCTTTCCTCCCTCAACAAGTATAAATTACTGTGATTATCAGCAGCTTCAAATTAAACCACAGCCTTAAGTAGTGTCCTGTTGAGAGTTGGTGATTACATACAAGTGGCTACTACCAAGTTTGGGGGCCTGGAGATGGAAGGGATCTGAGAAGTCACAGATTCCTCTTGATTTTTTGATGTTACAATGGCCCCATGCAGTGTTGCATGCACTGGTCAGGCACCTGGGCTCTAATCCTCCATCAATACGAGTTGTGTGCACCTGTCTCTGTAAACCTCAAGCTGCAAGTCTGAGCACTCCACTCACAGAATGAGAGTTTAGATGATTTCTCTTGTCCCTTCTATCCCTACAAAGCATTCACTTCACTCATTCATTCATGTATCGGATGAAAATTTATTTTATGAATAATCATAAAAGATGCAGCTAGCAAAGAATTCTAAAGCTTTGTTAAACATAGGATCTCTACGAAGTTTTCCCTCAGCAAAATTCTCTAGTGGCCTCTTGACTTCACAGGTTGAGAGTTAATTATTCAAGGTGTCACCTCTAAATGGGAGAAGTGCAAAACACATCTTTCTGGATCCCTAGTCATAAGGGCCTCATAAGTGGAACCCTAATATCAAAGAAAGAAAACAATTTTATTTTGCAATTATTGAAGAACGAGGAGTTTTTTTCTGAATTTGTTCCTTTCCTCTCGATTAAAAAAGAAATCCGGAAATTTCTCCATCTTTTAACATTTTTCTGAATGTCTTTCCAGGTGTCACTTGTAATGGTTACATAAAACGTGTCTGTATGGATGCACTGTAATTTACCCAAAACCTTCTTAGTTTCCTAGTATAAAAACACTGGATGGAACTTCCTCGTACTTACATATCTGTTTTGTTGTTCAAGAAATTCCTATAAGTGGAATTTCTGGGTCAAAGGAAATGCACATTTAAAGTTTTGATAAAAGCACTTGAGTGCCCTTTAGAAAGGCTGGAGCAATTTACACTCCCACTAGCACATGTGAAAATGTCTGTGCCGCTGCATCCTTCCCAATGTGAGAGTTCGTATTCACTGCAGTCTTTGCCAATCAATCCTTCCTGACATTTTACAGAGCCCCCTATAATGCTGTGTTTGCATTTCTATGCCTTAGAGGTGCTATAATGTGGTTTAAGTTTATCCAGAGGTGACAGCTTCCTTCTTCTGTTTCTGAGGGAAGAGGGATCTTTCAGAAGGCATCTGAACCTCCTAGCCGTCGGAGCAGCAGACACAGAGACGGAGAGTAGACAGACCACCCCCACTTCTCCTTTTCTTCCTGCTGCTGCTGCTGCTGCTGCTGCTGCTGCTGCTGTAAATCAGCTTTCCACTTCAACTCCGCACTTCCAGCTTCAGGTGGTATTCATTCAAATTCCCTGTTTAATCACAAGCAACTAAAAATTAATTCATCACTGCTCCTGTTTTGGCTATATAAAATAAAGCCTTCCAGCACCCTGATTCTGCAATTAACACTCAATTTTGGGGTATAATGTGAGCTTTACTAAGCAGCCATGAGTGACAGAAGAGATTCTGTTTTATTTGGATCCCTTTCAATTTTGATGTCCTGCTAGTGCCTAACTTAGGTTAGCCACAGAGGTAACTCCGTTTATCTTTCTTAAAAGATTCCATTTAATAGGTGTTGGCAAGGACCTATCAGATTGGTAGGAATTTTTTCTCCCCAGCAAATTAAGTACCTAACTGATTTATTCCTCTGGCCAATCTTCTCTCCCCTACCCCCACCCTCAGGACATAACAGTTATGAGGTTATGAAAACATGAAGAGAGGTTATGAGAACCAGTAAGTTTCAGAACATGCTGTCTGCCAGCCTAAGCTGCCTTCATCAAAGAGTCCAAATTCCTATTTCTCTGCAGAGAGCAGGCTGGTACACAGCGCTCTCAGCTGCACTGTGAGATCAGCTCTCTACCTCCAGGGTCTTCCCCCAGGACACGAGTCTCTCTCCAACAAACCACTGTTCCAGGTAGTGTTTCTAGCCAATCACTGATAGAAGAAATGAGGGTGTTTTATTCCCTCTAAAGAGGAATGAAAGGCAGGCTTTTTAGAAGGGTCAGAGAGGGCTATGGATTTTTGCTGGTTGTAAATCAAGATGTTGATAAAAAGCAATGTGCTTTCCGGGAAGGTGTGATTTGAAGTAGCCCCGACACAGAACATGGTGACTACACCACACATTAAATAAGAGGCAATGTCACGTAGGCTACAGCAGTCGCTGCAGTCATTTTTAAAAGTTGAATGTTGAAGACTTCAGGGAATCCTTTAAAATTGTAATATTTTCTAAGAAGCACTTCATTTACTGGGCACAAGGCAGAGCTGTTGGAGTGTACAGTCATCAGAGGGCTCCCCTCACACCCTCTCTTTCTCCAGAAGGGAGAACCCGTTGGTTTAGGACAGAAACCTTTTTAAATGCATACTTTATTTAGACAAATATAAAAACGTCATACATGTTCCCACAGGGAATAGGATGGCCTCTACACATAATCAACTTAAAAGCCATCACCTTCTACGTACCCTACCAGCCTGCTTAGATTTTACCTAGTTTTACTTGCAGTTATTTTCTTTATGAAAATAAGGAAATGTGGTTATTTTTGTCAAATGTCTCCAAATATTAAAAATGACTTTGCAAACGATATAGCTCATCCAAGGGTGGATTATAGCTAAACTAGAAGACCAAAAAACATCATAGTCCCAACACTAGTCTAGACTCCTTTCCTGCCCTCTTTCTGTTCATAATTAAGATCCCAGTCAAAGGCCTCCATCAGTCCTTTACACTTTAGTATGAGTGAGGTCCCCCTGTCCTTCTGCCCCTCTGGATACATGTACAGATTAAATCTTATCTTTCCTTACATGTGATTGGGGGACATACATTCATTGTGGGAGGTTGTGCACTCCAAAGTCCCAAATCTAACAGAACCCAGAACCTACACAAACCTACTGAATCAGTTTCTACTAAGGAATCTTGAGGATTGCAAAGCCTCCTCCTCCCTTCCCAGGGGGATGGATGCTCCAGACATATAACCAATGTATAGACATTCATCTTTTTGGCCACTCCATAATTTTTTTTTTAACATTCTCATCACATAATAGTTCTCTGCATTGTTAATCTTACCTGCCCCTTGGAAAATCTTTATAAACTATTTCCTCAGATTCCTTTTCTGCTAGGATGTATGTGACAGGTTCTACCATTCAGAGGCACCTATGTGAGATGTAGATTCAAAAGTGCAACCTAAAAGAACAGCCTGGGCTCTGGGAGTTCGTTGTTGCTCTCACCGATGACTGCAGAGTCAGCATGTTCCTGGATTTGTCAGTGGGGCCAAAGCTTGCAGATTATGGCAGAGATGGCGTTGTTCTGAGACATGATGACAAAAGCTTCACCAGGCAAATTCAGCAATGTGATTCTAGAGTTGTTCCTTGGAGTTCGAGCTAGAGTCCTGATTCTCAGTCGTGGCTATGCACTCAAATCACTTGAGGACAACTATTTTTAAAAATACTGATGCCTAGGTTCTACCCCAGACAGTGTGATTTATGGTGTAGGATGCAATATGGGTATTAGCTCCCAGGAAACTGCAATGTGCAGCAATGTTTGAGAACCCCTGTCCTTGAGCTTCTGCTCATTTTCTTCACACAGTGAGTGATCCCTTCCCAATGACGATAGCTAAAACTCATTCTGCAATCGGCAACTCAAAGCCTAACCAGTACCGATTGCTAAGGCTCCTTCCAACTCTAAAAATATAAAAGTTTATGGTATTCTATCTTTTTTAATGGTTAGAGAGGTACTGAGACAATTCAAGTGGGTGAAAATAGTCTCTTCAACAAATGGTGCTGAGATCATCGAGGAACCACGTATAAAGGAATGAAGTTGGATCCCTACCTCACAGTGTGCAAAAAATTAACTCCAAATGAATCAGAGCTAGCAGTATCAAACTCTTAGAAGAAAAAATGTGTAAACCATCTTTACTTTGGATTTGTCAGTGGTTTCTTCCGTATGACACCAAAAGCATCATCACTAAAAGACACAAGTAGATAAATTGATCATTATCAAAACATTTAGTGTTAGTGCTTCAAAGGACACCATCAAGAAGCTCAAATAAAAAGACAAATGACAGAATGGAAGAATGTTTTGCAAATCACATATCTGATCAAGGACTTGTATCTAGAATATACAAAGAAGTATTACAACTCAATAAAAAAAATAGTTCGATTAAAAATGAGCAAAGAACCTGAACAGCATTTCTCCAAAGAATATTTTAAAATAACCAATAAGCACATAAAACAATGCTCAACATCATTAGTCATTAGGGAAATGCAAATCAAAACCATAATGAGATACAACTTCACACCCTGTGGGATGACTATTTTAAAAAAAAAAAGGAAAATGGGAGCGCCCTGGTGGAGTAGCAGTTAGGTCAGTCGCCTGCAAAGGAGTGCCAGGCCATGTACCCCTGGGCTCAAGTCCCGGGTCCAGGGGGAAACAAAAAGTGTGAACAACTAAACAAAAAGAAAAGAAAGATGCTTTCTCCTTCTTTTTTGAAAAAAGGAAAATGCTGTTGAGGATGTGGAGAAATTGGAAGCCTCATACACTACTGGTGGGACTGTGAATGGCTGGAAAACAGTTTGGCAGTTCCTCAAATGTTCAACATAAAGTTATTATATGACCCAAGAATCCCATTCCTCAGTGCATCCCCAATAGAATTGAAAACATATGTCTATACAAAACACAAATGTTCATATAAGCATTATTCATAATAGACAAAAAGTGCCAATAGCCCAAATATCAATCAACAATAGGCAGATACATAAAATGTGATCTTATCCATACAATGGAATATTGTTAATACAATAGGATAAAATCCATGCTAGAACAAGGATGACACTTGAAGACATCGTATAATGAAAGAAGTAGTCACAAAAACACGATTGTATGATTTCCCATTTATGTGAGATATCTAGAATAGGCGAAATAATTAAGATATAAGGTGTATCAGTAATTTCTAGGTACTGGGAGGGGTTGAGGAGAAATGTGGAATGGCTGCTAATGGCTATGAGGTTTCTTTGGAGGATGATGAAATCATTCTAAAATGTATTGTAATCCTGGTTACGCAAAATTGTGAATATATTAGAAACCATTGAATGGTACACTATAAAGGTACGGTTTGTGAATTAGATCTCAATAAAGCTATTATTAAAAATAATTATGTGGGGATTCCAAATTTGACCTCTGGCAGAGAAAACATTTTGGAGTAAGAGTGCAGGAAATCTTTCTAGGAAATAATCTCACGTAGTTGACTAAGTTCTCCGCTTGTTGGTAAAGTGTGCTGCAGAGAGGCCTGGTCTTAAAGCAACAGTGACCCCAAAATAGACAATGGAGAAAGAAGGGCTTTCATCACAATTAAATACCTTTTTTAAAGGAAAGATGTAATCAGGAATGAAGGTGAGTAGGCAAACAGGCAAGCAGGCAGGAAGAAAGAGGAAGAAGCATTTTATTTTCTGTTTAGTTGTTCATCTTGGTTGTTGGTCCTAGCCTCATCCCGGCCCCAGAATCAGAACTCAGGTCTTTGGGATGTCTGTGGACTGTGTTCAACTGGAGGCAGCGGGTCTAACCACTCTTCCACCAGGGCACACCACAATTAAATACTTTTTTGAGAGTAGAATACTGTATGAATAGTCAGTCTCTTTCTTGTAGTCAGAAAGAAAATAGTGATAAAGGAGCATTTGTCTTGTGTGTCCTCAAGTGGGTGCAAGACACAGTGCTTGACTCCAGGGACAAAACATGATCTGAGCCAATACAGCAACAGGCATGGCTTGGAAAGTAGTCCCAGTCTAGAGGGCAGGTGAAAAATCCCTGTGTAAGTGGGAGTGTAAGAAATGTTTTAAGAGCTTTGCATCCCTATGCACTTAATAGGGGTTACCTCCAAGAAGAGCATTTAGAGAAGAAGGGGAGAAGGAACTTTGACTTTGTATTGTGTGTTTCTTCCTTGTAATTTCTTTTACAGGAAATAAATATTGCTGTGTAGTTAATAAGGTAAGAATGAATTAGTTTGCTTTAGCAAGTGTATGACTATTTAAATGACAAAAAAATCAGGGAGAGAAGCATGCAGCCAAAGGGAAGGAGAACAGGAGAGGAAAGAAATGAAAGAGGATACAACTCATCACCGATACAGTGTTTGGAGAAGGAAGTAAATATGTTATTCAGACAAAGGATGAAGAGTTTGTATAGCATAAGAGAAATAATAAAAACTGTTTTCTTGATTTTGTTACTTGCCAGTTTAACTGATTTCTCTCAAGTTTACAAAATTAAAGATGAATTCAAATTTTAGTAAAAGAATGTTGGAATATTGAATACCAGTTTATTCTGTAGACAGTGAGTAATTCTTGAAGAATTCTGAGCAGGTGGAATTTTATTTAATAGTAATGTGGCTACCAAACTTGACTGCATCAGAACTATACTGCTTCAAAGAGAAAATCACAGATTCTTAGCACTGACCACCTTTCTTATTCTACGGGTTTGGGCTGGAGTCCAGGACTCTACAGTAAATCTCATGTGTTTCTAATGTTCTACATATTTAGGAATTGATGGAATTCTAGGTGATTAGATTTGATTAGAGTGCAAGAAATAATGCAGACAGAGAAATAGACAGGAGGTTACAGGAACAATTCCACAGCTAGAATACTAACCTGGAATAGTGATAGAAGAAAAGAATTCATGTGACCATAATTGTGAAGATGGAATCAATTAGGTTTGGCGAGTGTTTGACTGTATGAACCAGGCATCGTATAACCTTACACAGTATATATGATATAGAAAGGACTCAATGATATTTACTGATTGAATGAGAGAAAGTCAAAGCTGACTCTAGGGGTTTGAATAAAGTGGCATAACATTGCTGATAAGGACATTTAGAGAATCTAATTTCCTGGAAAAATAACCAGATAGACTTCCCTTGGTTGCGTCAGAAAGAATGGGGAGGTGTACCATGCCTTAGGGGTTATGGAAGAACTTGTGTCCACACCCCTTAGGGCACTGTGGCTGGACAGCAGTGAGGAGTCTAAGCGAGCTTTCACTGACTGCAAAACCCTTTTATAACTAACTGTCTGCAGATTGGACTGCGTGAGACATTTGGTCAGGCTGTCAGATCTTGCCGTCTCCTTTAACTACAGACAGGATGGCGGGGATCGCAACAAGGTAGTTTTCCAAATCTTTGTACGTTTTAATTAGGTCAACACCCCACCCTTTTAGTCAGCACCCATGAGGAGTTTGTCTCCAGCCTCATTCACCTTTTCACCAGCTACCCCCGATTCCTCCCACTTCAATTCCCTTTGATGGGTTTCAAATCCCTCCATCCAGACTCCCAGCCCAACAACCACCATCTATTCCTGTCTTTACTTGGCCCTTGACTTTTGGGTTCTGCTTCTCTTTGACAAAATGCGAAGTCTCCTGACCATTCTCTCAGATGTGTTTGTGCTTTTATTCTGCCTCTCTCTGAACATACTCTTTTTCCGTAGTGGCTGTACCAACTTACATTCTCGCTGTGTGCAAAGGCTCCCTTTTCTCTATATCCTCATCAACACTTGGAAGTTCTTGTCTTTTTTATGATAGTCATTCTGACAAGTGTGAGGTGGTATCTCATTGTGATTTTGATTTACATTTCCCTGCTAGTTGGTGATGTTGAGCATATTTTCATGTACCTGTTGATCATCTGTATGTCTTCTTTGAAAAAATGTATTTTTAAATCTTTGGCCTATTTTTTAAGTCAGATTATTTGTTTTGCTTTTTTTTTTTTTGGCTATTGAGTTGTATGAATTTGTTTCTCGTTATTTTATATTAAATCTACTTATTTTTTCTTTTAAGAATATATTGAAGTAACTTTGATTTACAAAATAACACAAACCCACATGTTCAGGCACACTGTTCATCAAATATACAATACACCACACCCAGCGCCAAAATACCAAAGTTCTCCAACATTTTCCATTGGACCCCCTTCCCCACTGGTAATCTTTGTTCTATTGTCAGTGTCTAAGGGTTGGTTTTGTTTTGTTTGCTTTGCTTTGTTTCTTTATGTTTCACATATGAGTTAGATCATCTGGTATTTGCCTTTCTCTTTCTGACTTATTTCACTTAGCCTAATGCCCTCTAGTTCCAACCACATTTTGAAAATGACAGGAATTCGTATCTTTTTAGGGATATGTAGTATTCCATTGTGTTTATTACCACACCTTCTTTATCCATTCATCTGACAATGGACACTTAGGTAGTTTCCCATCCTTGGCTATTGTAAAGAATACTGCCATACACATGCGAGTACATATATCTCTGCAAATTAGTGTTTTTATGTTTTTCAGGTAAACACCCAGGAAGTGGCATAAAGGGGCTGATCATATGGAATGTCCATTCTCAATTTTTGGGGAATCTCCATATTGCTTCCCATAATTATAAAGGAATAAAGTTAAGAATTGTATCAAACTTCTCCTTAAAACCATGCAAACAAAAAGAGAAGGTACTGAAATATTTACAGTGTTGACAGAAAAAAACATCAAATTAGAATTTAATAGTGAAATTATCCCTCAAAAGTGAAGGAAAAATGAGAACTTTTTCAACAAACAAAACTGAGGGAATTTGCCACCAATAAAAATATTTAAAAAAATTTTTCAGAGAGAAGAAAAATGATATAAAAAATCACAATGTTAGAGAAGAAATTAAAGGTAAAATAAAATTTTATTTTTTTATTCTTCATTTATGTAATAGCTGTTTATTAAAAATAACTATAGTAATGTGTATTGGGTGATTATAGCTTATAATAATCAAAATAAATTATAGCTATATTCTAAGAGAGATGAGGAAAGAATTGGGGATATTCTGTTATAAGATATACCTGTCTTAATTATTCTGTAGTTTCATTTAAAAAGAGCTTATATTAGTTATAAATGTATATTATAAATGCTAAGACAAATGTTTTAAATTGTTTAAAATATAATTAATGTGCAAAGAGAAAAATAAAATGGAATCATATAAAAGACCAAATTGAAAACAGAGAAGGCAGAAAAGAGAGGAAGACTAAGAACAAAGAACATGTGCAATGAATAGCAATGTTACAAATATGGTAGATAGGAATCCAATTATATCAATAATTGCCTTTTTGTCTCTTTTAATATTATAAAGGAGCATCATATGACATCAGTTTAAGGTGTGCATCTCTGTAGATTAATATCTGTATATCACATTAAGTTCACCTGCAGCATTCCAGTTACTTTAAACGTAAGTGGTTTAAATGTATCAGTTAAAAAACAGAGATTGAGAGCATAGATAAAAAACATATTTTATCCATAGAGGCCCACACTACATACAGATTGAACATACAGATTAAAAGGAAAAAGATGAAGAAAAATATACTAATGGTAACACAGATGAAAAGAAAAGTGATCCAAGAAATTAAAAAGAAAACTGGAGTGACAAAATCAATTTCAGGACAAAATTACCATGGAAATATTAATAATAGTATTGATAGAAATGTCAATAATATAAATGAATATTATTCATTTTAAAGAGATCAACTCCGCAAGAAACCATAACAATCCTGATTGTATCTGCGCCTAACAATGGAGCATCAAAATATATAAGGCAAAAACTGATAGAATTGCAAGGAGAAATAGACAAGTCCACGATTATAGTGAAGATTTGAACACCCCTCTGTTAGTAACTGACAGATCCAATAGGCAGAAAATCAGTATGCATATGGTGAACTGAAAAACATAATCAACTGGATCTAATTGATATTTATTATATACTTCATGCAGTAACAGCAGAATACATTCTTCTGAGCTTACATGAGATATTTACCAAGGTAGACCACACTAAGAGCCATGAAACACACCTTAATTAATTTAAAAGAGTGCAAATCATATGAAATATGACCTCAAATCAGATGGAATTAGACTAGAAGTCAACAAAAGAAAGATGGGTGGAAATCACAAAGAAATGGGGATTAAACAACACATTGGTCAAAGAATAAGTCTCAAAATATTTTAAATATTTTGAGTGAAACAAAAATAAAACATCAGAATTTGTGGGCTGGATGACATCAGTGCTAAAAGGGATATTTATAGCATTCAAGTCATGTATTAGAAAAAGAAAAATCTAAGGCTTATAATCTAAGCCTCCATCTTTGGACACTGTAGAAAGAAAAACAAAGTAAACCTCAAACAAGCAGACAGAAAAAAATATTAGAGCAGAAATCAATGAAATTGAAGATAGGTAAACAATAAAGAAAATCATTGAAACCTAAAACTGGTTCTTTGAAAAGATCAATTATTTGTCTTTGGAATGTTTCTTTATAAACTGTCATGTCTCTTTACCAAAAGATTATTTACATACTATTAACTTACCGTCATAAGTGTACAATTACATCTGCACTATCCAACAGAATATTGTCGATGGTGGAAATATTCCATAATATGCAAAGTCCACTAAGTAGCACTAGTCATGTGTGACTGCTGAGCACCCTAAATGTAACTAGTATAATCCAAGAGATACATTTTTTTATTTTGTGTATATTTATTGAGGTAAAATTCACATGGCATGAAAGTTACATTCATAGCATCATATACTTATCTCCATCTAGTTCAAAATCATTTTATCACCCAAAAGAAACCCCAAACCCAGAGCAGTCCCTCCCCATTCTCCCCTTCCCCCAGCCCTTGACAAGCACTGATCTATTTTCTATCTCTGGATTTGCCTCTTCTGGATATTTCATGTAAATAGAATCATGCAATATGTGACCTTTTGTGTTTCACTTCTTCATTTAGCATAATGCTTTCAAGGTTCATCTATGTAACATGTATCAATACTCCATTCTGTTTTACAAAGATAGCACACTTTTCGTTCATTCATTGGTTGATAGACATTTGGGTTATAATTGCCTTTTGGTTCTTATAAATAATGCTGCTATGCTTCTACCAAATTTTGTTTGAATGCCTGTTTTCAATTCTTTGGAGGTATATACCTAGGAGTGAAATAGCTTAGTCATATGGCAATTCTATGTTTAACTTTTTGAGAAACTGCCAAATAGTTTTTCCACAGCAGCTGTACCAATTTACATTCCCACCAGCAATGTATAAGGGTTCCAGTTTCTCCACATCCTTGCCAATACACGTTCTTTTATTTTCTATACTTCTAAAAATTATAGCCATTGTAATGGGTGAAACTTTATCTCATTGTGGTTTTGATTTGCATTTCTTCAACTGGTGATGTTGAGCACATTTCATGTAATTATTGGCCATTTATATAGCTTCTTTATAGAAATACCTATTAGAGCCTTTGTTATTGGATTATTTGACTTTATTGTTATTAAGTTGCAGGAGTTCTTTATATAGTCTAAATAGGCCCTTATCAAACATGATTTGCAAGTATTTTCTCCCACTGTGTTTCTGTCATATATAGTACATATATATAGATATAGTATAGTGTATATATAGAGATATAGATATATATCTCCCAGAAGGAAACTTCAAACACACATTGTTTTGATTACCATAACTTTACCTGTATCACATTGAAAACCATAACTTTATAGTGATATCTTTTTATGAATGGAAATAGCCACATGTGCCTTGAAGCTATCATATTGGAAAATGCAGAATTAGATTTTTAGCTAATGAATATAATTATACAACTACTACTATTCAAACTCCATCATAAGAGTTGTTTCTAATTTCATTGTTTTCTAATTTTTCATTTCTGTTTATTCTTCTTTTTGTGCTCATGATTTTTAGTTTTATACCAAATTTTTTTTTATTTTTAAAGGAAAGTTGCAGGCAGGAATGAAGGCAAGTAGGCAGGCATGCAGGAAGAATTGTTCACACTTGTTCTCTACCCCTGACAAACACACACTTGAATGCAGAGGTATGTGGCCTGCGCTACTTCGGAGGCCATTGACCTAACTGCTTCTCCACCAAGGCATGTCACCAGTTAAGTTTTTGTTCTGTTTTGCTTTTTGGTTTTGTTTTTTTGTCTCACTCATATGTGGAATATAATGAAAGGACACAATTAAATAGATAAACCTCACAAAAACTCCAGGATACAAGATGATGACTGCCAGGGTTGTGGGAGCGGGGAGGGATAGGAGAGGAAAAGGTGGTGTGTGGTGAAGGACACTGGAACTCTGGTGGAGGGTCTGGTGTGAAATATAGATTGAGATACAATGTTATTCAAAAATGAATATGAATATATCATTTGTGCATTTTTTATTGTAGTAACTTTGGTTTTACACATTAAAATAAATGCATATGTATAGGCTCCCCGAATGTGTAGTTACCCCATTCCTCAGATATTGTCAACACGCCCTGCCCTCCACCAAATCACTAAGTGTTCTGCACCATTGTCCAGTGGGCTCTGCCACCACCTGCCCTCTCACTCTCACCCCGCCGCCCCATTCCCTATTGGTCACCTCAGTTCTGTTGCTAGTGTCCAAGGGTTGGTATTTTTTCATCTGTTCCTTTGTTTTGTCTACTCACATTCCACGTGTGAGGTCATCTGGTATCTTTCTGTTTGACTTGTTCACTTAGCATAATCCCCTCTAGATCCACTCATGTTGATTCAAATGGCAGGGTTTCATCTCTTCTAAGAGCTGTGTAGTATTCCACTGTGCATATGCACCACATCTTCTTGATCCATTCATCTGACATTGAGTGCTTAGGTAGTTTCCAGCTCTTAAATATTGTGACTAGGGCTGCAATAAACATGGGGGGGCACATAAATCTCTGTGAATTCATGCTTTTGTATCTTTTGGGTAAATACCTAGAAGTGGGATGGTGGGATCATATGGAATTTCCATCTTCAACTTTTTGAGGAATCTCCACACTACACTGTTTTCCATGGGGGTTGCGCCAATTTGCACTCCCACCAACAGTGTAAAAGTCTTCCCCCTTCTCCACATCCTTGCCAACATTTGTTGTTTCCAGACTTTTGGATACTAGGCAGTCTCTCAAGTTGTGAGGTGATATCTCATTGTTGGTTTGATTTGCATCCAGTTAAATTTTAACCATTATCCAGCCTTTTATATGTATGTATAACCTTTAAATTCTTATCCGAAATAATAACACTTTGAACTAATTTGTTGGTTGTATTTTGGTTTTGGTGGTTTTTTTTCTGGTGTTAAAAAAAGAGCTCATCTCCTATTACTACATGCCTCATCAAGACTATAGATATAGATATAGATATATACATACACATACATATATATAAAGTTGTTGCTTTTGGTGTTAACTAAGATGACGGCAAAAGAAGACAAGAATTTATCTTGAGAAAGAAAGATTTGAACATATAGGTCATATTATGAGAAAGGTAGCAAAGGAGACATCAGGGTCACAAAAGCCCACTTTTCCAGGTTGAGAAAGATGCAGGTCCTTAGGGTCAAACCTCTTCCACTCAGGGTTCTTTTGATCAATGTTTAATCTTTGGGGGATAAAATGTTCAATATTTCAGATTTCTTCTCCCTCTGTTTCTTCTAAGGTGGCAAATGGTCATACAGAAGAATATCACATAACCACATGGCACTGGAAGTATTACTGAGAGCCACACCATGTCCTCTGACTCCTCACCTGTCTTGGTTGTAGAGTGACTAGACAAAATGGTTTCCTGAACTGGAGAAAACGAAGGGAAAATTAATTCTTTCTGACTGTTGTGGTTGATACACTGATATGTGCTTTTGGTCCTAAAGTCCCTGCCTCCTTGGTCTCTATTTTTCCCCCATTCTTCTCCAGTCTACTGAAGCTCCTAGCCCTTCTTTTTCTCCTCCACCTCCCAACCTAATGGTTTTGATGTTCTCTTGGATTCTTCCCCTAGGGCAGAATTTGGGTAGAGGTATACTTTGCATTATGGGAGAGATAGTATTGTCTGAACCCTTCAGCCTTAATCATTGATTTGCAAACTCATTCAGAAAGCCTTCTTTTCTTTTAATGACACCAAGTTCTTTCAATAATTTTCTTGCTGGGAAGGAGGAAGAGATGAGTTAATGACTTTTTTAAAAAACAAGTATCTATCCTGCTCCTAAAGCTCTGAAACTCACTGCTGTGGGCGGGAAGTTCCATGGCAGTAAGAGTTAGAAAATATGGAAAAATATATTATATATATTTTAATATATATATAAAATATAACAGTTTAACCCTGCTCTATTATACTCTTTTCCTCATATACACCACAAAAGAAAGGCCTTGTGCAAGTTGTTACTTGCTACACCCTAGCTCCTAGAACAGTAAGTGGAACAGGGGAGGGGACTATAACCTCATCCTGTACTAGTTCAGGATGATAGGAAGATATTTGTGCTACCACCAAAAATTATAAAATTAAGCAGGGATGAGTTTCAACCTGATTTTGCTCAGATCACTCTTTTATACAAATCCAAAATTAATTATTTCCTCTAATATTGATCAGTGTTATGTAAAACTAATAATAATACAAATAATTCTTCAATCTTTATCCTCCTAAGAGGAGCTTCTATAGACATAATTCACATTATCAGATACACTTGTGTCTGATATGCATATTGGGGTGGGGGTTGAGGAATTTTGGGCCCTAAGGTTAACTTTAACCATTTGGGTTTGGTCTTGCAAATTACATGCTTTTATTAATACTGCTACTGCCTACAGAAAAATTTCCCCTATGAGTTGCTATAAATATTTCAGAACTTCCTGATTCTGAAAGCAATGTAAACTTATTGTAGGAAACTTGAAAACTGCACATGACAAGAATTCTTGTTTGTTTTTACTGAGTGGTTGATGGATGATGAATATGTGGAGAAGCGAATTGTTACTGCGTAAGAAAGAGAGAAAGATTTGAGGGCCTGGATGAGAATTGAGAGAATCAGGAAGAGCCTGTCCAGGTGTTACCTAGGGAAGAATAACAAAGAAGAAACTTGTTTGGCTTGTAGCTGAAAAGAATTGAGTGATGAGACATGCATTAATCATGATTCTCCTGAAAACGAGGATTAATAGGAGATAGATGTAGATGATAGACAGGAGAGAGAGAGAGAAAGAACCAATAGGAGAGTGATATATATGTTGTCCAAAAGTGTGTGTGTTTATAAGTATGTATATATGAATATATATGTGTATATATGAATACACACACATATATATGTATATGTGTGTATATATATAAACATTATAAGCAATGACTATCACAATAATAGAGAAATACTAATGTCTACTATCTGCAGGCTGGAGATCCAGGAAATCTGGTTACATAGTTCTAGTCTAAGTTAAAAGGTCTGAAAACCAGGAGGCCTGATAGTGCTAAGTTCTGGCTCAAATTCAAAGCCTGGGAACTGTAGAGACAATGGAATACATTTCAATCTGAGGACAGAAGTCTGATGTCCAGTTCAAATTGTTAGGCAGAGAGAGCAAATTCCCCATCCTCCACCTTTTTGTTCTATTCATGCCCTCAATGGATTGTATGATGTAGGCATCATATTATCTTACTCAGCAAGAGAAGGCAAATGTTAATCTCTCTGGAGACACTCTCACAGACACACCTGGAAATGATAGTAACTAGATATCTGGAAATCCCATGGCCAGTAAAATTGACATGTAAAATTAAGCATCACAAGACACACCTGAAGGAAACATCATGTACTACGAACTGTACAGTATAAAATTCTCCATCTTTCCTACAGAATCTTCAGTGAAAGTCAACATTTAGTCCTAATGGAATCTTCCAGGGAACAAAAGAGGTCTTGAGTTCTATTTAGTGATATCTGCAAAGCTATGACAGAATCTTTGATTTAGCTCTAGGAACTGACGTAGAAAATTTTTAAATGAAGAGAATGTAGTGCTCTATAATTCCACTTTACAGAAATGACTATTAGCGACCTTGTGCTGTGTTTCCTTCCTTCTTACATGTATGTATGCATGTATGTATGTATGTATGTGTATATGTAATAAAATTGAGACTACATTTTAAAAGTTTTCTATTTTACATTTTTCACCTAACATTAAATTATGACTACTGAATGTCAATTAAATATTCTTCAAAAATGCGATATTTAGGAACAACCTCATGACCCAGGTGCTAAGCCTGTGGCTTGGGTGTGGACCATGTAAAACCAAGGACCTGGGTTCAAGAACTGGGCCTGAGGAATCAACCAGAATGAATAAATAAATAGATAGATAAATAGAATGCTTCCTTCTCTCCTTCTTTCTTCTCTCCATCCCTTCTTTCTTTTCTTTCTTAAAAATAATGTGACATTTACTGGCTGCATAGTAATTCATCAGTGCAGATATATCAAAGTCTATTTAATCAGTTTATCAGTTTTTAACTTTTTATATAACAAGAAATATAGTATTATAGATTTTAATGTCGATCCACATAAGCATATATAATTTTTTATTAGGATAGAGTTCAGGAAATCAAAGGACACAAACGTTTTCAAGCCCTTTGATCCATTATACTATTCAAACACCTTTCATAATGGATGATTTACACTCTTACTAGTGCAGCCACAAAAGATCGATAGTGCTGCTTTGACATGTCTTTTGGAGAATACATGTTTACATTTCTGTTGGAGAATGACTTAGGAGTAGAATAGGAGTAGTGTATTTAGATTTAACAGATACTATCAAAGAGTTTTCCAAAGTAGTCATAGCAATTTACGTCCCTCAAGTCAGAATTATAGCTGCTAAAAACTCTTGCCAACATTTGATAGTGTCAGTTTTTTTCATTTTAGCCATTCTGCTTGCTGTGTAACAGTATCTCATGGTGGTTCTAATTTGAATTTTTTGTTGACTAATATTGAGCACCTTTTCATATGTTTATTGGCCACTTAGAGATACTATTTTGCGATGGGTATGTTCAAATCATAGCTCTTTTTCTGTATTCGATAAGTTGTATGAACATATATATATACATACATATGTAAATATCGATTGGTTCCCTTTTTACTCTCAGTGGGATCTTTGGATGAACAAAATGCAAAACTTAATATGGTCAATTTATCAGGTTTTTTTCTTAAATAATTATTTTTGTGACTATTTTCTGCTTATTCCAAAATCATGAAGATGTTCTTCTATGTTTTCCTCTAAAAGGTTTTTTATTTTACCTTTTATATTTAAATCTACAATCCCTTTGGAATTGATTTTTGTGTATGGTGTGTTAGAGGTCCAGCTACCTTTTATTCTATACAGAAAATAATTTACTCATCAATTGAATAGAAAGATCATCTTTTACTCTCAGCTTTACATTAATCACCTTTGTCACGCATCAGGTGACTGCATATATGTGCCTCTGTTTCTCCATTCTGCTCCATTGATTGCTTGGCTTGCATATTCTTGTGCTAATATCACAGTGTCTTAGTTACTCTGATATCTGACAGTGGAAGTCCTGCCGCTGTTCCTCAAGATTGCCTTGTTTGCTCACTTCTTTAATGGATTATTACAGATACTTTTCTTATTGCTATGTATGAATTCCTTCTTAGTAAAGCATATTAATCCTTACCTGTTGCATATTTTATAGAGATCTTTCCTTCTATTATTTAACTTTTAATTTCATTTATAGTTTCTCTTGCCATAGAGAGCGTTAAATTCTTAAAAACTGGAGTTTACTGATATTTTTTTCTTTTCCCTCACTATTTTTAAGCTTATAAAGTTTATCCCCAACCCCCAAGAAATTTAAATGGAATGCTTACATTCACAATATAAAGGGTATGTGATAACATGAAAATTTCATTTCCTATAGAACAAACAATTCTCCTCACTTTCTAGAGTGGGAAGGTGAATTTCAGGGAGGGACCGAGGGGAAGTCAGTCCTACTTATAATTAGGAAAAAAAAAATTCCGAGAAAGCATTTGCTTCCCTGAATTCCCTCCTCATGGGTCAGTTACCCTTGGTAGAAAATCATGCCTTTCCCACTTCATCTGATTCTCTGGGGAGGTGATTGACACATTCAACAGAGGGGATTGCTGTATTGGTGTGAGAAGTTAGTTAGTGGTCCTGGGTCTCAAGGACTGGCGCTGAGCCTGACTGCCACCCTGCACCACAAGTGGTCACCTTTGCTTAGATGATCAAGAGGCTGCTGGGATAGCACAATATTCTTGTTTAGGAAGATTGTCTCAACCATGTGATTCACAGGAAGATGCCCTGGAGCTATTGGCCAAGTCGGGGAGGTTTATAAATATTCCTGAGCAGCACAACCGTGCATCTCAGCTCACATGTTCCTTGTCTCCTTTGGGTGAAAAAAAGTAGTGTAGTCATTTCTTTTTGACAAAACCATAACTGTGTAGTAATTATTAAGAGGCAGATGGGAGCACAACTGTTGAGGTGGAAATATGGTTTTCATTCTTGCTTTATTTTGATCCTGTGCTCATTCTTCTTCTTTGCAGGAGGAAAAAAAAAAAAAAAAAAGGCCGTACAGCCCCTCTTGGCATGGTGTGTGTTGTGCTTAGTTCCTGGCCAAAGAGAGTTTTATGGGAAAGTTTGCTGTGTGCCAATGAAGGATTTTCTTCATCATTTTAAAAACAAAAACAAAAACATTAACTAAAAAAGAACTCTCATCTCCTCCCACAAGAAGGCTGAGGGGGGAGGAGGAGGAGAGGAGGGGGGAAGAGGGGGGAGGAGGGGAGAGCAGGAGGAGAAGGAAGAGGAAAAAGGAGGAGGAGGGGGAGGGAAGATGAGGAGAAGGAGGGGGAGGGGAAGGAGGAGGAGGAGAGAAACCCATAGAGCCACAGAGCTGCTTGCTTTAATATGAAAGTTGTCATAATTTATACCTAGACCTGACTGTTTGCAGTTACAAAACATGGAAAACTGACTTTTCAGCTACTTACAATGGGTTCAGATATCTTTAGAGGAAAGTCAGTGGGACTGAGATCGTACGATCTTATTTCTAGACTAAAAAATGATTCTCTCCTGTGACTCTACTATTCGACACTATATTTCTAGCTTTAGAAAAAGATTGAATAAACCAGCTTAGATGGTGATCACTTTTCCCCTTCTTCTTAAGATGATGTTAATATTCACATACACTCATATCTGAGATTAACGGCAATGACCTGCAGTCTTTGTCGGTTGTTATTCAGCAGCACAGCGGGAGCTCCAGTGCCAGACCACGACCTCCATCCACTGTCTGAAACCTGAACACTCATACTGGAGTTTCGCCTACTAATGAGGTTTTCTTGGGATAACATGCAAATACTCTTAAGGTTAATACTAATCATCTCTACCTGCGCATGTATGACCTTACCAGGCCTTCCCTCCAGGGCTGGTTTTGACAAAAGTTACACACTCTGCCGGGACTGCGTCTCAACTGAGGCATCTGAGAAGAGGCAAGGAAGGAACAGTACAGAGGCCTCATGGTACAATAGTAGGAGAATTTGACTTAGAACCAGAGATGTGTTGTAATCCCAGCTCTGCTGCTTACTAGTTATATGACCTTGGACAAGTTAACCTCTGGATCTCAGAGGCTGCAGGAAGAACAAAAGACGTGGAATAGGTGTGTGATAGTCGGGACAGGGTAACCAGTGTAACTGCAACACACAGACTGTGGTAAGAGATGAAAGAGGTCAAGATTGTATGTCATATTGGGTAAGCCCTTATGGACTATTTTAAAAACTTTGCATGTTTCTCTGAGTGAGAAGTCAATTGGAGGATATAATGCAAAGGAAAGATTTTATGTTTTAAGGCTTACAGAAACTATGGGCAAACCTAGAAGCAGAAAGACCAATTAGGCAGTGACTGCAATAATCCAGCTGAGATGTGATGGTGGCTTGGACCAAGTCAGTGGCAGCAGAGCCAGTGAAAAGTTGTCAGATTCTGGACATATTTTGAAGACACAGCCAAAAAAGATTTGCTTATGATTTGGTGTGGAAGACAAGAGGAAGAGAAGAGTCAATGATGAGCCCAGGGATATGGGGGAAGACTAGGAGGAACAGGTGTGATGGGGCAATCAGAAATTTGGTTTAGTCCAGTTAAGCTGAGAAACATATTAGACATTCAAGGAGAGGCGTCAGACCCTCAGGTGGATAGAAGATTCTTGCATGCACGGGAAAGAACAAGCTAGAGATGTACGTGTGAGTATTGCCAACCGGTAAGTCAGAAGTTCTATCCTGGTTGCTAATAAGAATGCCCTAAGGTTTGTTTATTTTTAATTTTTTTAATTGTGCTGAAATTCACATAATGCAAAGTTTGCCATCTTAGCCATCTTTAAAAAATAATACCTGGGACTCCAACCTTGAAAAATGGAATAAGAATTTCTTATTACCCTTATATATTACCCTGGAGTTGGGACTGAGCACCAGTGTGTTTAACAAATATACTAAGTTTTCAGACTTGGAAAAATGAGGAGAAACCATAAAAGAAATAGAAAAGAAACAGAGTAGAAAGAAACCAGACAAGTGTGGTATCCCCAAAGTCCAGTACAAAAACTATCAAGAAGACTATAATAATAAACTGAATGATAATACTGTTACGTAAAATGAAACTTAAAGAAAAATCATCAAATTTAGATCAGTTTTCCTGGAGAACCCTCTTGGGAAAGATTAAAGAGAGTTTTTATATTGATAGGCATTATCATACTTGTTTATAATAAAAGTAATATTTGGTAGTTAAAATAGCACCTTTGACATCAGAACCCATTGGAAGTTCTCAATCCCATGTGTCTTACTCATGCCTCACACATGATACAATATTGGCGGGACAAAGTTGGTGAATTGATCCCAGCCTGATTCTCCAGCCTGATCATATTATATGATCTGCATATTCTTCTCTGAGCTATAACCAAAAGAAATCTTTCAACTTAATTGCCAAGGATATGGGATGATAAACTCATCCAGCCACTTACTTCAAGGAGCCAAGCAGAAGAGAACAAACCAAAGCAGTTTGGTAAAAATCAAGTGAAGAAAATAGAGTTCCTCCTCTTTCTTTTTCTTTCTTTCTTTCTCTTCTTTCCTTCCTTCCTTCCTTCATTTCTTTATCTTTCTTCCTTCCTTTCTTTCTTTTTATATAATGGCCACACCACTTCTCTGCAATAACACCAGACACATGCTTAACTTATATAAACTTTTCTAAGTTAACAAGCTTTGCCAGACTCCGATACAAAGGCTAGACTTGAGTTGTGCATTGAGAAAGGTCTGCTACTCCAGTTCAAGTTCATGTCTTTCAGATGTTCCCCCATCTTCAAGTCACAGCTTTCTTGCTAACCCTGAATATGCCTTCAATTTATTAATCTGGCTAGAGGCATCCACTGCTTACCAAGAGCTTTTATCCAATGCACACTAAGGAACAAATGCTTTACACCATGTCATCCCACTCCCAAGGAACAGAAGTTCTGATGAGGAACAAGAATGAAATCAAGGATACATATATAGGATATAATGTGAAATGTCATAAGGGAGCGATGTCAAAATTCTCATCTTCCTTGTTATTCACTCATCTCTTCCTGCTTACCTTCCTCTGGCTGGTGTTCCATGGAGAGGTATACAGCGGTGCCTCCTGCCCTTAAAGCAGGGCTCAGGAGAAGACATATAGGTTTCTCTATAGGGCCAAGAGGTTATCAAAGTCTGTCTTGTCCCATCCAGTTCATCAGAACAAGAGACAACATTGGGACCTAGGGCGGAAATCCTAGTGAATCATAAAGAGGGGAGGTTTCCAAGAGCCAATGTTCATGATCTGAGGGTCATCTCTGTGGCAGGGACTAAATGTACCCCTCCAAAATTCCTAGGTTGAAAGGCTAATCCATAGAGTAATGATATTTGAAAGGTAGACCTTGAAAGTAATTAGAATAAAATTAGGTCATGAGAGTGGAGCCCTTGTAAAGGGATTAGTGCCCTTGTGAAAAAAGACACAGAGAGCGCTCTAACTCACATATGAGAACACAGCAGTAGGCGACCATTGCAAAACAGAAAGAGGGATCTTACTAGATTCAAAAGGTGCCAGTATTTTAATCTTGAACTTTCTAGTCTCCAGAAATAAATGTTTTTTTTAAGCCCCCTAATCCATGGTATCTTGTTAGAGTTTCCAGAACTAACTAAAACACTGTTGATACCTTGAATGGTCCAATGGGTTTGCATATCCTTAGCAATTGTCGCATTTTTCAGAAAAGGGTCCATAGTTCTTATCAAAGATTCAAAGGACCAAATCTGTAACCCCAACAGATTAAAGACCATTGACATTGAATGACCTTGTATTCTTATCCTGTAGGATTACAGGAAGCTTCAGGATTGAGGAACGCTATCTTGATTGTTATTTCCTATGTAAAGCCATGACCAATGTCTAGGAATATTAACGAATATGATGAAATAAGAAAAATTCATTTTCTTTATCTAATATTATTAATATCCATCTGAAATTATTATCCAATCAGTTTACTATCACTAACATGTACTTGAGCTTTGTTCCCTATAAGTTTTTAATAACCTCAACCTTAGATCCCAAGGAGTAAAATCATTGGGAACAACCCTATGCCTGCCCTCACGTTCCCCCCACCACCACCACACACACATAATCCACTACCATATTATAATGTATTCCAAAGTCAAATAATTTTTGGTGGTTGATTGTGATTAATTTCCTCTTCCACTTTAGTTTATCCATAGAGCAGATTTTGCAACTCTAGAGCAAGAGGGTGTCTGACTTTTTTGTATCCTGTGGACTGTATAGTAAGGGTAGAGGAAACAGTATGAGTATCATTGCACCACTGGGAGAAAAGTTTTTCCAGAAAAGAAAATCGGGTAAAATAAGTATTGTGGATGAATCTTGAAAATATTATGCGAAGTGAAAGAAACCAACTACAAAAGAACATATATTGTGTGATTCTGTTTACATGAAATCATGAGAATAGAGAAATCCATAGAAGCAAAAAGTAAATTAGAGGTTGGCAGGGACTGAGAGAAATGGGGAGTAGTGACTGCTAACAAGTGTGGGCTTCTCTTTGGGGGCATGGAAATGTTTTGAGATTTCATAGTAGGGAATTCAACTTTATGAATTTACTAAAAATCATTGAATCATCAGTTTGAAAGGGTGAACTTTATGATATATAAATTATATATTAATTTTTAAAAGAAGAAAAAAGAAAAGATGTGACTCAGAAAGAATGAGGCACAATTATGACTAAATCACAAATCTGGCAATGAATTTTGGGGCATAGTTCTTGTATGTATTGTTCTATTATTCCCACTCCCCAACCAAGCCAATGGAAATCTTTTTATTGGCTTGTTTATGAAAACAATACACCCATATTTTCTAATTCAGAAAATACAGAGAATATAAAGAATAAAATAACTATTTTATAATAAAATAGCACCATCCAATGAGGGTCACTATTAACATTTTGGTGTATATTTTTTCAGATTATTTTTCTATGTACATGCAAGAGAGAATGCATTTAAGAATGATACTAATATGCTTTGCTCTGTTGTACTTCCTTGTATAGCACCACACCTCATTCTCCATGGAAAATTCTCTTTCCTTAGATGAGCAGGAGTCTTATAACACAAATGCAGAGTAGAAAATATTCAATATTCAATTTTTTACTTCTAGAATAAGAGTTTTGATCAGACATTAAGAGTTTTGAACTCTGAGCACAGAGAAAAGATTTAATGATTTTATTTCCATTAATATAAGAAAAGGTAAGAACCATTCTACTAAATCAGAATTTTGCTACAAGTCAGAAGTAGAGAAATTTCAGAATGAAGGAAGTGTCATTGAGGGAATGGGGAACTTTGGCTCAGAGATTATGGGGGGAAAGAGCGGAAGAATATAGACAGATAAGTGGATTCTGTTACTCTCTGGACTGAATGTCTGGAGGAAAAAGCATGTTAGACAGATAGAGGGGTGAACCAAAGGCAAGGGGTCTTTGCCCTCCCGCTCAGAAGAAACCCAGGAGGAGACAGCAGCTCAAGGAGACCCCATGCTAGTATTGAGGGAGGGGATGGAGTGTGGGGTGTGAGTAGGCAGATGAGGCAGAACAGCAGTCCCAAACTGGTCTTGCCTCCACTGTGATGTACAAAGGACCTCTCCAGGGTGGATCTAAAAATTTACTGAACATCAGTTGGGAAGCAGCTAGTGTACATTAATCCACTGCCTGGCTATGGAAACCAGCCTCTGCCTAATACCTTGAGGCCTGATGAGTATTTCATGCAAACATGCATCTTGGTAAGGAGGTGGGGGAAGAGAGAAACAGCTTTGTTAAGGAACTGAACTTTGAATTGACAAATATTTACTAGAGAAAGACCATTTTAATTCAAAATAAACTATTAAGCCACAAAGACTATTTAATTTGGAGGAGGCTGAGATAACATTAATTGGAAGGTGGAAGGTGTGAGAAGATTAGATCAGTTCAGAAAAGCAAAGAAGCCACATACATACTTTTGCTTCTGAGTAGGTCGGTGTCCCCACTATGGGCTTGATTATTATTTTTAGCAAAATGAATAAATGAAATGAATAAAAATTATATTTTTAGCAAACTTTTTTTTTTTTTTTTAATGTAAAGATACAGGTAGAAACAGGGAGGGAGGCAGGGAGAGAGGAGGAAGAAACATTTATTAATTTTGTTTAGTTGTTCATCTTGGTTGTTCCCCTTGCCATTGGGTCCTTGGATGTCTGTGGACTAGTCCACTGACCTTATCCCTCCGGCCACCAGGGTGTGATCCTCATACTCACTTCTATAACCTGATGTTTTTCACTCTTTATTGTGTCTTAGTTTATATTTTCTTTGTTTAACTCCAAATACGCAACAAATAACTTGAAGACACAGACATTGCTTTTAATTTCTTTTTATCTGTCTTGGTGCTGAGCAAAAAGCAAACACTCCAAGACATTTCTAGTCCTCTCCCTATGCATATGCAATTCTCAAAAATCTGTAAATATCAATCAATCAAGATTTGCACAGACAAAAAGAAATATTGAAGCAGGCAGACAGTTTAGAAGGAAGGCACTGAGCTGGTGTCTTAGTTCTCTTTCTGATCAGTCATGACATTACGCACGTCACTGTACCTCTTACTAGTTCACTTTTCTACCCATATATTAGAGATAATGCCTTCACTACCTTACATGATTGTGCAAAACTCAAATGAGGA
This sequence comes from Solenodon paradoxus, assembly GCA_004363575.1. NCBI lineage: Eukaryota > Metazoa > Chordata > Mammalia > Eulipotyphla > Solenodontidae > Solenodon > Solenodon paradoxus. The sequence continues at coordinate 35,902 of RJWH01003022.1, read as the reverse complement.
AATGTGCAAGAACTTGCTTAGAAGAGAAGGCAAAATAATGAAATACATTATTTAATCCAAATTTAATTTTAATTGCACTAGTGACCGGCAACCGGGATATCAAATTGCCTGAGATCAGGTTTTCTGTGCCAGCCTCCTTCCCTGTACAACCTGCCTGCGACTCTTGTCCCCTGGCCCCTACTCCTCCACTATTAGCTCTCTGACTGCAGCAATCAGACTGAAGACAATGATCTTTCAGTAAATAGTTGTTTTTAAAGAACAACTGAAAGATTTTTACTTAGCTAACTTAGGACTGTTTCCTGAACACAGATGGAACAAGGTTATTTAGAGACAGGAAAAATAAGGGCATTTTTCATTATAACAGTGATTAAAGATCATTAATCTTTTCCACTTCACCAATTAGCCAGTCTTACATGTCTTGATTGAAAACAAACAAATAAAGATTTCCTCCATACAGCAACACACTTAACTTATAGCAGAAACAAGCTGTATAGCCAGGACATCAACAGGCAAAGCACTGCACCTGGATTCCTGACCAAGCGGCCTCTGGTGTCATGCTCTATCATATGTGGAGTATGGTTCTAGCTTTTTAGTAAAATCCACAGCTTGTCTCTAGTGGTTTCAGAATCTAAAACAAATTTGATTCTAAATAATTTCATTTAAAAAAATCTAAGTTACACCTCATTCACTGTAAGCAGATCTCTGTGAAACAGCTTCTTGAAAATTAAATAATATTTTAATGTTGATATGGTGAATTAACAATTATTCACTCACTTTGGAATTAAGATGAGTATTTGTTCTATTTCAGACACATGCAAGGTACTGGGGTACAAAATCAAATCAAGCTTTGTTAAGCTGGGAAAACAGATATGTCAAACCAGGCACTGTTCTACATTGTAGGATGCGCAATCACAGATGTTCACTGGCACAGAGAAGGACCCAGAACACCCAGGTTGGTGCTGCAGGACAGGCTTTGTGGACGAGGCTCTTGAGCAGGATGTGTTCATTTACAGACATAGGCCACAAATACTTATTGTACCCTCTATGTGTTCTAGGTACTAGAAATACAATAAAAAAGTAAATGAAAATCCCTGTTCCCATGAGCTTACATTCTTACATAGACAATATTGAGGACAAGTAAATATGTTACTTATTTACCTCTCTGTGAAAGGTTCTAAGGAAGAAAAATTATACCATAAATGCAGATTTGCGTTATAAATGAGTTATAAATGAGAAGTCCACTGGAGATCTTACTGAGAAGGTGACTCAATATGGAAAGAAAAGTCTGAGAACAAGTCACAAGGAATCATGGGACAACAGGGCAGCTGGGACACCAAGCACAAAGGTTCTGAAGCAGACACGTCCCTGGAGCATTTGAGGAGGTGTAAGGAGGTCAGTCTCCCTAAAATAGAGTGAGGGGAAGAGTCCTAGGACATGAGATTAGAGAGGCAATAGAAGAGTAAGAGGACAGACCTTGGATAGAAAATTATTGAAAGGTTCTGAGCAAGAAGTAACACTAACAATATGACCCTGCATGATGTGTTGACGGCGGTGAGAGCAGACAAGGACAGCTGAGAAGTCATTGTACTAGTTCAGATGAAGGTCATGATTTGGCCAGGTTGGTAGCAAACGGGGTGGTGAGAAATGGTCTGGATTTATTTTGAAGGTAGAACTAATATGATTTGCTTGACAGACCACATGTGAAATGTGAAGCGAAGAAAGGAATCAGAAAAGCACCAGAGTTTTTGGCCTGGTCAACTACCAGGATGCAGTCGCATCAACTGGAAGGCATTGGACTGGAATGTTGGGTTAGGAGGACAGATCTATAAAATTCAACTTTGAACATGTTATGTTTGAGATGTTTATGATATCTAACTAGAGACATCAGAGAGATGAGTGTATATTTAGATCTGGATTTCAGGGCAGCAGTTGGGTATGGAGATATATATTTGGGCACCATCAGCATATAGATGGGATTTAATGTCATGCTTTAGGATAAAATCATCTAGAGAGAATGAGGATATAAAAGAGAATAAAGAGAAATTAAAAAGGTAAATATTCCAAACAAGAGAAAACATGTGAGAAGAACAAAGTATGGACAGAAATTAGTTTGGTTAAGCTAAAATAAGAATTGACATATTTTTCAGGAAAGGGCCAGATAAACATTTTAGATTGTAGGTTATACTGTCTGTCACAACTACTCAGCCATGCTATTGCAGCATGCAGGCAGCCATAGTAACACCTAAATGAAACTTAAAGTTTATTCATGGACACTGGAATTTGAGTTTTACATAACTTTTATATCATAGAGTATTACTCAACATTTGATTCCTTTTATCCATTTAAAAGTATAAAAGTCATTCTTAGCTCACAGGTCATACAAAAAATAGGTAGCAGACCAGATTCGTCACACAGGCTATATGTGTGTGTGTACATACACACAGAGAGAGAGAGAGAGAGAGAGAGAGAGAGAGAGAGAGAGAGACTTTGCTGACTTTCAAGCTAGAATCTAGGGTGTAACCAGGGAGCAGTGGAACATGAAATTGCAGAAGTAGTCAGAATTTATGTCATGAATTAAGAAATATTAGATATAAAGTGACTGGTACATGGGATGCACTCAACACGTGATATATACCATTACTGATTTGATGTGTCATATAAAGGGAACTAGTGGACAACTTTAAGGAAGTGAGATTTGTAAACAAAGCAATTACAGGATTTAGCAAGAGTCAAACCAAGAGAAGGAAGAGGAAAATGTGACCTTATTGAAATGGAGTGGACGGCGGGTGACTTGAGGAGATCCAAAGATATCTGCGAGACCTCCTAGATGATGGATACTGCACATATGAATAACGAGATGTAATAATACCTTAATTTTACAAAATAAGTGTGGGAACTCATTGTGGTTTCAGGCATGACTCATTTACAGTCCAAAATTAAGATCTTAAATCATTTACACGAAGATTGCTACAGAGCAAATGAACCACATTTCTGATATAGGAATATCTTTAATTATATGTAAGCTTATCAAGCCAGAAATTAACATGGTGTACCATGAAACTAATAGTATATTTTCCCATTTGAAAATCTGGGGACAAATTTTTTACTACTGGTTTCTTTCAGTTAATTTCAATCCAAAAGCAGTAAACAGACCTGTGGGATTCTCTAATTATTGTTACTTTAAAATACATTTTATTTTATTCTAATATAAAATATACTCATTGTAGAAGTACAGAAAATGCTGAGAAGAGAACATGGTAACATAAGGATGGAGAAGAGAATTACCACCTTTATAAAAATCACTTAATATTTTTAAGCATTTGGTTTTTGTCTTTCTATAATTATTATTGTATTTTAAGTTTCCAAACTTTTTGCCACCATAAAATTTCAGCCCTTAGCCTGCCATAAAATAACCCAAAAACACTAGACTATATTGCTATTATGTAACTGATGCTGTTGTTCTTCAGTGCACAAAATAAACTGCACAGTCCACCAACAATACATGATTCAGATTCTTGAGGATGTGCTTCAGGACTATTTGCTGAATACTTAAAAATAAAAATCCGCGTTCCATTTTGAGAGAACAGCTGGCTGAGTCCTCTGCAGGTTTTGCTTTATATGATAGTCCCTTCTGATTCTTAGCTGTAATTAATTTGCTGGAAAGATTTTTACAGGGCTCAATTAACAATGCAAACACACAGTTGTACAATAAAAGTCTGTTTAGTTAGTCTTCATGTCTCTCCATTTTTTTAAATCATAATTTTTTTCCACAGAGATTCTCCGATATAGATCACATTATATTACATGGCAACTGTAAGACTCCTATTTAACCACAATAAAAACATTCTCAAGAATCATCTAACAGTCTATAAAGTGGACTTTAAGAAATATTTGACAAAATAAACACTCCAGTCCAGCATGATATTGTCCCTTTAAAATTATTTAGCAAAGACTAGAACTATGATAATAAATTAACAAGTAACTATTGAGGATTTCCTGTCTGCTGCTTCTGTTCTCACAATATTATTATTGGGATGAGGGAAAGGTACATGTTGTCAATGATTTCTGTGCTGGTTGTTTTGTCTACATTCTCCAGAAAGCCTTTTCAAGACTGTTCTTTGGAATCAGGGTTGTATGTGCACTCCAAGAGAAAGTTGAGCATTTGCCAAGTGAATTCAATGTCAATGTCAGAGTCCAGGAACATTTTTGTGAAAGATTTGGTATAAAAGAAAGAGCACTATACTAGGGTTCTGGGTCCTAATTCTGATTCCACTATTGTTTGGTTTTGTGTTTCTTGGCTATTCACTAAAATCCAAAGCATCTTTCCTTTAAAGAAAAAAAAAATTAAGCAAATGTCAAGTATTTGTATTATTTTTTGGTAAAATATACATTAAAACTCACCATTTTAACCATTTTTGGCACACACTTTCAGGGACATGCACACTTGTGCAGCCGTCACCACCATCCATCTCCAAACTCTTTCATCTTCCCCAAATGATACTGTGCCCATCAAATGACAACTCCCATTTTTCCCTCTCCCCAAGCTCTGGCAGCCTATTTTCTGTCTCTACCTGACTTCCACTTGACTTCTCTAAGTACCTCAAAAAGTGAATCATATGATATTTATATTTATATCTGGCTTATTTTACTTAGCAAAGTTCTTCCATGTTGTAACACCTGTAAGAATTTCCTCCCTTTTTAAGATTGAATACTATTATTCCATTTTATATATAACCCATATTTTGTTATGCATTCATCTGTTAGAGGACATTTGGGTTTGTTCCCCTTTTAGGGCTATTGTGAATAATGCTGCTATGAGCACTGCTGTACAAATATCTGTTCAAGTCCCTGTTTTTAATTCTTTGGGGTATATAACAAATAATAGTAGAACTGTTTGATCATGTGGCAATTCCATATTTAATTTTTTAGGAATTTTCATACTGTTTTCCACAAAGGCTACACTATTTTACATTCCTATAAACAATGCACAAGGATTCTAGTTTCTCACACATGGTTAAACTTGTTACATTTACATACATATTTATCATATATATGCATATATGGACATATACTTAGAGAAGACGTATATTTATCTTCATTAAAAAATGTCTGTTCAAGTCCTTCCCCTTTCTTTGTTGTTATGAGTTGTGTCTTTTTTATATTCTAGATTTTAATCTTTTGTCAGATATGAAACTTGCCAATATTTTTCCCTATTTCATGAGTTGTCAGATATTTTTATTTTTGCCATGTACCACAGCCTATGCTCAATCTTTCACCACGGAGCTTTCAAGAACAGAGACAATCCCCAAACAGGTTTCCTCTAGATAAACTGATAGTTTTTAAACTAGTTGAGAAATTTTCATTGGCAATTTTTTTCTTCCAATTTAAGTAGTAAGAAAAAATGTTTCAAACTTGCCTTACTCATAACCTTTCTCCGTAAGATATTTTAGTGACAAGTTTGAGAGTATTTTCTTCACTTGTTTATACAATAATTAGAGAGATTAACAGATTTGACAACAGAAAGCTAAAGTTGTATATGCCTGAGGGAAGAATATATAGACACTTCTTAAAAATAACTTTCTGATTATGCCTTGCCATTCTCCATCCACAAAGGGAAAACAAACAAGCCAGATCCCAGCTGAGAATAATCCTCCTCTCTTGAGGCAAATTGGTTAAACTGTATCAGTGGAAATAACATTCCAAAAAAATACCTACAGTTCTTTTATTCACTTATTTTATTAACTTGATTACCTGGGTTCTGTGTTAGATACAACATTGAATGAGCATGGTTCCTGCCCTCCAGGAGCTCTTAATCTGGTGGGGAAAAAAATCACCAAGTAAACATACAATTATAATACAAAATGGCGAGTTCCAGGGGGAATCTAAGGAGTGCTTCCATCAGAGATAATTTAGAGCTACCTGCTGTGAGGAGTATCTCAGAAGTACCAAGTCTACTACTAACATGTAGGACTTATAGATCATTATGAATACAAAATCTTTTGAAATGCATACACTCTTGCTGTTCCTTTAGTACTAAGAGATAGGGTGTATAAGCCACATAAGATTTTGTATCTATAATACTTTAATTTGTTCTTATTATAAAAATAACACATTCTTACCATAGAGAGTAAAAGCAATACAGAACTCACCAGAGGTAACTATTGTTAATAGTTTACTACATTGTTTCATCTAAGATGTCATCCACTGTAAGATGCATCATAAATTCCAAGGTGCTAAAAACTACAGAGAGAGAAAAAAGATTGTTGTAAGCACTTGAAGACTTGGATCTATGTGAGAAGAGGGCATAGGTGACAAGGCAGTCCTAAGCAAACTATACAAAAGAGTCTGCAAGAAATCTGGCTTGTAAGACAAGCCATACTAATGTTCTGCACTCCTCTGTTCTGTGTTGCACTAAGAATAAGAAGTAAGCATTCAAAAAATGCCTAGATCTTAGAAGATGCTCCCTAAGTTTATGTTCCCATGGTTGTACTTAGTACACTGTGATTGGTTTAGGAATATGACTTTCATTCTTCAGATTTATTCTGTATTACTCAGGTGAATGTTTGTCTGGAAAGAGATAAATCTCTAGTGTCTGAAACACTGGTCAATAAATAGGTATTAGTCTCTCATGGACTTAACAGATATGAAAGAGCATATGAGATTTTTCCCCATTTCATTGTCCTAAATTTATTTTCTTTTCTAAAATTCAAAATGTCTTAAAGAATGAAAAATGTTGGGATACAACCTGTCCAGCTGTCACTGTCAGGTCTCCTTGTTTCAGGAATGGTAAGGAGGCAGTGTGGTATAGCAATGTCCTGGGAGGCCTTTGTGTGGAGAGTGAGGCTTACTCTCAGCTCTACCACTAATTAGACATGTAATTTTAGATAAATCACTTAACCTCTCTAGACCACTCTTTCTCATCTCTAATTGCTCTATCTGGTGCATAGGTTATTGTGAGGATCAAAGGAAATCATAAATGTAGAAGCACTTCAGAAAATGTTGTACGTGCACATTATAAGGTCCTATTAATACATACATTTATTATGTGTCTGCAATACTAGTCTTAGACTCACGCAAGAGAAGCCCTGTCTGAACTCTGCACTTCAGAGGGCCCTGAATATCACAACCACAACCCCATACAAATATATTAAATATCCTTCAACATATTCCTAGAAGACATGACCTCATCTCTGACAATGACACTCTTTGGAGTGATTCAAAGATTATGTACAATATTTTCTGGATCTGACCCAAAATAGATTTTCTAGATTAAACACATCAAATTTGACCTCAGAGTCACTCTGGGTTAACAATGGAGATGCCATTAAATGCTGTTAGAACAGTTAGATTTAATTTAGACAAGATAGTGAGCTGCACTAAGATAGGTTATTGAAACAATAGAAAATGTTAAAATAAATAGTTGAGGTCTATGATAGAAAATTTTTTCTATCTTGTACTAACAACAGTTATTTAGTATAGACTGTTAGTAAAAGTTTACAAAAGACATGAATAGATCTAAGCTTGCCCAAGTTGCTTCTTAAATCATTTTCAATGACTTTTAAATTTTTAGAGAAAATGTTCTAAATTAAATATTTTTCTAAATAGAAAGACACTAAATGTGATAAAGTCATATTCCTATATGGTAAGAGATAAACTGGAACAAGGAAACAAAATGTTTGCATGATCATGAAGATGTTCACATAAACATATGCGATGTATGTACTATTATTTATATATATCTGTGTATATACAGGTTAATTTCTAGATATTCTAGATAGAGTTAGGGTGTCCTTTGAAGAGAGATCTAAACAAACTGAACAATATATTTTTCTTTTTGTTTTCCTTTATGACCTTCCATCATTGAAAAATCTGAAAGAACTTAACACTAAGTTCTTAACACATTGCTTGAAGACTGGTGAAAGAAAATCACAATATAAATAATAAAATTTTATATAAAAAATTTAAATTTTGTAGTATTCTCTGTGATAATGCTCATTACTACAACCCCATTAATGTTTGACTCTATGATGTAGAATTCAAGTTTCTTTTCTAAATATAAATATTGATTTAGAAATTTCATTGACAAGTCTAATTGCTATAACTCAACAGAATAAAAGTTCCCCGATTCTATGAAACAAAATTTTAAAACACCTAATATTAAGCAATGATTTTTTTTCTTATGAAAATAGTTTATAAAGCTAATTTTTAAGAGGTTCTTTTTTCTAGAGATGCATATTCACAAATGGATATGGATAAGATGGTATGATAGCTAGGATTTGTTTCAGAATAATTAGGAATAGACAGTTGAGGGACAGAGATGAAGCAATATTGACCAAGAGTTAGTAATTATTGAAGCTGGATGAGAGGTACATGGAGTTCCTTATGCTTTTTATATCTATATTTATAAATGTCTGAAACTCCATAAAACAAACAAAAAACTTAAGAAATCTATTGATTCAAGAAAAGTTGTCTTTTTGTTATTAGTGTCAACAAAACACAAATTATATGGATTTAACAATGAGTGGGTTTCCTAGAAAATATACATATAATGAATACATAATTTATGAATTATGTATGTTTTATCTTATTACTCACCTAAACATCACCAGTCCAGCAACAATACACCCCAATGTACAGTAATAATTAAGTCCCGTCATTTTTTGCTGATTTACCAGTTTTCATTTATATAAACACCATTGCCTTATACATTTTTTAAAAAAAATTGTCATAACAAAAGCATGTTTATCAAGGAAGGTAGACAGAACACATTTAATTTTTTTAGCTTGATGTATATAATCTTTAATGTGTTAGACCTATTGCATTAGCCCTCTACTAGCTCTCTCGTCCTGGGTACGGCAAATGTTAGATAAATCTGTCCCCAGAATTTCCATTTTATTTGTTTATCTTTAAAGAAAAGGTGCAGACAGATATGAAAGCAAACAGGCAGGCAGGAAGAGAGAGGAGGAAGACTTTATTTTTATTTAGCTGTTCACACTGGTTGGTTCCCCCAGGGCCCGGGACTCCAACCCTGGGATAAGTGGCCTGCGCTCCTTCGGAGGCAACTGACCTAATCATTGTTCCATGAGGGTGCACCCCAGTTTATTCTTAATTATAACAAGTAAGACTATTTGAATGGAGGTACCTCCAATAATGTCTTTATTCAACTTACAGTTGTCTTCCTCAAAATACTTTGGAAGCCACTGTATAAATCTGATGCACATCACAAATGGGATTCAGAGATCTCTAAACATTTTATTTAAGGTAGTAACCATGTATGTATGTTCGTGGTTGGGCTGGGTCTCTGCTCTCTCTCCAGAGAGGATAGATTAGATCCCCTTTCGGGGATGACCGTAGGAGCAGTTTGCAGTAACCGGTCCTCTACATCAAGGATGCTCTGTAGAGAGTTTTTTGTTCAATAACCCCAGCTTCTTGTTCAATGCAAAAATAAGGCTTTAGGAAAATGAGTATAGAAAGTTTAAGATTCTTTGTGTTTTTATATTGTGATTTATATTATCATAGCTCCTTTGCATCCAATCTCCAGACTAGAAAATGTGAAGAAATGCGGGTGGGGAGCCAAGTCAATGACCTGGACAACAGTAGTCTGATTAACCAACTAACACCAGTTCGTTTTGTCTAAACTATTCATACATCCTCTCCCAAAATGCTTTTTTCCTGTTTTAATTAGCTGTGTAATGACTCAAATATCCATATGCAGTAATAGTTTCTGACTCTTGAAAAGACTTCTCACCAGGTAAGTACATTCATACCACATCTCTCCAATTCCAAACACTTCTGATTATAGGATAAATCAAACACGTAGTTATCACTTTTTAGGAGAAAAAACAAATAGAGTGAAAAATTAATTCAGAGATACTGCAGGGGGGTATGTCTTAGATTTGACAAAACACTAGAATATGATTTTTTAAAGAATACTTTAGAAGTAAGAAAGTAATTATTCTGTGGGGAGCCGTGAGGAAAGACAGGAGTCAGAAAAAGGTGTACATGTGGGCCATCATTAAGAAAGCACAATGGTCTTCAGCTCTAGTCAAGGAATAGGATGGGGAGTGTGAGGAGGAAGGACAGAAAGGGCATCAAGGGTGGAAAGAAGGGAACTCTGAACTGTCATGGGGCCTGCAAGACACTTTACATCAGGAAACGTGCCTATGGTTGTCTCTGCTTCCAAATCACCCAAATAACCTACAACCTATAAGAAGTTATTAAATGAACCGTCATTTCTGTAACTTCTTCCCTTAGCTTATAGTCAAAACCTAACCACCAGGCAAACACACAGACCCTTCAATTACCCTGCTTAAGAAACACACTGAATATTCTAACTCCTGGAGCATTAAAAGTTATATTTAATCTTGTTTTGGTGTAATGTTAAAATATTTTAATTCTAGGTGCCAAGAAATGGAAAATGTTTTGCATAAGTACTAAAGGGTTTAGTCATTAGGTGTTACTGTATTTACCCAATAATTGACTCTTTCCAAATCTCGGCTAGAGAATGGAAAAACGAATTAAATAGAAAACAAATTCCCTACATAAAGGCATAGGAGCTCTCTGTAACCAGGAAAGAGGTATTACAATAAGTTTACTGAGCACCTGGACTTTAGTTCAGATGACTTGCTTCACTCTGTAAATGCCAACAAGAAGCGCATGTAAATCTGAGTTATTTTATAAGGTCACTTTCATGTAACATTCTCATCCTACCTCTTGAATGGAAATAACAACAATAACAAAAATTTAATGGGACTAAATATGTGACTAAGTAGGGCAAATAAATATTCTTTACCAGTTTGGAAATAGGACCCGAAGACAGAGAATAGAGAAAGAAAAGAAAAGAGGCACTCTGGACCTTCTTGACATTTTTTATTTTGTCTTTACTTCCAAAGTCTAAGGGATTATCGATGGCTACAAATCATCTTCAAATAAATATTCTTTACCAGTTTGGAAATAGGAACCGAAGACAGAGAATAGAGAAAGAAAAGAAAAGAGGCACTCTGGACCTTCTTGACATTTTTTATTTTGTCTTTACTTCCAAAGTCTAAGGGATTATCGATGGCTACAAATCATCTTCAATGTCTGAGTTCCTCATTTCCCAACTTCTTTGCAGGTAAAGAGAGCACTTTGGTTTTTAGGTACCATTCCATTTCTTCAGCTCTGGGTAAGAGGCTGTCAGATGTTAACCAAAGGAACCGCCCCATCATTCAAGCACCACCTATGTTCACACGCTGTGCTGGGCATCATGGAACCAAAGACGACTAACCTAAATTCCCTTGTCTTCAGAAACTTTAGTGTGGTAGGTGACAGAATGGTCAAGGATTGGCACCAGGTAAGTAAAGAAATCATTAGGCTACTAGGTATTGATTATAGGTGGGGAGCACAAAACAAAACAAACAAAACGAAAGGGAGGTGTGGGAGGTGGGGAGGCAATAGTGTACTGAAGGCCTTTCTGAGAAGACAGAATTTAAAGTCTTAATCAATGAGTAGGTATTAGTCAAATGAAGTTCTACAATGGAATGTGGAAGTTTTTTTGGTGGAAAGGCCAGAAAGAAAATGGGCAGAAAACTGATGATTCATTCAATGGGGCTGGGTCAAAAAAAGAAAAAACAGGAGGAATCACACACATGAGCAGCTGAAGCTTGTGAGGTGCAGGCAGAGCAGTCAAAATCAGGTTTCAGTCTGATCTCTCTTCTGTCACCTGAATTTTAGGGAAGGCCCCCTCTTCTTGTTGGTTAGTCCCTTCAACTTGACCCAGGTTATAACTTCTAAACTGGCCCCAGTAAAGAACAAATCAATAACTAACTTCACCTCTGGGTTCCGTGCTTTGACAAAGTACCATCTTTCTAGTTTCCTCCCTGATTTCCATCCCTGACATTCATTTCTGTTACATACCTTTATTCAAATGCATTTTTCTACATGTTTGGCTCATGTTCAAGATGCCTAACACTCAAATTATACTTGGTTTTATATTTTTTTTCTAGAAAGAATACACTTAACTCAAAACTCAAAAGCTCTTAGTTTTTGGTTTTTTAATGATTTCCAAAGCCCTTAGCCAAAAGCCATGGACTAAGGGGCAAGAAAGCCATTAAAAATGACACTAGATATAAAGGTGTATTTCTATGGGTTGTCACCTCAATTTTCTCAACCCTGCCTTCTCTCCTCTGCAGTACTTTGATTTTCGTTTGAGAAACCCACTCTTCTCAGGCAGACCAAGTGCTTCCAGAGAGGCTGACCCACTCCCTGGTTACTTGAAGCAAACCATCACATTTCATCTTCCAATCCATCTTATTATACAGCTTCTGTTTTCAGGGCGGGAATGTGATTGAAGCTAGTGCAAATCAGGAACTGCTGAATTGCTGGAACCTAGTCATTCTCTCTAAATGTGGACATGAGAACATGTACTTTTTGGAACCATTGGCAGCCGTCTTGTGACCATGAGAATTGCTGGTGTTAGGATAAAGTTGGCATTCGAAAGGCATAGTGGAATGATGGAAGGAAACTGAACCCTTATGATCTGGTTGAGTCCTTAGTGACTGAAAACTTAAAGAAATAGTCCTTAGTGACATAAACTAACTCAAAAGCCTGACCTGACCTTACCTCTGGATTTCTCAATTTCATGAACCATTATTCCCTTATTGTTTAAACCAGTTTGAATTGTGGAGTTTTTTTGTTACTTGTGACATAAAATATTCTGTGTTATACAGCTATTTATTGAGAGCCGACTATGTGTCAGGCATTGGATGGGTGTTCTCCAAGACATGTTCACAACCATTTTTTTTTCCTTTTTTAAAAATTGTGTTAAAATATGCCTAACATAAAATTTCCCATTTAAACCATTTAAAATGTACAATTCAGTGCCATATTGGTGTACAACCACTGTCTATTTCTAGTCACTGCCTATTTCTATATTCTGGGGTAGGTGTTAATATCCTCTTTTTTAACCAAAAAGGAGGTGCATTACCTAAATCAGACCACCAGTTGGTGGTATAGTCAGGACTTAGAGCCAAATCTTCCTGACTGCAAAGTCCATGTTTTTTTTATTATAGAGCCAAATTAAATTATCAAGCAAGGAAACAGGAAATCTTGGTCAAATAACCAGCCCAGAGTCCACAAAAAGATTAGAATCTTGGGAGATGCAGATCAAGCGACAAGGAAACAAAGTAAAAAACAAAGTGAGCAGAATACAAGTCATCAAAGGTGGGACACTAGAATATGGAGTCAAAAGGATAGGGGGAAATATTTAGGTTCAAGAAGTAGGGCTTGAAAGAGGGGGGCTCATTAGTAGAACTTCAAGAATATCTGGTTGTGTTTGTTCACCCTACCCTAGTTTCTAAGTGAATGAATAATCCTTGCCCTGCCCACTTGCTTCCCAAAAGGATTCTAATCTGAAGACTAATAACAAACTATATATTTAAAATAAAACTACACTCAATTTTCTGTTAAGCATTCATTAAAAGACGTCATATAATAAAGTTGATCTGCATCCAGGAGACACATCCTGTGATGGGGCCTTTAAATGAGGTCTGTAATGATTGGCGAACTATATTACCTTCGTGTTAGGACAAGATGGATTCCAGGTAGTGTTCCCTAAAAAAAAAAAAATTAGAAGCTTCTATGCTAAAAGCTATCCACCTTTGATGAGTATCTCTTAATTGTTTACTTTTTAACTAAGGGTTTTTAACTAGGGCTATTAGAACTCCAGAGGGTGTTTAATCGGTTGATCTGTTTGTTTTCAAAAGTCTGACTCCTTTCATTTGTGATCCTAAGTAAGTAGAGCTTGGAGGGTTTTACTTATACAAAAAGATGGGTACCCTAATTTTCAGTTTCCGTGAGTATAAATTTCTAGTGTCAGGGGCTGCCTTGAAATGGAGGGAGGGGAGAGTTATAAGAATGAGTGGGGTGTGCACCTTGGGATATTAGCATTCTAGTACACGTGGAAGCAGTCCCACATACATCCTAAGGTCCTGGGTTCAAGACCCAACGCTGGGGTGAACAACAAATGTGAACAATTAAATAAAAATAAATAATAGTGCCTCCTTTTCCTCTCTCTCCCTGCCAGCCTACTTGCCTTCTTTCCTGCCTGTACCTTCAAGAAAAAAAAAAAAAAAAAAGAAAGAATGGGTGAGGTAAGTCTCCCAATGTTTCACACCCCAAAACTTTAATCTCCATACCAAGACCCCTTTCCAGCTGTGAACATTTTCTCAACAGTTATTGGTATAAAAATCTAAATGCTGACCTTAATGATTCACTACACAGTGAATGGAAATATAACAAGGGTAGAAAACTATAGAACCAATGTCATTTGACGTGGCTGACACATGTAAGAGGCTAAAATCAAACCTTTCCCTCCAGAGCAGTATTTAGGGAGTGAATGTTCATCATATGTGTGAACAGTCTGTTGGCAATAAAGTTCTTTTAGAAAATAAAACCTGGAAAATTGAAGTTTTTCCTCCTTTAAAAATGTTTGTTTGGCATATCCTGGTGGTGGCTTAGTATTTAAGTCTGTTGCCTGCAGCCAGCCCAGTCCACATACATCCCAAGGACCCTGGTTCATGTCCTGGGGCTGAGGAAAACAACTAAGACGAACAACTAAATAAAATAAAGTGCTTCTTCCTCCTCTTTCTTCCTGCCTGCCTGCATGCTCACATTCATTCCTGCCTGCACCTTTCCTTTAAAAAAAAGTTTGCTTTATATGGATTTTATTTAATTTATATGATTTACATAGATTTTATTTCTCTAAAGCAGTTTTGTTTTAGTTTTTGTTTTAAGGAAAGGTACAGGCAGGAATGAAGGTGAGTAGGCAAGCAAAGAAGAGAGAGGAGGAAGTAGTACTTTATTTTATTAAGTTGCTCATCATTGGTTGTTTCCCCGGTCCTGGGTCTTGGACTGAGGACCTTGGAATATATATAGACTGCACATGATTTAAACCTCTAGGTCACCAGGGTGAGCCTCTCTCTTACAGCAGTTTTAGGTTTAAAGCAAAACTGAACAGAAAGTACAGAGATCTCCCATATGACCCTTTCCCCATACATGATGGCTTCATCTTTTATCAACAGCTCCCACCACAGTAACATTTCTTACAATCAGTGAACTTACACTGACACCTCACCCAGTTCATAGTTTACATTAGGCTTTACTCCTAGTGTTGTGTATTTTATGAGTTTAAACAAATGGATAATGAAATTACAGTATCATACAGAATAATTTCACTGCCCTAAAAATCCTCTTTGCTCTGCTTATTCATCCCTCTCTCCTCCCTGACCCCTGGCAGCCATTGATCTTTTTACTGTCTCTACGGTTTTGCCTTTTCTAGAATCTATTATAAACTCATCATACAATTTGTAGCTTTTTAAAGATGGACTGCTTTCACTTAATAACGTGCATTTCAGTTTCCTCCACATCTTTTCACGGCTTCGTGGTTCATTTCTTTTTAGTGCTGAATACTATCCTGGTGTCTGGATTAACACACATTGTCTATTCAGCTACTGAAGGACATCTCAGCTACTATCAAGTTCTGGTAATTATGAAGAAAAAACTATTACAAACATTTGTGTGCAGGTTTTGGTGTGGGTGTAAGTTTTAAATTCTTTTGGGAAAATGTCAAGGAGTGTGGCTGCTGAATCATATGGTAAGTATGTTTATTTTTATAAGAAACTGCCAAAGTGTCTTCCAAAGTAGTTGTACCATTCTGCATTCCTACCAGCAATGAATAAGAGTTCCTGTTGCTCCATATCCTCACTGGTATTTGATGTCGTAAGTGTTCTAGATTTTGGTCATTCCAATAGGTGTGTTGTGGGGTTCCTTATCTCTTTAGTCTTTACCTTTGTCCTCCACTCCACCTTCACCACTCCTTCTGATGCCCTATCTTTGCAGAAGGAGCCATGGAATTTGAGAGCTGTTCAGAAAGTGACACAAACTATGAAATAGAGCAAAAGACTAGAAAGGATTGACTTAAATCATGTGGGAGTCCAAGGAAAAGGAATAATCTGGAACCCCTTCAAACCAATATTCTTTAACTGAGGGCAGTGAGAAATTCCTTTTATAATAATATAAAATAAATAGCTCTTTATGGTTCAAATAAAGAATTTACTACATGCCTTGAAGAGAACAAATTTCCACTTATTTCCAATTGTCTTTCATTATACAGTTTTTACATTACTTAGAACTTGAATGTCAGTAGTTATTCACCAAGCATGGAGCAAGTTACAGCTACGAAATCTTACTCAAGATATATTCACAAGTTATTTTGTGGGCTTTTGTTTTTCTAGTTTACATCTCACAAAAATGGTTCTCACTTTTCTGAATTTCTTGTTCTTTCTTCATTTTTCTTTCAGGAATTTCTGATTTAGGTGACCCTGTATAAAACATGTTCATGGATTCAAAGTAGAAAATAGCCATTTGGTGCACCCTGGTGGCTTAGTGGTTAAGTCATCCGGCACAGTTCACATATATTCCAGGGACTCAGGTTTGCAACCTGGGGCGGGGAGGGGGCGGTGCGGGGGGAACAACCAAGATGAACAAATAAATAAAAATTTTAAAACATGTTTCTTTAAAAAACCCTAAACAGTGTTGAAAATTTGGGGTAGAATTCCAAACTAATACCCTGTTCTAACCGTTTGATCAGACTGGCTTACCTGAGTGGAGTACACACACCTGTATCTACACCCCAGTGAGAATCCCAGTATCAGTAAGCAGGCAAATGCCCAAACTTAAAGTGAACATTGGGTCAAGGCTAGTGGAAGCCAGGAAGTCCAAGCTCACTTAGATTTGCTTTTCCACATGCCCCCCCCACCCCCCACCGCCCCCAATCTAAATCCTGTGACCTGTTAAAAGTGCCAGAAGAGAGGAGAGTAAGGATAAAAACAAACCTCATGCAGAGTCGTATTAATAGCTGAGCATATGTCCACCTACTAGACCAACTGCCTGGAAGAGCTTGTCCTTCTAGACCCGATGGAGTTGGGAACAGGAAGGAGAAAGAAGAGGATTAGACCTCCTTACCAGAGGGAGCCCTCCTTAGATCCCCTACCCCCACACCACTTCTTGATTTGTTTATTACATGGAAAGAATATGTGCAAAACTGCCTGCTCCCTCTAGGGTTGGAAACAAAAAAGCAGGCATGAGGACCTATATGACAGTGGATGTCTTTCAGTGTCATGATCCCTTGCTCCCGTGAAGTGTTCCCAGTCTCTGACCAGACTAAGTCACTTCTTCCATTTAGAGGATCTAATAAGAGGATTTAAAGGCAGATGCCTGGGTAGAAGTTTCCTCCTTCATGAGCTCTGGCAGAAAAATAGAAGCTGAACCACCTCAGATTTACCCTGTTACTTATTCTCTCTTTAACAAAGAGGTTTGATTAGCCAAGACTGTCTAATAAGGAGAGAATTAGCAGCTCCCTCAGTTATTACCACTGGTCCTCACTGTAACTTCTAGGCCCAAAGAGATGCAGTTAGCCAGTCCTTCTAAAAGTTTCTGTAATGGGTCACAACAAGTCATTAATCAACCTAACTTCAAGGCTGTACTTCACCCTAAGCCAAATATTCACTCCCTAGTTGATTTCCCATGTGAAATCATGCCTAGTCACATTGTCCAAAATCGATAAACAGAAAAGATTACTTTTAAAAATCTAAAAAAAAACAACAATGGTTGAAAATGAACCAATGTCAAGCCATTATTAAATTACCAGAGAAATTCAAATGCAAAATGAATGAATTCCTCTTCTACTATAAACTGAACTCCAGAAACCGTAAAATCCAAATTACTCTCCTCCTAAGTTTCACGATCTCTCCAGTCCTGTCAGAGGACTGTCCCTCAGATGACTTTGAGTTTGGGTTCCTTCAGCAGCCACTGTACCTTGCTTGCACCGTCCTCCATCACAATGGCTTTTATACTTCCAGTGCCTTCAAAACTGAATAATCTACCCAATGTTTCATTTACCATAAACAAATGTGTAGAAACAAATATGACTCCTGTAGCAACAGCATTTTGCAAGCAAAATGGTTTTCCTAGACCCCAGTGTACAGACACTTCTTGCTGCTGCCAGTCAGCCAGTGCTGAGGAAGGTGGATGATGCACGTGAAACAAAAAATGGGGAGTGCACTATCAGATGGCTGCTAGAAAGTAGCTTTCTAACTTCTTTGTGTAATTTTTGATCCAGCTGGGATAAATTTCCCATCAAGATCTTAACTGTGACATAGGACACAACTGTGTTTGATAAGGATATAGGTGACTTCCTACACACCTTCTTCCTCCCTCAGCCCCAAAAGTAATTTTTTTGGGGGTCCACGTTTCCCTCATTCACATTGGCAGATACAGGAGCAGATCTTATTAATCAAAGAGTAACCCCCACATTCTCAGAGATTCAAGAATGGGCAAGAGGCCAAATTAGGTACAAGGAGACACAAAGAAGTTTTCAGTGGTACCATCTCCAGTAATCAGATCACACCCAAATCTTCCTTCTTTCTCTTGAGTATCCTTTTCAGGTTGTGAATACTTCTATTTTCATTTTCACGAGTATGATGTTTCTTACCTGGATGTCCAGTGTTAAACTGAGGCTGGTCACTACTGAGTAACACAGCTTCCTTTTCCATGTGTGGACACAATGCCCCACATTTTTAATTGACAGCCCTGCAGTCCCTGAGTTTAGTCTTGCAGCCATTCTTCTCTGGATTTGTCCATCTCCAGCAGGGTCCCAAGACTTTTCAAACTTTTTGCTGCTCTAGAACAAGTTTGGTCTATTAAGCCAGCTTCCAAGATCCTCTTTCCTGAAATGTATCATAGCTGGACTACACACTCAGCTCAGTGGATTCCTGAATTGAAACTTTTAATTGATGCTTCTAGGAAAATAGAGGGTTCTAAGTCCTCTAACACATGCCACACTCCCTTGCCTTACTTTGATTCTCTACTCCTTGAATAACTTGTGCTACTTTGTGTATTACATTTTGCCACTTCTATCATTCACGAGGCCCAGGTGAGGTTTTAAATTTTAATCTACAGTGCTTAAATGGCTCTTTTCTCACTAACACAAATAAACTCCTTTCTCGTCCCTCCCTCCCTTTTTGCCTTCTTTCCTCCCTCCCTTCCTTTCTTTTTAGGCCTATGCCTTTATTCCTTAGACTCTCTCGAGAGGCTCCCATAGTGAAAAAACTTCAAAGTATTCTGTATCTGCCACAAGATTATCAATTCGTTATCGCCTGAGTGAAGAAATTCTGCACAGGAGGTCTTCTTCCCAAGACGGTCTCTACCTATTGTTGTCCTGCTTGACTCTTTTCTTTGTACCTCTTTGTTTCCTCTTCCCTGTACCTTTTACAAGAATTTCTAAGCATATGTCCTTATAACAAGGGTCATGCCTGCTTCTCTACATGCCTCTGTAATCTTGAAAATCAAGGGCTGGAATAACACCAAGAACTATCAACAATGGCAATTACAATAATGGCCAACAGTTTACTGAGCCCCTACTCTGCACCAAGCTCTGCTCTAAGCATTTTATAGATACTAATTTACTTAATCGTCACAATAATCCCATGAAATGAGGACCATTATCACTCCCAATTTTCACAAAAGCAGAAACCGAAGCACAGAGAGGTTAACTAATTTGCCCAAGATCAGACAGCTAATAAGAGGCAGAGCTTAGTCTTGATCGTCTGTTCTCAAAGCTGGACACAATGATGGTACTTACCAGTCCTTTCATAACACACCGTACAATAAAGTATGTTTGCCCCTGTCTTCTTGCAAAGCTTGGACAGTGTTCTGCTTTTTAAAAGCAAAAATAAAGATTTATAACCATCTACCACAACTCATCCTAAATTAATTTCTTTTAATAGTGGTATGTCTCTATTATTCCACAGGGAAGAGTAATAAAGTTAGATTCTGTAATTTTGTAAAGATAACCTCTACTATGAGTATTATTTGATTGTATGCTTACCAGGTTTTCCCACATATACATTAAATTTAAATCCTTAGTTCCAAGTTAATTTTCACTAACTGATAAAATATTATCTGAGCATGTACTAAAGAATGACTTTTTGCAGCTTAGTGAGATAAGTCATTCATACTCTAACAAGGATATATTAAATAGAGCTGGTTACTCCTTCAGGAAAACCATATCCAGATCAAACTAATTTCCTAAATGACATAAAAGGAATGAGCAGCTTTGAGGTGTTATGTAACTGACAGAGTGCTGACAGCTTGGAACTAGATGATGGAATGACAGAGGAAAGGGAAGCTGAATCTTTGAAATGGTAAAAATTATCTTTTAAAAATCACAGTAAATATCACCTGCCAGGTATTAAAGTGATTAAAGAGCTTATTTTTTCCACACTCCTATTGTGATAGGTTTTATAAACAAATAATTTTAAGTACACTAACGTGTTAAGCACCAGTAATTAGTTGAGAAAAACAAACACAAATGTTCTTGAAGAGAGAGCAAACCCTGAGGGAATTTAGTCCTCTGAAATTATACTAAGTGTATACTGAAACCATTCTGGGAGACTCCTATCCCAAATAAAATTCCTCTTTATAATTTTGTCTTGTTTTCTCTCACATGTAACTACTATGAAAACTAGTTGACAGGTTACTGACCAACACAAGTGGACCCTGAGATGAATGAAACTTCTGGAATAATTTGGGTTTTTGCTGGAAGAATTAAGTCTGTTAATACTGGTGAATGGAAAGGGCACTGGCAGTAACTTTGCTACTAAGTAGTTATGGGGTTTGATTTTGTTACCGCCCCTCTAAGTTACCGCCCCTCTAAGTTTTAGTTTCCCATTCTATCTAAAATCAAAACAGAGGCATGCGCTAGTAGAGCAGTGTTTTGGTCTGCTACCTCCGGCCAAGCACAGTCCACATACATCCCAAAGACCAAGGTTTATGTACCTGGGCCAGGGGGAAAATCCAAAATGAACAACTAAATAAAAAAGTTAATTAAAATGCTTCTTCCTCCTCTCTCTTCCTGTCTGCTTGCCTACTCACCTCTTTCCTGCCTGCACTATTCCCTTCAAAAAATAAATTAAAAAAAATTGGAATGAGAATTATATTATCTCCAAATTTCATTCTAATAATTCCCAAGGTCTACAAGTTTCAGTTAAAATGACTTTGAACACTTTTGCACAAAAAAAACCCCCTCATATTTAGCCCTGTAAGATAAACTAAAAATATATAGAAAACAGTGATATGGGAATAGGATAATATTTACTATCTCTCGACTGATGTTCCATTATTGTTAAACTAGTTTCTCTCTTGCACTATACCAGCCATTATGGTTCCAGAAGATGGAACAGAGCAGATAACCATCGCAAGAATGAAAAGACTATGATACATAATGAAAGCTCCCTACATATAAGAAGAGAGAGAAAAAAACACATCTCTTGTAGTATGAAAGACGATGGAAAGAAGTAAAGGGGACAAGGAAGAGGTCATCAGTGTGCTTACTTTCTGTTGCTTCTCGGGGTAGAAACTGGAACTGGAGGCATCCAGTAGAAGTATTCACAGAGATGTGGGGAAAGCCAAGAAAATGTGGGATAATGGTCTGCTTCCCCAGGCGTATCTATGAGAGTCTGAGTCCCCTAGAAACTATGCATTCAGCTTGACAGCATGTTCAAATATGGCACAAGGAGAATAAAGCAACATTGGTGGAGGGAGGTGGCTCAATAGATGAACTTAAAGTGAGACTCTTAGCTCCATCAAGGCCTACACATAGTATGCAGGGAATCCAGAAGTTCACAAATGTCTCAGTGATGAGCGTGACACCATGAGAATCAATGGACCTGCAGAGAATTGGGTTCTTTACAGAGGTGCAATGTATAGGCAAATGGTTTCATATGAGCTTCAGCAAAGGAAATCAGCATGACATGTCCGAAGGGCAAAAATTACCAGTTTTACATCTGAGACTGCCAGTCTTGCTTTTAGACCACACCAGCCACTTCATACTAGGACAACACAAGGACTGGCATTCAAGGATTAGGGTCCTTCCCTGATAGCATCTAAACCTTCCCATTTCTCAGTATCCGAGCAGCCCACTAGTCACTGTGAATTAGAAAAAAGCTACTTCTTTTCATGACATTTTATTTCCATCTATTAAAAAACTCAGTTTTGTTAGAATAAGGCATTTTGCTGCCATAGTCCAAAAAGTTGCAATAAGTTTAGTAGAAGTCTAGACTTCTGAAGATGTGAGGCACCTCATGTATATTTGATACAGCAACACTCAACTCCTCCATACATATCTTGGAATGAAAAGAGGTTGAGAAATAAAATCGGAAACTCAGAATTCATGTAAAGACACAACAACAAACAACAACTGAGATAACATGGGAACTTAAAAAGGTTTAAAATTATAGAAAATAGCCCCTCTCTCCTCAAAGGAGCAGACTATGAACGTCATGGACCCAGGCATAAGCGGGGGGAGGTAGGAAAAAATTATGGAAAATAAACGAGTTATGTTTCCTTTACACATCTGAATTCACATACATAAATCTTCAATTCTGGCACACCAAAACACAGATTAATGCCCAAGATTTTTTTTTATTTGGTATTTTTCATAACATCTTACATAGTAATGGAAGGAACCAATAAGTGCTTGTTGAATAAAAAAGGTAAAATTTTAGAAAAATCAGAACTATGGACCCACTTATGTATAGTATCATGTAATCCTCCCCCCCACATGCTTATCTGAACCAAATCTAAAATTCTAACCATTTGTACCTAGCTAAGATTCATAAAAATTTGGGGTTCTTCAGCTTCTTTCTAATAGTCCCACTCAAATTTTTTTTGAGAAGGAAATGATATAAATGTATTCGTTTTCAAGACCAAAAAGAGATTACCTCAAAATCACAGATTTTCTAAAAATAAAAAATAAAATTATGTAATCCCAAATAAGCTCTTCCTTAAAGTGTATATAGTAGTGGGGTGGGGGTGGAGGCGGGATATCTAGATAGGTAATTTGCCTAGTCACATATCAAATCAGGGTCCCAAATACCCTACATAAGACTGGCTCACCTCTCCTTGTCCTTCTCTCCTAAAATACACTGCTCTCCCTCTCACTTTACCATATTTTGTTCCAAATTTATTCGTCTTAAATCTGACAGTAATTAACCAAATTCAAATGAGAGAAATCACCAAAACGTGTGAAAACCAAAGAATCAGATAAACTGTCACTTTTATCACATCCATTAAAAAATAAAAATAAACTAGAGAGAATTGAGAAAGGGTACTTTTTCAGTCATCGCAACAGCTAGGGAATAAAAACGTGTTTGCCTTGGGGAGAGATTATGCTGAGGGGACCAGGTACAAATACAAAAGATAATTCCTCCTGGGATTTTTTTTTTCTTTTCCTTTGAGTTTGTGAACTCTGAAAAAAACAAACTGTTAATTACATAAACAATCACAACCTTCATATATTTACTTCTATTGCTCACATATTATTTTCCTTAACATTATATAGACCACATCTCCAAAAAAAATAAGCTGATCCAAGGTCCACTGCATACTGACCAAAACCTTTTCAAGACTTAGATGACTCCTTTAGACTTTGATTAGGAACTGACTCCAAACTTCGTTACCAAGCTCAAAGCTCAGTAAACGTTTGCTAATACCCAGAGATTGGCTAAAGGGCACAGAATCTCTAGCGCTCCCTACCGCTCAGACTTTGAACTTACCTACCACCGAAAATCCGAGTTTCCAAGATAGGCTCCCCCGCTCCACTTTTTTTTTCCGCTTAAAAAATCGGGCGAAGTGTGTGTGGTGCTGAAGGGGGGGCGGGGGGTACTGAAAGAGCGAACCAAAGGATTAATCACTTCTCCCCATTACATCAGCAGCCCCCACCCTTTCCTCCGAGCACCTCCTCTCTTAGAATCGTCGCTACGCTCTAGCGCTCTCTTCGTCCACCCCCCCGCTCTATTATATGCCCTGATACCTCCCCATTATCACCCGCCCCACCACACTCCCCCTTTCCTCCTTCCCACTCCTTGGCGGGGGAGGGAGGAAACCCGAGAGAGGAAACAGGGCGTTGAAGGAAGGGACTTCGCGATAAGAGCGGAGGCTCCATTGGCCCGACCCTTGTATGGGCGCCTCCTATTGGTGGCTTGGACGGAATCCCCGCCCCCTCCTTCCCCGCCCATTCACCCCTCCCCCCGCGGCCCTCCCCCGCGCCCCTGGACAGCCCCGCGGCGGGGAGGGACCCACTGGGCGAGTGGAGGCTCCGGCGGTGTCAATGGCTCCTCCTGCCACGGAGCAGCAGCAGCAGCGGCGGCGGCAGCAGCGGCGGCGGCAGCGACGGAGCTAAGGGGAAGGCGGAGGAAAGGCTCCTTTAAGGAGGAGGAACGACGACGCCTCTTTCTGCCCCTATCTCCTCCCTTCATACTCATTTCCCCTTCGCCGAGGAGAGAAGGGGGGGGAGGAGAGAGAGAGGGCCGAAGAAAGAGAAAAAATTCCTCTAAGAAATCTCTTTCAGGGGGTGTGGGGGGGGAGGAAGAGGGAAGGAAAAAAGAGCCGGGCGCCCCCTGCTCCCTCCCTCCCTTCTCTCCCTCTCTTCTCTTCCTTCTCCCGTCCTCACCCGCCCGCCCACTCCCCCCGCCGCCGGAGACGCCGCTCGGGAGTCGGCGGGACCCGGCTCTGTCTCCTCCGCCACTGCGGCCGCGCTTCGTTCCGGGATCTCCAGGCGGGCGGACGCCCTTTCTTTCTTCCTCTCGCCCTGCCTGTCTTTCTGTCTCCGTCCCTCGCGGCCGCCCCGCCCGGCGGCCTCGGCCTTCCCGGTGCGTCAGGCCCGCCCGCCCGGCCTCGCTCGCTCTCTGTCTGTCTCCGCGGGCCTTTCTCTCGACTCGGGGTCTCGCTCGGCCCCTCCGCCCTCACCGTCTCCCCTTCCCCTCGCCCCTTGTCTTCCTCCCCCTCTCCCCACCCCCTTCTCCTGCTTTGGAGCTCGCTGTGCGTGTGCGTGTGTGTCCCTCCGCCAACGCCGCCACCTCAGCCCGGCAAATGAACTCCGTCCGAGCCGCCAACCGGAGACCCAGGCGAGTGTCGCGGCCGCGCCCGGTGCAGCAACAGCAGCAGCAGCCCCCGCAGCAGCCGCCGCCGCCGCAGCCGCCCCAGCAGCAGCCGCCGCAGCAGCAGCCGCCGCCGCCGCCGCAGCAGCAGCCGCCGCCGCCACCGCCGCCGCCTCCGCCGCTGCCCCAGGAGCGGAACAACGCCGGCGAGCGGGGTAAGGCCGCGCTCGCTCCCGGCCGCCGTCGGCCGGGGCTCCTGCCGGACCTGCGGGGAGGGGGCGGGCGGGGGCGGCCGATGCGCCCCGCGGGTGGGAGACCCCGGCTGAGTGGAGGCGGGTCCCCCCCAGTGCCGCAATGTCAGCTCGGGCCGGCCCCGACCAGTAGGAAAAGCCGAGGCTTCCCCCGTCGCCCCGGCTCTCGCTCAGGCCGCGCTTTGTTTGGTTTCGGGGGCTCGGCAGCCTCTACCCCCACCCATCCCGGTGGCTTCTTGGCTCGCTCGTGGACCCCGCGGGACTCTGCTGGTAGCTGGGGGGGAGGCGAAGGGTGGGACTGTCCCCCTTCTCTGCTGCTGGCCACTGTGCCGTCTCCCCCTTTCTGGTGGAAGGTGAGGGGAACGCCTGGGAGCGATCGGCGAACGGGCGGCGGGGCTGGCTGGGGAACTTGTTTTCCCCCTTTTCTCGGCTAGCCTCCCCCTTCCTGTGGAGGAGGGGAGAGGGGAGTCGGAGTGGTCTGTGGTGTTGGCCGGGGAACTTGTTTCTCCCGCCACCGCCCCCCCCCACCCCCGGAGTCACGGGGTAGGGGGAGCAGCGACTCCTCTCCCAACCCCACAATGTTTGCTGCGCAGTTTGGCTTTAGTTACAGAACCCCTGGGAGGGCCCGTTAAATCAAGACCTTTAAATAAATATAGAAGCCATCGGCCATTTCCAGCCCCCTGCCTAGCGTGCTGTGCAGTTACCCTTCCGCTCTCTAGACACCCCTCTCGCCTGCCCTGTGCTAGCGAACCCCCACGCCACCGTGCTACCCTCCATCTCCTGGTGGGGCTTTGAACGCCCCTTCTGTAGAACTAGCCCCTTGAGAATGTGTGTGTGTGTGTGCGCGCGCGCGCGTGTGTGTGTTGTGTCCAAGGCCTAGTGAAATGTGTCATTTGGACCCAACTGTGCAGCTCTGTCTGGTAACCACCATTGTCTAAGGGCTGAGGCTCCCGGGGACTGAATTCTGGCTTTAGCAAAAATAATGTTCAGCTCTACTTTGATGATGTGGTTATTTTGGGAGGTTTATGAGGTGGGGTATTGCACCTTGGTCTCCAAACGTTAACTGTTCTTTATTAACTAGCTGTTCTCATTGGGGGGTGGAGGTCAGTACCATATTTATGTGTACAGTTGTTTTAAGGAGGAGGGGAATTGTTAGGAGACATTTTGCGTGTTTTCGTTGGCGGATTAAGATTTATTTTACATGCGTTGGCTGTCACACCTCTAAGAATTGAGATTCAATGCCTTTTTAAAATTACACGTTCTTTAAAAATTATTCATTGTATTTGATACTTAACAATTGAAAGAGGCAGATAGATGATAATCTGGGAAATAGTTTAAATGATTTTTCACTAGTCACTGTTACAACTAGTCCTTGGAAAAGCAATGTGCTGTATGTTGCTTGAAAGAATGTGATGTTTCAAGCTAGGTCTGTGCAACATTATTGATAAATACGTTTTAATGACTTTAATACATCTGTCAGTTTTTTTTTTTGTAAACTAAAAATATTTGTGGTTTCGTCATTTTCCTTACATTTGCATATCAGGGTTCGCCAGTGTCCCATTCAAATAATATTCAAGTCTCCTTCCAAAATTGACACTATATATAATTTGACATTTTCTGAGAAAACAATGACACTGGATTAAAATCCCAGCATATCAAGGATTCCATTATGAGATGTAAGCTTTTTTTCAAGATGTACTGACTTAATACTAGTGCTTAATGAAATCCTTCAAACTTAATTTAGTCCTATTGTGTATTTTTAAATGTTTATTCTAAATCTCCTTTTCATGATTTGTATGTAATTTTAAAATTAGTTGAAGTACTTTCATGTTGGACAGTTTTCTTCATTTGTTTGAAATTATTAGCTACTAAAGTCTATTTTCCTTTTGAAAGTAAAGTACCTTGGTTGTTGGCAGTCACATGCCGGAGTGTCAGTTTACTTTTCATTGATGTCCATAAACTGACAAAGTTCATGAATCAAAATTTCAGTGTGTACCTAAAGCAAATGGTAACTCAGATTCACTGTAGAATTGTTGCTCTACTGGCAACTAGTAGAAATGTTCTGGAGACTCTGTTGGCACAGAGGGGAAAAGAACTTGCTGATTAGCCTTCAGGGAAAATGCTATGGGTCTTTCAGAGGGCAAATAAATGGCTTCAAAATGAATAAAACATTAAGATGAATTGAAAGACAAATAATATTTTGCTAGCTTTATGTAAAAATGTCATTCTTTGAAAATTGACTGACTTTTCTGATTACATTTTTAAATATATAATTTACATAAGAATCAGAAGTTAGCAAATAAAAATACTCTTAAAAAGTCTTATGGAGTCTGCAAAGTCTAGGTATTTCTGGTTTGGATAGGAAAGATTTTAAGAATATGCTGGGTTTATAATTTTGACAGGGTAATTAAGTAACACTATGTGTATGTATTTTTGTGTGTATGACGTTTTTCTTTTTACTAACCCTTAATGGATGTGTTACTCTTACTCTTGTATTAGAGTCTAGGATAGAGTTACATAATAATGGATCGGACAACTTTCCAGGTAGAGAATTGAAGTGACTCACTGTTTCAGGACAACTTAATTCAACAGTATAAAATAAGTTATTTTATAATAAGGGTTGGACTGTAGGCTTTTTTTAGTCATAAAATAAAAGACAGGATTTTTTGAAACAAATATTGTCAAAACTGATTTTTAAAAGTTGCTTCTTCACCCACAGGTTAATTGATCTAAAAACTTCCTTGAACTCTTCCTTTTAAAAACACACACATGCATACTTCGCACTTTCTCTTATGTAATGGCCAGTGTTTCAGAAACAGCCATATAGAATAAATCTTAAGATTTTTCAAAGCTTCCCTAAGTAGGGAATTTCATGCACTCAAATATTAGAAAATTATTGGCTTTGATATTTCGTGGAATGTTGTCTTTACTCATATTATCTGAAATAATCACTCTTGTGATGGAATACTAATTATTAGTTCTTTTAGTCTTTTAATTTGAATTCCTGAGTTTAGGATTTCACATGCCTCTTTAAGCTTGTAGAAAATAATTTGTGTTCCACGTAGGGACCCTTTGATAATACATTCCAGATTCAGTGAAACTGAAAGGGGTTGTGTATAATTTTTTATATTTGTTTTGAAATTCTAAAAGGATTTAACTTTTGCAACTTGATCCACCTAATTTATCTTGTTATCTATTTGGTAGCGTCTTCTCTATGAGAAAAGCTTATAAATCTGCATCAGTGCTATGAATTCTGAGCACTTTGTTTTGGGATTGTTAAAATTGACTACTTTGAACAAGTAATAAATGTGCATGATTTTAGATTTTAAAAGTTCCTTTTCTACATGTGCTCTCAGCTCCCTGAAATCAATAACTATCATTTGCTTCTCATTTATAATATTTTAATAAAATTTGACTTTTGAAAATAATCTTGATGTGGGAATTTCTGAAAACAGGCTTGTTTTCTAGCTATTGGAAAATTCATGGGATTGTTTTGAATTGCTGAAATTTTAGCTAAGTAGTCGTTTATAATTCAAGAAATTTAATGAATGCAATCTAATACAATGGATTTTGCATTAATTTCTAGTCTTAAAATAATTGTATAATGTAAAGATGTAATCAATTTTTTTAATCCCGTATTTGTGGAATAAGAATCTCACCTATAACCATGGGATCATAAGGCTTTATTAAAACTGAACTTTTAAAAATAATTCAGTACATATGATATTACATAAAATATTCCTAACCAGAGCTACATATGGTCATTTTGCTTTCTATGGGATTGTTCTAGTCTGGTGTTTTACCTTCAGGTTCTTCCTACTATTTATAGAATAAAGAATTTCTACAACCTTTTCTAGACAGAAAAGTTCTGGACAAAGGAATATGATTTTTTCTGTTTTAGGGATTAACTACTTTCCCATCTGGTGGCTAAACCTACAGAATATTTACATCTCATGAGAGGAGAAATGCCCTGCTCAGGCATGCGTGCGCGCGTGTGTGTGCGTGTGTGCGTGTGTGCGTGTGTGTGTGTGTGTGTGTGTGTGTGTGTGTGTGAGAGAGAGAGAGAGAGAGAGAGGGTGGGGGAGGGAGGGAGGGAGGGAGGGAGGGAGGGATAGAGACTGAGAGACTACTTTTCTTTCTTTACTGGAAAGTGTGGCAAACCCAAGGAAAGGCCAACAACCTGGAGACTTACCAGTACCACCAGTAGATCCAGACCTATTAGTGAGGACCCCTGGATTTAAATTTGGCAGAATTCAGGGCTAGTGAATATTTTCTCAAGTTTTTTTCACCCTAGTTGTGTTAATTTTGAAAAGAAACTATAATAATGAGTTACTTCAACTTGAGGTTTTTTATTGTTCTCCTATTTATTCCTAACTAATAAGTTACTCTTATTTTATCCTACTGGTCTTGCAGGGCTTACTCTGTTTTAGACCTTCCATTTCGCTAATTTATCACTTTGACACTTTGAATTGCATTATTATCTTCCAAAGAACTCTTGTTAATATGTGAAATTGCTAGTAAGTCATCCCCAAATTCCAGTTGTTACACTTTAAAAATAAAACTGTAAAGAAGGAGGAGACAGTTGGTAACATGATGGAAAGAGTTCATAGTTAAAACTAGCTAGACCTGGGTTCTAATCTTGATTAAATCACTAAGAAGCTGTTTGACTGGGGCAAGTCTTGCAAACACTCAGAACCTTATTTCATTTTCTTTAAAATGGAAATAACAATGTATCTTACAGACTGATTCTCTTACCTAACACAGTAGATTATCAATAAATGTAAGCACTTTTACATGTTAAAAATAATACTAAGAAATGCATCAGCTGCATGTAAAGCTAATAAATCCAAGACATAAAATGTACATTAATTGTTAAAAGAGTTTCTGGCGTACCTCAGAAAGCACTCAAGGTAACTTGGTAGAACCTTAGAGAGATTACTGGTTTGTAATTGTGAAAACTAATCTTATGTCTAATAAATTGAAATATTCCTCAAAGAAAATAATAAGGAAATAGAATAATAAAGAAACAGAAGAAGACTATTTGAAATAAGCATTGCTTAGTTTCTGCTTATTTATTAGTCTGTGCCAGACACTTATATACTATCCCATTTGGCCTTCTTAGTAGTTCTGTAAGGTGTATGTTGCAGAGCAGTGAATATGCATAATAAGTAACAGAGAAGAATTTCAAAATTGATTTGTAAAACCCAGTCTTTCCATAAGGAGGGGGATACTCCAAAATACCTTTAACAGAATGTTTCCATCTCTTTCATAGGAGGGAATAACCAAGCCCTTTGCCATACATCTGCCCCCTATGCTATCCTATTTGCCCCATTAGAGACAGATAAAGTAGTCTGAGGCCATTGAGTGTTAAATCATCTGATTTCACATTTTCTAAATAACTTTCTGATCATAATTTTGCTTCTCATGTAGATTTGTCTTCAGAAGAGTTTGTACTGATTGGCTAGGATACTTTTCCAGCTTGCTGATGAGATCACTAAGCACTCATTGTACAAAGAAGGATAGATTTCCCTTGAATTACTCATAAGTTATGAATAAAAGGGTGTTAAGTCATTTTAACTCATGGTTATAGACTGGACTATTTTAGGAATAAAAAAGTGTGAGTAAATTAGATTTCAGTAGTAATTTTGACTGGTTTGTGGATTAAATATCCTTTTCTCACCATAGCTTGGTGTCTACATGCATAGCTTAAGGTTTTTATATGTGTTTCGCTAACATAAGAAATGTGCTTTGAACTTAATCCTTAGAAAATAGAGAAATGAAACTAACTTCCTTTACATTATTTTAGTTGAAGACAGATAATGAAAAATTTCACTTTGAAAACAAATGTATTTTTTATATGTCTGTTTTAGTCATTCATTCATTCATTCAAGAAAAGTACAAGCAAGAATGAAGGTAAGTAGGTAGGCAGACAGGAAAAGAGAGGAGAAGCTTTTTATCTATTTGTGTTGGTTTTTGCCCTGGCCGGGGTTGTGAAATCTAGTGCTTGACTATGCTGGCTGGAGGCTGCGAACCCATCTGCTAGGTCACCAAGGTGCACTCTGTATTTTTATTTAAAAAAAACAAAATGAGGTAGCTTGTTCAAGCAAATGTAAGTTTTGCATATTAATTGCTTACTCTTAAGATTTCTTAAAATCTAGTTGTCAATGTTCTACCCTTTTAATATGGAAAATTGTGTGTTGAAAAAGGAGGAAAAAATTAAATGCTATTCTCCCAGCTGGAAGTTAAACTTTAATAAATTTTAGACAATGCATCCACATTTCTTGAGAGAAGATGTGCAATTCATTTCTTTTGTGAAAAGGACCTGCTTTCCTGTTTTCTCAAAACTTAGAAATTATTTGAGTGAAAAATGAACTAAGGACATGTGCTTTAAAATTATTTTCCTGGTAGCAGTGATAATCTTTCTTTCACTATTTTCCCCTAGTGTTCAACACACTAATTTTCCAGATGGTCAAATTAGATTGTGCAAAACCTTTGTTCAGAGTTTTTCTTTAGTGTGAAACTAACTGGCTATGGGTTCAGCTTTTGACATTGTCATTGTTTCATTAGTGCCAGGTGTTGACAGCTAATTTGAATCAGTCTAGTTATTGCTGGTTTACCACTTAAGTTGCTTTTTTGTTAGTATTTAGGGCAAAGAGAAGAGAATTACTTTTGTACTCAAGTAATGGTTTTGTATCTTACAGCCATGTTATATAGCATAGTATATAAAAGAACACTTATCTTTAAGAGACTAACAATAAGGAGAAAGGGAATTGGGAAGAGGGAGACCATATAACTTATTCTTTACTCACCTGTTATGTTTTGAGATGATCAGGGTTGGTATATATATGTGTGTGTATATATGTATGTATGTGGATAGAGGTGTGTCACTAGTAGGTATTTCTTCCTAACTACCAGATCATAGCTTTTTTGGAGAAAACTTTAAGGAAAATATTTAGAAATAAGATTGAAAAGTGGGGGATCATTTTAGGTTTATATCATGACAGAGAAGATTTGTTTTAAAGGAATTGGAGTGAGTGAAGACAATATATTTTGAAATTAATATTTTTAGCAAAGTGATTGATAAAAGAAATTGTGGAATCACTCATTTTTCTTCTTTACGTGGAAAGGTTATCTATATGTTAAAAGTTGCCATGTAATAATGAGTTCAGTTGTGTGTGAATGATTGATATCCTTATAAATCTTTGAAATGTATTTGTGTTTTTTAAAGGCTGACTACTTAGTTAAATTTTGGTGCTTTTAGACCTAATAAAAGAGATAGGGAAAAATAGGCGACTTGGAAGAAGACTTTTTGGATAGAAGTGCTTCCTCAAGAGAAGGCAGGGTAAAGTGTGCCCTAGTTGAGTAGCCTTTAGGGTCAGTCACGTCTGAAGGAGCTCAGGCCCCGTACTCCCAAATTCAAGTCTGATCTGGGAGGAAGCAACCAGTGTGAGAACAACAAGTGCACAAATCATTGGTGTGCAACTTGATGATGTACATAAAGTGAGCACATCTGTGGAATCAGTAATACCTAGATTAAGAAATCAGTCACCACCAGCATCCCAGAAGTGTCCCCTAGTGCTTTCCCAGTCACTGCCCCCAACCCTGTCTTCCTAACTTCTTGCACTAGTTTTATCTGATTTTGAACTTTATGTAAATGTTATTACCTGGTATGTACTTCTCTGATTTCTTCGACTTAATATTTATCTGAGTTTTATCTATTTTGTTGCTTTGTTCATTATTATTGCTATATAATATTACATTGTATGACAATACTGTAATTTATCCATTCTACAGTTAGAGTTGTATATGTATTTGGTTGTCAGAATAATGCTGCATCTCTTTTGGTGAAGACATGTACATACGCTGTAAGGTTTATAACTTAACGTATACCAATGCTTACCTTTTCCCAAAGACAAAGCTTCCATTTACTTTATAAGAAATGGAACCTCTGAGACAGTTATGAATATGGCCTCTTCTTAATTATTATGTTACTAAAACATTTGGTTTTATTTCAAATATAAGTGTTTTTTCTTAAGCCTTTTGATAGGTGCACTTTCTATCCTTTTGCACTCCAGTGTTTGTCAGGAAGTTTGCCCCTAACTTAATATATTTTCACTTTCCCCAAAGATCGTAGGTTAGGTTATTTTGTGGAGGGGAGGTTGGTTTGTTTGTTTATTTAGGAAATTAAAAAAAAATACTGTGGATTTTAACGTGATTCTGAACCTTCATTCCAAAATTATTGCTTCTTTTTACTACTGCCATAAATATTTTTGTTTCTCCATCTACTTTTAAGTTTATCTTCATAATGCCTATGAAAATATTTTGCTATTTGGTCAGTTGTTTCATTTTATTTCTATTTTTTTTCAGTATCTTGATTTTCCCTTATTGTCTTACTTCCAGCTTATTTTAAAATTATTAAGACTTTGACAGTAACACTGGGGCACAAAATGTTCTCAGTGTTTTCTGGTCTGATCTGTCTGTTCCTGATGTATAGGAAAAAGGTATTAAAAGTGCTTCTGCTAGCATCATTGATAAATTCTTCCTCAAGTGAAAGCTTTTGCTAAAGTGCTCTAGTGGTTTATAAGCTTGTACAATCTAGGATACAAGTATCCCCTGAGAATGGCAGATGGGGCTCTATTCTTGAGGAACAACTTGCTTGAAATTGATAATATAGTAGCCTTAGATACCATGAAGAGATAAGATTTCATTATTTCATGTCTGCTTCTTTAGCACTTACCAATTCAGTTAGTGCTAACAGTTGTTCTTTCTTGCCACAACAGGCACCTTCTTTTCCATTTTCTCTCCCTCTCTCCCTTTATCAACACATAGCCAGTCAGTAAATGTTGCTGTTAAATTTGGAAGTAAGAACCTGAGTTTTTTTCAAAGTGGTTCCCCGCCACCCCCACCCTGCCCCCACCTCTGCTTAGTGATTTCTTAATCTCATTTCTAAATTAAGGGATTTTGAACAAGGTGATCTCTGAGATGCTGTAAAATTCTTTTATCATTTGAGTTACCAGTTTAAATCAGTAAGGTATGAATTTGTTAGGTATTACTTTATAGATATAATTCTTGCCTTTTTAGAACTAAAAATTGAATTAGAGACCAAATTTAAATAACATTTGAGATCAGAATGAGTTGCACATAAACATACTAAAATTGTTTAAATTGTCTTCTGATATACAGCAGGTCCTTGAAAACATTCTTTTTTTTTTTAAAGAAAAGGATAGTCAGGAATGAAGACAAGTAGGCAGATAGAGAGGAAAAGAGAGGAGGAAGAAGCATTTTACTTTATTTTTATTTAGTTGTTCACACTAGTTGTTTCCCCCTTCACCCCCAACCCAGGACTCAAACCCAGGAGTATGTGGCCTGTATTCCTTCGGAGGTGATTAACCTAACCACTACTCCTCCAGGGCATACCCGAAAACATCATTGTGTTTAACCGTGCCTATTATGATATTGATGAGGGAGTGAAAATGATTCTGGCTGGGGTCACTGTGTGGAGTTTACATGTTCTCTCTACGTCTGTGTGGGTTTTTCCCGGGTACTTTGGTTTCCTCCCACACCCAGAGATGTGCATGCTAGGTTGATTGGTGTTTTCAACTATTCTAGTATAAATTGTGTGTGCGTGTACCCTGTGATGGAAGGGCGTTCTAGTCAGTTATGATTCCAACTTTGCACCTAGAGTTGCCAGGAGATGAGTCTCTACCCACCCATAACCCTGAACTGGAAAAGCTGTTTGGAAAATGAATGAAGTTAAAAGTGTTTTAAGTCTTCATTTAGAAGTTTAGAGATGTTTTTGTGACCAGAAATATGTTGTACTTAACTCTTATCAGGTTAGCTTATGGTAAGATTGATTTTGTTACACATCATTTTGCTTAAAGTTGAAATTGCTAACAACCAATCTACAATTTTGAGGATTTACTGTACATTTGTAATATATATTCAGTTTTAAATATAACTAGAGTTTCATTATACATAGACCATTTGTGAGATCTGGAGTCTGTTAGAGTTTTCTATGAAATGCTATTAAGATGAAGATTTGTTATGACCCCCTGTTGTCTGGTATATGTTTTACTCTTTTTAATCATTCATTAAACTAACTTGTCCTATACTTAGAAAGTTGTTGCAGTTCAAAGATTAAGCTAAATTATAACATGTTTATGTAGGTGTTTAAGTAAGGTGAAGGGAATAGCCTTCAGTTGGGGTCATTCATTTGGTTTTCATGGTTTTGTCCATGTTTTGTATAAAAAAATATGCAGAAACTGAAGGTTTCCCCAAAGATTATAGTTTTATAATCTTTGTTATATATTTCTAAAATCTCAGCCTCAATTGCAGAACTAAAACAACATTTCAAGGTTCCTCATAGCATCTGTAATCCACATGCCAAGTAATTGTAATTCTCGGGATGCCTTTATGGATTTTTCTGATTTTGTTTTAGTATCTGTTGCTACATTGTATAAAGGAGACCTGTCCTCTCAAGTTGAGAACCTCTTTATAGAAATGCTTAATGCTGAAAAACTTGAGTTGGGTGAACTGGAGGGTAGTGAGCTTGTCCAAGGTCTTTAAAGTTGTCTCGTTTTAGAGGGCTAGAAAATGTCACATGCTGATCATCGCTATACATTGAGATATCTCTCTCTCTCTCTCTCTCTCTCTCTCTCTCTCTCTCTCTCTCTCTCT
>RJWH01003021.1:106131-183272 GCA_004363575.1 Solenodon paradoxus | reverse complement strand
CTGGGAGGGCAGGGCCTGGTCTGGGCGTTTCTGCTTTGCATCAGGGTCCTGGCAGGGAGTAGGTCCTCAGTGGGTATGGTGGGTGGACACGCAGTTGAGGCATTTTTACCAGAAGCTGGTGGTCCTGTGACTCCCTGGTCAGGGGAGGGGACTCTCCACGGGAAGGAATGATAGGCCTTGGGGTCCTGGGCCTGTCTGGGCCTCGCTGGACCCCGGGGATGGGTGTCTGTCCCGTCCAGTCCATCTCTACCCTTTTTGCCCCGTCCTGGGAAGTGATGGTGCAGGGAGAGGACTGTCTGAAAGCCTTTCTGTTGTGTGGAGGGTCCACCTGTCCCTTCCTGACCTGAAGCTTCCTCCCCTCCTCCCCACCACCTTCCAGGTGCCTCCGGGCCCTGGTGTGGCTTCACTGAGCACCCTCTGCCCGGCTCCATGCTGGTTTCTGCGAGGCCTGCAAAGGGAGCATAAAGCAGGGGCACCAGTGGACTTACCCCTCACAAGGGAGCCCCTCCTTGCAGCCATGTCCGCCTCCCTGTCTCCCCTCTCCAGGTCCTCGGTCATGCCGGGCTCCTGGTGTGCCATCGTCTGGGACACGCTTGCTGGGAGATGGAGGCAGTAGTAGACTTTGGAGAAATTGTTGGTTCTTTTCCTTTTGCCTCACTACTTGAGCTCAGTGTCCAAGTCTCTGCTCTCCTTGGCACAGTGCCTGACAGGTGTCCAGTTTCCAGGCCATGGAACAAAGTAAAGAAGAGACACGAGGCGCGAGAAGACAAGGAGAGGCCCAGCCTCGTAAGGTGGCGTGACTCGTCACATTGTGGAGACTCAGGGAGCGACTTCCGGTGAGCCAGCCGGGCCAGGAGAGGTGAGGTCGCTTCCTCTGTGTTCCCTTCTTCCCATGTTGTTCTTCCTCTCACCCAATATTTGCCCACTGGCGGCCTGTTGGCATGAGATGGCACCTTCCATCCAGGGCAGCTGTAAATAGAATAAATAGAAACCAGACCTCACCTTAACAGGTGACTGAAGTATTCCTGGTCCACTGCCCTCCCCATCTATGCCAAGCACTGCCTGCCAGGTGCCACATACTCCCAAACCTGTCCTGGATTTTACATCCTTTTCAGAATCGAGCTTCCAGAGCTTCTACACTGCCATCAAAGTTTGCACAAAAAACAATCTGAGAAGCCCTCTGCTGTAGATGATCTACTGTCTCCTGGACTGGTGATCTTCTTTGTGTTCCTGAGAAAGTAGTGCAGCTCCTGAGTCAGTAATAATAGGTCACATTTGTGAAACAACTAGTTACTGTGTCAGATACTCGGCTTGTCCTTAGAAGTGAGAGGAGGTGGCTTGACCTGGTCCCCGGTTTTACCCTTGCAGGTGACTTTGAGAATGTACCTGTTTCCTCGTCAGGTGCTTGGTACTGAGAGCACGTGGAGAGCAGTTCCTCAAATTGGTACGTTGGCAGCTGGATGTCTGAGTGAAAAGTAGGAAGGATTTTGGCATAATCACCCATATCCAATCTCAGTCAGGCTTTGCGGCCTTCTCATCCCCACTTCCCTCCTCTAGAAAGCAGGAATACAGTGAAGCCATTTTCCTTTGGATTGTGTAGTCTCTGCCCTTTTTAGTTTAGAAGTCCGTCACTCTTCTCTGAGGCTGCCCTCTGGCCCTCTGGGCAGGTCGAAGGAGTGTTTGCATGGTTAGCAGCAGTTGCTGGGTCCTTGTGCTTGGTTGGGCCAACTGCTCAAACGTCTGCCCTGGGCCTGCTTTCTCAGCACGCACTCAGCAGCACCCCCTTCTGCGCCTGCCTTCCGGATGCTCACAGCTACTGTGCCCTGCTCATGGAGACTACAGAGTGCAGAGCAGATGGGGAAAGGATCAGCCCATGTTTGGAGGGCCCACAACCTCCCCACTTAGTTCTGGGAGCTTTCCCAGAACGCTGCTTCTCCTCGGCACACGCTTTCGGTCTCCAGAGCCTCAGGGGCTGTCAGGTGTGTTGGGGTTTTCAATTCCTGTCCCTGCTATTGGGAACCAGGCTGCGTGACTGGCTTAAGCTCCCCAAGTGTAGTTGTTGCCAGTCAGCCTGGCACAGTCCCATACACCTGGCCTTCACATTCATTCAGTCTGTAGTGAATCACTGATTGACTGTACTTTAATCAGCGTCAGTCACCCTGCCATAGACCATACATTGTCTCCCTGTTTAGAGTTAATGACTGTCCTTTTCGTGAGGAGTTAGTAGGTCTGTTCAGGAAAGAATAACAGCCAACATTTGTGGAATGCGTGCTCTCTGGTAACTACAGTGCTAAGTCCTTTCCTGTCATATACCTGCTGTGAGCAGGGACAGCTTGGGTGCTCACTCCTGGCTTCCTGTCTATTGCAGTTGGATCCACTGGATGCAGAAGTGCGTCCCAGTTGTCATGTCAGGAACATTCCAGATGCCTATGGCCTTGAGGTGAGACCTCTGATTCATTCTCTGCAGTGCTGATTGCATCTGGTATGGCCATGTGAGTGTTCTCAGGTCTTTTGGGTGAAGATGGAGGGGAGCTGAGAGGTGAGATGGAGGTGGTACCCATAAGCCCCCAGATCAGCTCCCTCCTCGACTAGACAGCCCAGCTCACACCTGCCCTCCACATGCCTTCAGTGGCCGCTGCAGGGGAGGGCCCTCGAGTCCCACGTGGGTCATGGAGGTGTGGGGTATCTGCCCTCCCTCCCTGGAACTTCTGCAGAAACATGTGGCACTGGAGAATGGGTGACTCCAGGCATCAGAGACTCCTGTTGTTACCCCTTTAGTCAATGGCTGACTCGGGACCTCTTTGTCTGTATTTGAGAATCTAAGCTGTCCCAGTTTGTTGATGCAGCTGGCTTCCCACAGTCCACACAAGGTCCAAGGACCCAGGTTGCAATCCTGAGTCAGGGGGACGACCAAAATGAACAACTAAATGAATAAAAAATATTCCTTCCTCTCTTCCTACCTGCCTGCCTGCTGCTTGCCCTCATTCCTTCCTGCTTCATTCCTCTTAAAAAATGAGAAAAGAAAAGCTCTGAGAGAGGCAGCTTTTGTAGTTCTTAAGACCACGATGCCTATCATTTCCAGCCCAGTGGTTGCTCTGTGTTTCTGCCCAAAGTGACTTCTCTTTGAGTCCCTCGATGGGGGTGAGGTTCTGGAAAGAATGGTCACTCCATGGTCCTGTGCTGGGCTGGCTTGTTTCCCCAGACTCAACCTGTTTCTCAGGCCACTGGCACCTGTCTCTTCCCAGACCTTGCCTGCACCTGCATTCAAAAGTGACCATGGCTGGCTGTGCCCTGGTCGTTAAAAATGCAGGGAGAGGAATTGTTGAAAGCCGTTTCCCGTGTTTGTGGGGTCCACTCCAGTCCCTTTCAAATGCTGGCGCTTTCACACACTCCTTCCTCTCTCCAGCCAGTCTCTTCTGGTCTCCGTCAGTGTGGCCTGCCGTGTGAGAGTCAGTGACCAGAGAGTTGAGCTTGGCCTCCTGTTATTGGAGACTGGGTTATGTCTGTGTCAAGACAGACATGTCAGGGGTGTAAGGAGCCAGGATGAACTACACACAAGGAGTGTGATGGACCTGGACAGGTCTTTGAAGGATGTGATAGCAATAGCAGCATGAGGAACAAGGAGGCTGGGGTGGGCAGGAGCCCCTGGGGAGGCAGATTGCAGGCACATGGTGATGGAGGGCATGGTGATGGAGGGCCAGCTGATGCGGGTGGTCCTTTGCTCCCAGCGAGGTGCACTGGGGCCTCTGTGGGAGAGCCAGCTTCAGACGGTCTCTCTGCCCCTGACTGCATCTGCTCTCTTGCCCTGGAAAGGCCCATCTTTGACTTTGATGATGGTACATTTGGCTTCTCTCTGGAAGTATTGAGATTCCTTTTTGAGCTGAGTTCGGTGTGCAAACTGCCACCTCCCAGCAGCTCATCCCTACCTAATGGGACGTTCTCACTGTGGGGACCTCCTGCTCTGTAGTGTCCTTGGCCCTCAAGGGGTGCTGTCCTTGATTTGGAGGTTGGGGAGAATATCTGTAAGGGGAAGGAGCCACTGGCCCCTCAGGATGGGGACTGGGGTCCCAGCTTCCCTGGAGGGGCCTCCCTGTGCTAAGTTAATGCCCAGGGGCCAAGTCAACCAGTATTTCTGATAGAAGTTCCCAACTGTTGGCCTCATTTGACTTTCCCCTGCAGATTGTTTTGGAGCTGACAGTGGACACTGCAGAGCTGAGAGTGGTTACCTCATGATGCAGCGCCATCCTTCCTATTCTATTGCCTGGACAAGGAGTGACTTCCGTCGGTGTGAGCAAGGCAGTGGGAACGCTCTGGAGACTTGGGGTCCAGAGTTGGAGACCCTTCAGCTGGCTCTGCCCTTCCCAGAAGGAACCCAGAACACCGCAGACCAGGAAGACTGATTTCTTTCCACCCGGGCCAGACCATCCAGTGACCTCCATGTCCTGTGCCAATGCCAGATGGCAGCTTTGAGAACTACTCAAAGGAGCTACTGTGGAGTTATTTTGTGCTGGGTCTCATTGTCCTCATGCTCCCAATAAATCTTGAAACAGTCCTACTGTTTGATTTGTTTGTTTTGTTGTTTTTCTTAGCAAACCTTCATATGCCAGGAAGGCTGGAGAGAAAGTAGGTCAGGGGGCTGATGATCCAGTTTCAGTCTCTGAGACTTCAGCTCTCTCTCCAGACTAGGGCCAGGGGACGGGAAAGGGATGTGGAATTTAGTCTGGGTTCAACAATCCCTAGTGCTTCTGGAGGGTCTGGGTCTAGAAGAGAAGGGAACTGTTAGAACTGTTGACTGAGGGGCATTCGGGCTTTGAGAAGAGGGTGATGTGGGCGCGCGTCAGTGACTGAGTCCTCCAGGAAGGCAGGAGTGCCCCGTGTGCTGGGTAGTGCACCTGCCGAATTCAAGGTCATGATGTCCAGCAAGGTGACCTGAGAGTGGGGCATGTGAGAACAGCTCCCTTGGGGGCAATTCTCATGATGTGGTAAGTGCCTGGCGTTGGGATTTCTGCTATGTTTCTGCAAGTGGATTTGGTCTTTGGGGATAAGGTTCTGTAATCATCACAGTGACGTGTCTACTTGACCACACTGTGGGCATGTGTTTCTCTGTCCTCATTTTTCAGGTATGGCCCACACAGAGAAAGGAGTTGGTTGTCCCCGGCCTCCCACTGGGACTGAAATCACCTGCCAGGGCTAAGGTAGAAACTGGGACTTGATGACCTTGACCAGCCGGAGACATTCTTGGGAATTGGAGGGTCTGCTCTGCTCGCAGTTCCAGGGGCAGAGGTCCTTTCTGCTTGGCCTTGTCCTCACTCCCTACCCAGGGACTATGTCCAGCTCCCCTTTGCTCTCTTGAAGACGTCCCCCGATGCTCCTGCCATCCCAACCCCTCTCTGGACTGGTTTTATCCAACTGCGACTCTTGTCCTCTAGTGAGAAATAAACACATTTCCTCCAACGTGGCCAAAATTTCCTTTCCAGTGAAGTTTCACTGTTGGCTGTTCCCTTTTATTTGTTGACCTTTAACACTGATTACAGCTCTCATTGCAGAGCAACTTCAGGGAACTGTCAGTGATGCCTGTGCCCCACGCCTTCCCTTTGTTTGTTCTCTCTTCTCAGGATTTTCTTGACTCTCTACCTCTACCCATAGACTAGGGCTCCCTGAAACCCTGGTAGGAGGGGGCCATGGTGGGGAGCTTGAGAAGAAGGGAAACTATGAGATTGTCCTGCCTGGTGAAATGGGGGAAGAGGTGGGCGTAGAGGCCTAACCACTTACTTACTGTGGCTTAACCAGGGGTCACCAAAATGTAATCCTAAGAAGCCAGACTTGTCCGTTTGTGGAGGCTTCACTCACGTCGTGCCAGTTTCCTAGCTCCCTTGTTTCCCAACTGCGGGGGTCAGCGCCCCAGTGCTTCGGAAGTGCCTGTCACCACGCTCAGCACAGACAGCTCTGCCCACATTGAGTTGTTCACTTTCCATTGTGACAATTCTCCCCCTTGCTGGCCACCACCCTCACCCACCGGCCCTCAGCCCCCAGCACAGACTTCCTGTCCTCCAGGGAAGAGGTGAGGTGAGTCCTCACTACCTCCCGTTCACACATCTTCCCTCATAAGCACACAGGACTCAGCCACTATGCTGCTGAAGTTTCCTGGCAGGGCTCTCTTTTCCTGGCCTAAGTCCCTGGAGTGTGTCCTCCGCATAGATACTTGTCTGACTCAGCTGTTGTCACTTCCTTCAGGAAGCCTTCCACACTAAACCTCCTCCCAGACAGGATTCCCAGCCCCTCCTTTCATTCAAATCAAGTGTCAGCTGGTACAACCCTAGGAACTGGGGAACAAAGAAGGCAGAGCCGTTAAGGTGCTTACATTTTAGAGGATGGAGATATCACTTCACAAAGTACTAAAATGCGTAGTCTGCCAGAGAAGGGCTAAGGGAAAAAAAATAACCCCGGGGAAATAAGACAGGAAATCGGGGCAAGCTGAAGGAGCAGCATTTTAAATATTAGACGGGGAAGCCTCACCTGGGAGTTGTGATTTGAGTAAAGTGAGTGGCTCTGGGCATTCACTGCAGCTGGGACAGCCTCCTCCACAACAAGGACAAGCAAAGGCAGAAAGCGTTCCTCTGGGACACCAGGCCCAGGCAGTGAAGACGGGAGGCCCTGCAGGTCACTGGGGTGCAGCCCCTGATTGCTGTCATCAGCCATGTTGTGGTGAGGGTGGCTGGCAGCCAAATCAAGTCAGGATTAGTTAGACAGCACAGGCTGTGCGTGCCTTCAGGGCAGTCCCTTTGCCCCTCTCCCCCAACCAGAACTCAGTGGCATGGTCACAAGGGCAGCCATCAGTCAATTAATTCCATGACTTTGATCTAGGACCAAGAGTGGTGAAAACCAAGTCAGGCAGGTTTTCTTATCGGGGAATTCTGAGTATGTCAAGAGCTTGAGTTGCTGGAACAGAAACAAGAAGAGACATGAATTGGGTCCCCTTAACATCCGAGTTCAAATGTCCCGAGTCTTGAGTGTTTATTGCAGGTGAGAGAATCATTTCTAGAACTCTCTGTGGGGAGGATGAGATTGCAATTTCCAAACCATATTCATGCTCCCTAAGACCTGACTGTGAGTAGCACTCATAGTCATGAGACCCCAGGTTCAGTTTTTCCTGATTTTTTATCAGGTGTGACCACATGACCAGAATTACTGTCTTAATTCTTTAGGGGACCTTACATTCACGGCCATTATGTCATGACTAGGGAGAGTTAAGTCTGTGTTCATAACAGCCTTACTTACTGACACCTGTAAAGAGCTCAGGCAGCATATAGGGAGAAGGAAGGAAACCTGGGTGCCCTTGACACTGGGCACCAGGAATAGTTCACTAACGCCCCTCCCCTCTCCCCCCACCCCCACCCAACTGCCAGGTCACCAGGATACCCAGCTCTGGCTCTTCTGCCCAGCGATGCCGCCTAGTGAAACCATTAAGAGCTGATTAAATTCTGATGTTGTCCCTTAATTGCTTTGAGGCCTGGAGCACTTTTTTTGGTCTCCTTGAACCTCAGTTTCTGGCTTTATAATTTGACAGGTCAGCATGGCACCTTACCCAAATAGTAAGGTCATGCCTGTTAAACACCTAACCCGATACCTCCCTGATGCTGAGTGATCTAGAAATGTCAGCTATTTTTATTTGATGAGCACATCTGGCTTGATGATAGTTAAAAGGGAGAACAAATATAAAATGTCATTATGACAGACTTTCTGTTAGCATGACACCATGAATACTTTCTTTTGTGCTAATCTGCGGAATCCCAGTGGGACTTGTGTTAAGCATCGCAACCACTGAATTTGTATTCAATGCCAGGTACTGAAGGAAGTAAGCCTGGATATATAATTACCTCGTTTAATCATCACAACAACCAGTGAGGTAGATTTAATTATCCCCCATTTTGCAAACAAGGAAACCAAGGCTAGGAGAAGTTAAGGAAGCTGTTTCCCTTCTAGTGAATGGCCCAGCTGGTTTTCCTGGAGTATTAAGTAGTGAAAAATGTTGCAGGCTGGTTTCACAAATCACAGGAGTTAGGTAGGCTGTCAGATGCTTGTTTGTTCTGGGACACTGGAAGTCAGGATTCTCTATAAACCCTCCCCCTGCTTCAAGTCATTGCCTATTATCCAGTCTTCCTAAAATACACTCCAACTGAATCAACAGTCCAGGATGGAACTTATGAACTGGTTCAAGGCTAATTCCATGAAGGAAGCATGTACAGGAGACATGGACAGACAGCAGGCATCTTTTAGCCAACAACAGACTACCCAGTAGCTCTCTCATTCTTGTCACATCTGAAGCGGGAGTCATCCCAGGTCTTTGGAGCTTGATGTAACCTTTGAAGGATATAACCCCGGATGACCTGAAAACCAGTGTTCGGGTCAAGAAGAGTTATGATCTTATCAGGAAACTAATGAGTGGTCCCAGGGCCCTGGCGAAGCAACTGGTGGGAATTACACAGCGGAATCAAACCAACGGAATGGAGAGAGAGGAGGGTGAAGGCTCGTGTGTCCACTCAGAAAGAATATGTGAAGCACCATGCTAAGACTGGGGGTATAGTTGAAGGAGATCATATTAATTCAATGATTAACAACAACAACCCAAGGGCTCTTTTTTCCTTTTTCATCTCTCGACTCTTACTCAGAGTCAATCTTCCTTCTGAGGACAATGCAGAACCAAGCCCAGAGCAGAGGACTGAAATCAAGGATCAGGCTGCAGGTGGAGGATGCAGCCTGGCGCCACCCATCAGTGATAACAAAGCCACAGACCTGGGCCCTGCCTGTCTGCTCCCTCCACCTTCCGTTTCTGGAATCCCCTAGGGCAGGCCGCCCCTTTTCCTTGCCCCTTTGTTTAAAATCCCTCACCCCACTTGGGAGATGAGGTGGTTGCTTGGGCATGTGAGTCTGCCATTCTCTTGAGTTATCCATACTTGAGCAAGAAGCCTTTTCCTCTCAGTATCAACACTTTTGTTTTGACTGATTAGTGACACAAAACCTTTACGCTATCACATGACAAATAGAACATTTTCTCGTCTCTAGGGGTCCTGCAAGTACACAGA
Source organism: Solenodon paradoxus (assembly GCA_004363575.1). Lineage (NCBI taxonomy): Eukaryota > Metazoa > Chordata > Mammalia > Eulipotyphla > Solenodontidae > Solenodon > Solenodon paradoxus. The sequence continues at coordinate 174,189 of RJWH01003021.1, read as the reverse complement.
TGATGCGTTCTATTAAAGTCCACCCCAGATAGTTATGGAACTGTCACCACGTGCTGGGCCGTGCTCTCAGGGGGCATGCAACTCAAACAAAGCAGAGAAGCAGCCCCTGGGACCCCGTAGTCTAGAGCAGCCCTGCCCAGTAGGTACAAAATACAACCCACCTATGTCATTTAAATTTTTCCTAGTAGCCAAATTAAAGAAATAAAAAGAAGCAGATAAAATAAATTTTAGAACATATTTTATTTAACTCTTACATAAAAAATTGTCATTTCAACCTACAACCAAGGTAAAATTATTGAGATATTTTACACTTTTCCCAAAACTAAGTCTTTGAAATCTGATGCGTATTTTATGCTTTTAGCACATTTTGGTTTGGACTGACTAGTCTAAATGCTCAGTAGCCATATGTGGCTGGTGGCTACCTTATTGAACGGCATAGATCTAATGATGAGGCATTGAGGTCTAATTTCGTAAAAGAAGAGCATTATAAGGATACCTCCGTTAGGGGCTTAAAGAAGCTGCTCCAGCCTGAGTCCTCCATTCTCTGGTATCCTTCTTCCTCATCTTGGCAGAGACAGGTGTATATCAGGTATGTCTACAGGCTTCCAGAGCCTTCTGGAGGCAAGGTGTCAAGTCCATCTTGCTTTTCCAGAACAAGTCCCACCTACTAGTTAACCTGAGGGTGCCCAGGCTTTGTTCATTCAGCCATGATTTGTTTATTGAGAACCTACTAAGTATTAGCCTCTGTGCCAAGCCCTGGAAGCACCACTGGAGCTGGGCAACGCGTAACCCAGAAATGCAGAAATCATTAAAGACCATGAGGAATGCTAAGGAGAACAAATGAAAGGTGCTGATTTGGGGGATGAGAGAGAAATTCTCAAGGCAGTAGAGTTCACTGGGCGAAGGAGGAGTGGGCGTTTGCCAGGAGGAGTTTAAGGATGCCACTGTGGATGACATGTGACGCTGGCGATTAGGGCAGCAGCCTGGAGTGGGTGTCCGAACACTGACTTCAGAGCCACACATATCTGGTCCAAGCCTGAGTGGTGACCCGAGTGATAAGTTCTCCCCTCTCTGGGTCTCAGTTACTTCCTTTAGAGGAATGTGTCAAAGACTAAGTAGAGTGATATAGGAAAGCTCTTTTGATAGCAGATGCCCTGATGTTATGGTTAAATGATTGGCCTCGGTTATTAGTTATTGGAGTTTTTTCTGCACCCTACCACGAAGATGGCTACGCTTTATGTTTGCTTCCTTGTCTTGAGAACATTTTGGAGGTGGAGACTCCAACATAGAAGTCTTCAGCAGAGTAGAGACAGAACCCCGCCCCTCACTTTTTCCCCTTTATTTTTACTAAAGATTTGAATAATACAAGTCACATTTTTTTAGCATTTGATTTTTTAAATAAACATTTTATGTTTATTATGTCCCATGTGTCCTTCATTCAACTTCCCCTCACAAGCACCGCATGTAAGCTCAGCGCCTTTGTCAACATCAAGAAATTAATATTGACATATTACCATTAACTGAGCTACAGACTATATTTAGATACCACCAGTTTTTCCCACTACTGTCTATTTTCAAAATATCACATTACATTTAGTCATCTTGTCTTTTTAATTTCTTACCATCTGAATCAGTTTCTCAGGCTTTTCTTGTTTTTCATGAACTTGACCATTTTGAAGTGTGTCGGTAAGTTATTCTGTAAAATGCCTCTCATGTTGACTTTTTCTAATGTTCAGTGTGATTAGACTGGGCTTGTGGTTTTGGGGGAAGAACATGACAGAGGTGACGTGCCCCTCTCACACATCATCAGTGGGTACATGATATCAACATGGCTTATCATCCCTGATTACAACCTTGATCTGAGGGGTCAAGGCTATGACTGCTGACTTCTCCATTGTAAGTTACTATTTTTTCCTTTCAATATTCTGGTCTTTGGAATAGGGCGTTGGTTTTAATAGGTGTTTTAGAAAACATATTTAGACATCTTTGCCCAACAGTGAGAGAGTATGTAGTTTTCTCAAGCTGATTTGGAATATTTTCAAATACAGATTAGGTTCTATGTTGCAAAGGAAGTCTCAAATACCTGTGCAGCAATATCGTATAGACTACAATATATGACTACAACATATAAACACATACATAAGACCAACACATAAACATATACAAATATACATACAACATGTAAACATATAAGCAAAACAAACTTCAGAGACTATCTAAATATGAATGACAATGAAAATGCTCTGCATCAAAACTCACAGAATACAGTAAAATAGTACATAAGGACACGCTGATCACCTTGAATGCTTTCACTGGGAACTCGCCACCAGTGAGAAAGCCTATGCTCAATCCACAAGAGACTGTACTGACCTGTACAGACGGGAGTTTGCAGGGTAACATTCTGGTCTATGGCATTCCTGCAGGACTTCAGGAGGACCTCGAGGGATTCGAAACAGTAACAACCACCGGATTGAATGGCCAAACAATTCAGTAAAATGGAGTCACAGAACAGATTATATTATGGCACACCCTTGTGGCTCAGGCTGCTGAGACAACTAGGGTGTGGACCATGTAAAACCCAAGAACCCAGGTTCCTTACCTGGGGCTGGGAGGAAAAAAAATTAAAAAAAGAAACAAGAAACAAATTAAAAATGCCAAAAAATGGATTCAATTAGATTTTACAAAGAAAAGGACTGAGATATTTCCCACCTTTGTGAAATAAGTTATATTTATGACGTCTGTCAGAGGTATGGAAGGAAAACAGATCTCATGTGTGTTAGATTTGGATCTGCTAGAGGCCTTGTTGTACTTGGACAAGAGTTTTATTACAAAAAATACTGGCCTCAAGTCCAAGACAGACAACTTGTCTACAGTGAGACGAGTCTCACAAGAATATAATTTTAACTGATTTTTTCCCAAGTTTTTCAGCAATGTTGAAGTTTCCTCCAGTGTCACAGGTTTTGTCATTCAGTGCTACCATTTCTAGAACAGTGCCATGCTCCTTTTAAATCTCTCTATTTCTAAGAAGCCCTACTCCTAATACGCTCTGCTGAAACAAATTTAACTGTCTTCGGATTGATATGAGGCAAACCTAGGAGTACAAAACTTTGCAGAGTCAATGTCGTGAAGCTGTCCCCCTGCGACTTTATTAGTGAGGCCAATCATTAAGTGTTAGAGTGGGAGTCCATGAACTCCCTTGGAATGAGCTTGCCAAGGGCCATCCTTAGAAGATGTGCTAGGAAAATCTAGACTTTAATTTCCTTTAAGTCAAGCATTTTCCATGGCTTGGCTCAGCCATGCATGCCAGAGCCTCTGCTTCTCGATCACAGATTCTGCGAATGGTGGTCCCTGAGTTGTACAGTAGACAACACGCACATCCATACGTGGCAATTAAGACTCCCTTTAGCAGAAGATGAATAGTGATGGGGCCCAGGATAAACCTGGCAGAAAACCAGAGTGAATGTGAAGTCAGAAGAAGTTCACACAGAGAGAAACAGAGACATAGGACAGGGAGTCCTGGCAGAATTCTGGTCCCTGCTGTTTGTTGTCTTGTGGCCCAACTTGATCTCTGCTCTATTCTTTATTCAATTACATACATTTTCATCTCTCTCTCTCTCTCTCTCTCTCTCTCTCTCTCTCTCTCTCTCTCTCTCTCTCTCTCTCTCTCTCTCATTTTATTTTTTTAGCGTAAGTGAAGTTTCTGCCACCAATACTTCCTGGCCGGAAGTCCAAGTCTTTTCCTTAACTTGTCCCAAAGGAACAGGCATTGAGGTGCCCCACGGAGAGAACTGTTCCGTGAGGCACTGTGGGCATTTTGCCTCTCCGTCTTGACTTTCCCATCTTTGACAGTGGCCCAGAGAACCAGAGTCCAGCAGGCAGGGCAGTATGTTGGGCTCTTTACATAAACGTGCTATGATAGCTTTTGCTCTGGGCATCCAGACAGCAGCTCATTCTCAATGTCTTGCCCTTGTTTGTTGGTCACTAAGTGCAGGTTCTGGTATTCAAAACAAGAGATCATGTCTACTCCTTCCAGGCAGTAGAAGCGGAATGGGACCTACTGACTGCAGGGAACGTTCTGGGGCAGGAGCAGCCAGTCAGTGGGGGTGCAGGTTGACAGTTGAGACTGCCTGGAAAAGGGATGTCTCTCAAGAGTGTAGAATTGGGTTCAGAGGAGGTTGAGAGGCTATAGAGGGCCACAATCAAGGCAGTTCTAATGCGTGTAGGCCTTAGATACATTTTTTGCATGGCCCTCTGCTTGTTTGAAATATGTTATAAAATTCATGGGCCTATGTGGATTCCTGATTCATTGATAGATTTTAGAATAATGGACAAAAGGAAGTGTGGGACTTCCTTTATGGTCTTATCAGTGTACATGAATTCTTGGTAGTATCCAGACACTATTTTCTCCTGTTCAAGCTCAGGAACCATATCTTCATATTTTTAATTATAAAGTGTGCCGTTCTTAATTTTTTTCCATTACAAATGAAGTTATGCTGTTTGGAACCTGTTAGTATTGAAACAGTATAGATCTCCTTAGCTTTATAGTCCTCTAATATATTTGTTAATTGCTGGGTATATCATTATTCATGATGCTGCATCAGACATGGGTGGTGATCCCTATATCTGGATTCCAGTGACTCTCCCAAAGATTTTTACTGTCTCATTGATGAGAAATCCAAATGCAAGTCTTACCTCGAGTATGCAGGAAAATGTGCAAAGGCATTTATTTTCTGATCCTGTACAATTTACCATTTAGAATTTAATTTCATAAACATAAAATAACACATCCTCCAATCATGTCTTGAACTGTTTAAGTCATAATCATTGGGTTCCTAAAATGTTTTCAATGTTGATTACATTCCTGCTTTCCACATACCACCACCAGTGTGAAGCACAGGAGAGGGTCCTCTGAACAGAGTGAGAAGAGCAGTCCCATTCAAACAACATCCATCCCTGTTCTCTGTGGGTTAACACAGATCAGAGCACCATATCATCACATCCATTGGTATAGAGAAAGTATATCCACAGAAAGAGTACATTGGTATTGCAGAGCAATGTTTCAAAAGTCCTTGAAGGAGATAAGCTCCTGCCTAAGTGGGTGAGGTGGTTGCCTGGGGCCAGCTGGGGAAATGATCATGGATTATACAAAGCAGGAATGCTGCTGTCCCTCTGCCCCACTGCTCCAACTTCAGTAAGTCAGAGTAGCACTGCGGTCTCAAGCCCACACATGCAGCTTAAGTCCACATGTCTTCAGTGGACCTTTGGTAGCTCAGTCTTGATCTCACACTGGTTTTTAAGTGTCACCAAAATCAGTATACCCACATCATTTTGATAGGCCAGTCTCACACAGGTTGGCGAAGGAAATACTGTACTCTTTATCAAGAGTAAGTTCCTTGTCAGGATGCTTCTTAGAACTAGAGATGGTCACAAGACTCTAGGATGATTCCTTAGACATAAGTCCCAGAGCTCCTTAGGGTATCTAGTCGACCTCACACATAGTGGGAGAGGTGCAGGTGTAAGATAGAGGGTTGAAGAACTCTTCAGTAGAAGAACTGGAGAATGAGAAGTTGGACTTGATGGGATTCTGTTACCTTGACTGGATTGTACGTTTGGCTCTGAATAGCCCCAACTACTGGAGTGAGATTTAGTAAATTTCAAGGTAGAAATTTCTGTCTTCCAGGATCCATATGGGATCCGGTCCAGGCTTAGGGTACCCACTAAGATGGCACTGTTGGCCTTCAAGTGCCACTTAGAAAAATTTGAGGAATATCTCTTATTATGTTGAGATGTATGCCTTCCTTTCCCATTTTTTGTGAGAGCTTATATAATGAATGGGAATTAAATACTATCAAATGATTTTTCTGCATCTATTGATATGATTTTGCTTCTGCAATGAAGTGATACTTTGACATGAGTTTCAGATGAAGACACTTCCCCCATTTATTCTTTTTCTAGTTATAAATTATGATGTAGGACAAATTTGAATTATGCATTATATTTGGGGGCTCTAGAACGTTTTACTCTACATACCATTTTATGTGTTTTTTCAATCTATTGTGTGTGGACACCTTTTCCACATATTTCAAAGTGTTCTGATGTTTAGTCTTTAATTTTCCCTCCAGCTGTGGGCATATGTGTGTGTTCTAACTTTATTTTTATGTTGGGTTAATTAAAACCTCAAAAATTTAAAAAAATGGTAAAGTAAAAGGTGTAGAAATATAGTATCACCTGTAAAGTATGTAAAATAATGATTCATTTGCAACTTTCCTCCACCAACTCCCCACCTAATATTAAATCATGTCTACTTGGCCAGTATAATAAGTCCTATGCTTTACAGCTTATGTAAAATTCATATTTTAATTTAAAACTGTTTATTGCTTATGTTTCTGTTTACATTTTTTCCATTGATATATATTTCTATTTAAATATTAGGTGTCTTGGGTTGGAATTGAACACATTTCTTTCTCATTAAGGTTAATGAAAAAAATTATTGTCACTCAACAGTTTTTCAGTTAGAGGCAGAATTTTCAGAAATTTACGTTACTCAGCAGGAGTTAAATGTATTTTCATCAACTCTCCATGAGCTTTAAGACAGTTTGCCAGCCCTCTGTGTTTGTCATTCTTCCAATTTCCATCACACATTGCTCTTCCACTTTGTCACCCCACTCCCACTCATGTGTCTGATGTATTGCAGGTGTTCAATATTTATTATGTTAGGGATGCTTTTGGTTGAAAGCAACAAAAAAATTCAATAAACTGTGATCTAAAAAAGATCACCCCCTGTACAATAGGCAGACAGTGCAGGGTTTGTAAAGCTGTTTGAGTATGTCCTAAAATGTCCTAAAAGAAGTAGGATTCTTTTGTCTTTCAGTTCTTCCTCTGTAGCACTGTCCTCCCCATGGTGTCAAGATAGCTGCTACACCTCCAGGTGTTGTGTCTCAGTTCCAATCATGAAGTAGGAGAAAGGTGAAGACCACGAACTTCTCCAAAGTTATTCTGGTAGGGAAGCTCTCTGGTGGGACTTCTGTTTATATATTACTAGCTAGAATGTTGTCTCATTGCCATCCTAGCTGAAAGGGAGGTTGGGAACTGTGTACTTTGCTTTCCAGTCTCTAGTTTAGAAAGGCAAGGGTGGAACGGATATTGAGGGAGCCTCTTAAAATATTTTTCACACTGAGTTTAATTGAAACATATTGCTTTGATCTACAAAGTGTCCTGTACATAACTCGGTTCCAGTCCTAGAACATTCTTAACTACTTGTTCCTCTGCCCTGTTCCTCCTTCCTCCGTACTTTCCTGAGGGGTGGGGGTGGTCTTGAGTAAATGTCTTTTCTTTTATACCTTCTGAGAATAAACAGTTCCTTTCTACTCCTTCGTTCATGATCTCTTCTAACTGAAAGTCAGCATTTTCTTTGCTCCCTTCTGCCCCTTCCAGACAGGCATACCTGCAGCACTACTCAACACCCTGATCCTTTCCTCTCTGAATATGAATGACAGTCTCAATGCCAAGTACTCCGTCCATTTCCTCCTTTTTTCCAAGACACTTGAGTTGTAACTCTCTAATAGTACGTATTATTTTCTTTGTTAGAGATGAAACCAAATTAATGGAAGTAGCACTGTTTACACAGTGTGTGGTGCACTGCAGATACTCAAACTAGTAGCTCTTCTTCTTAGTTCTTTGTCTTATCGCCTATATCAGTATCAGTTTCTTAATGAGAAGCCCTAAGTCTGAGTCATCTTTGTAACCTACCCCTGGCCTGGTATTGCGCATTGCTCATGATTAACGCTATATCCAGTTAATAAGATGCAGCGGGTAAAGGGCAAGATTTCAAAGGAACGGAACTGAAACAGTGGGATGTGAGAAATCTCTAGAGTCTGAGGGAGGGTCAAAATTTTGCAGAGAAGTCCCTTACAACATCTGTACCAAAAGCTGGCAGAATCTGGGCTGACTCCTGGGGATGGAGGTGGAAAGCCGCCCTGGCCGAATGGAGATGAGGTAGGTGTACCCGTCACTTTACTCCTCCTCCTTCACTTGAACCGGAAAAGGAGGAGGGGATGTGCCCCGCGGGGCGCTCTGGGATAGCTGCGCAGGCGCAGCTTCCGGCTCCGTGTGTCGAGAATTATTTGACGCCGCCGCTTTGGCCCCGCAGAAATCGCTGATCAGGCATGCTGCGCACGCGCAGTGACCCACTAGGCACGGGGAGTTATTTGACGCTGCCGCCTCTGGCAGTCGGAAGTTGCCCGAGCAGAGCCCAGCCGGCCGGCCCTACCGGCCTTCGTTGTCCCCGGGCGCCCTCGGAGAGTCGCTGACGGGTGGACAGACCGACCGTCTGAAGACAGCCGGCTGGGGCAGAAAAGCGCCGGCCCTATGGCGCGGGTCGCGTGAGGCGGAAGGCCCAGTGCGGCCGGCGGCGGTGGCGCCCGCCCCGGCGATGCGGGCCCCGCCCGTCGCCTCAGGTAACCTGGCGGCCCTCCCCGTCCGGGCCGGATCTTCCCCACTCCTCCCCTCCGGGCGGTCCCGGGATGGCTAAGCCTGGTTTCTCGGCCTCGGGCGCTCGGCAGACCCGCCCTCCACATCACATTTTGCTGGGGACGCGCGGGGCCCGGGAGAGCTTGGCCCTGGGGTCGGCTGCTTCTGTCGGCTCCGTTCAAACCCGATCTAGCTGCCGGGGCCGGCGAGCTCCGTCCCGGCCTTCTGGGGGAGGGGGCGGGTCTGGAGCGGAACTGGACCCTTCGGGCGAAGCATTTGGTCCAGCGGGAGGGGTGGTCGAGTTGCCGCCTCCCGGTGGAGACGATGCTGCCCGTTGCGGTGACGCTCGACTAAGGACGAGTTAATGAGAATGAAACCTTGCTAAGCGCTGACTGCGCCGGGCGTCGTGCCAGCCCATTATGTTCTCCACAGCTAACTTCTCAACAACCCCCTTAAGGTGGGGTCATTCTCATTTTACTGGCGGGGAAAATGAGGCTCTGAATGCTTAGGTGACTGACTTGCCCAAGGTCACATAGCTAGTAACTTGAACCCAGGCAGTCTGACTCCAGAGGCAAGTTCTCAGCTGTTAGGTCAGTGTCCGTCCAACTTTGCTGCACGTTGCAGATCCCTCGCGGGGCAGCTTTTGAAGATTTCCCGTGCCCACGGAGGACACCCAGACCAGTCGGACTCGAGTGCTTCAAGGGTGCTGGAAGGCAGACATTAGTATTTTTTTCATCCCCCTCTGCTTCCAGCGCGCAGCCAAGTTGGGGAAGTAATGCAGTAGGTAATTCTGCCCCCAAAAGACATTCCAGTGTTTCTCCAACTTACGTGTGTAGGAGAGTCTTCTGGGAGTTGGTTTAAACGTGCCAACCGCAGAGGACTTTTTGTTAGGCCCACTGATTACTATGCCCAGCCTGTTGCGGGTGGGAAGTAACTTTCTCTGCAGGATTTCTGAGCCAGACTTGAACTTCTACTTTAAACTTTTAAAGTGTAGACATCTCAGGCAAAACTGTTGGGTTGCAATTTTCCTGAATATATAGTGTGGTATATAGTGGTATAGTGTCTCTAATCTCTGGGTCTTTGCATATGCTGTGCGTTGCTTTGCCTAAACTATCCATTCTTCCCACTCCACCCAAGTATGCACACTTCTCTTTCTGATATGCATACACATATCCTTTTCTTCCTGTCTCTGGCTGCATAACTCTTAATATTCTGTGACCCCCTAGTCACCTTGAGTTTTTCCTGTTTGCTCTTCAGCACCATCATAATGGAATTTACCAGCTATTTTTTCTGTGTTGCATTTCTATCTCTTCTAGATTATTAGCAACTTAACATGTTTCCCTCATCCCTCTTCCTTCCTGTTCTTTGACATACAGACTCATGTAGGTTTTACTGACTATAGAGTTGACTTCCTTTTATGTTCTATACTTCATACTACAAACACATTCTTATTTCTATTTTTGTAAAAGCTGTTTGGTAGTTCTTAGTCTATAGAATTTTGTTCTTTTTACTTGGGAATATTCTGCTTAGCTTTATTTATTTATCCAGCAGTGAACAGCACAATGAGATCTTGCCACTGGTAAGTCACTACGTAGGACTAACGTGCAGTTAACTCTGGTGGATTTTTAATGTCAGATTTGATCACAATCAGACATAATTCCGTAGTGGAAATCTTTTAATTGACCTTAGACCTTTGCATATGTTCCCTACCATATTGTCCAAAAAAGTGTTTGGTGGTCATCCACTAACTGTTAATACTTGTTGGTACTTGGTGTATACCATTAAGTGGAATTGCTATTGGTAATCGTTCATCCTATTCACTGGGAGAAATGACATAAGTACTTAATGAAGATTAAAACCTTGATGCCAGAGGAGTTAACAGAATTAGTATTTTTTTATTGTAGAATGCCTAAATGTCTTATTGCTGAACGTATTTATAAGGTTTAAAGGAAGGCAGGCCAATAATTTAGATTATATTTGCTCTTTGCTGAATTAAAGTCATGTAAGGTTTGTAAAAAGGAATGAATATGTTATTGAAGGTCATTATGAAGAGGTTTTTGAGCAGCAGGTTTTTTTTTTTTCCACTTTTTTATTGTAGTAATTATTTTACACATTAAAATAATTTCCTATGTATAGGTTCCCTATTCCTTAGATGAATGTCAACACACCATGCCCTCCACCACATTACTAAGTGTTCTTCCCCATTGTCCAGTGGACTCCACGACTGTTTGCCCCCTCCCGCCCAATTCCCTTTGGGTCACCTCAGTTCTGTTGCAAATGTTTCAGGGTTGGTTATGTTTTATCTGTTCTTTTGTTTTGTCTGTTCACATTCCACCTATGAGTGAGGTCATCTGGTATCTATCTTTCTTCTTTTGACTTGTTTCACTTAACATAATCCCCTCTAGTTTCATCCATGTTGATTCCAATGACAGGGTTTCATCTCTTATAACAACAGATTTTTTTTATAGTAGTTAATTTGGTGAAATATGCGAACTGAATGATGTTTCAAATGACATTCTTTACAGTATAAGGATTGTTACAGAAAGTTTTTTCTAATTAATAATTTTCAGGCTAAGGCTGATAAAGAAATTGATGGGACAATTCATGTTAAATTCAGATATTCAAGAAACTTGCTTTTGTTTCCCTACCCAGACATGGACGCAGTATCCAGTTTTTGCCTCAACACATGGAAGAAACTCAATCTTTAAGCCTGAGGTTTAAGTCTCTAGTTGATCTCTAAAGTAAAGGTGAAAAACTCCACTTGCTCAGTTAAAGAACAAATGTGATTTTAATCATGATAGCTTGAGACCTAGAAATGGAATCTTTTTAATTGGAGGTGTTCAGAAGTATCAGCAGATATGTTGTTCCCTGACATGTATAAAAGTCTTTTAGGTTGAATATATGATTTCTTTTGGTGCAAGGTGGTTAAAGTTTTAGAATTAAGGTGCATAGTTTTTGTACATGAAGAAAGTAGGTAAATTGCTCAAAAGACTGCATGGTTGTCCTCTAGCACAGGTAGGACTAGAATGGAGGTCTCTTCTGAATGCAGTCTCCTCTTCCACCCCATTTCCCCCCATCTGAGAGTGTCTGGTTTTGTGTGTGTGCATGTTGGGGGTGGGGAAAGTGAACAGAGTACTGTGTTCGGGATTTCAATTAAATATATAATGAGTGCTTGCTTTATGACATATACTTTGTTACATGGACTGAAGATACTAAGGTAAATAAGACACTGCTTGTTTTCAAGGAGTTTATAATCAAGTCAGGGTTATAATAAAAGTAAAAATAGAGTGTCTTAAAACAGCTCTGTCAAATAGTTTTCCATAGTAATGAAACTGTTGTGTACCTGTGCTATCCAGTATGGTAACAGCTAACCACATCTGACTATTGAGCACTTCAAATGTGACTACTCTTAACTAAGAAACTGAATTTCTAAGTTAGTACAAATTTCAGTAGTTACATGTGGATATGGCTACTGTATTGGACAGAACAGTCTGTGGCATAAAAGGTAACTGGTCGTCAGACATGGTATTTATTTATTTTTGATTGTCTAGCGAAAGCTACTTGTTACTGTTTTCTGGGTAGGAATGCAGGCAGAACCTGTCTTTCTTTCTTGTAATTCAGGTCTTTTATAGGATCCCTAATAGTTAGAACCTGGTGCATAGGTGAATACATTCCTTTTTGACCAAGCTTGGTTGATATTTGCCTGTGGGGTCAATAGGACTACAACAGAAATATGAAATATGGTCCTCTTGTCTTTATTGGTGATAAAGTTCTATGGATAACCTCGAGTGCACTTGAGTGCCTTCAAATTCAGCATTTCTTTAGTCAGTTCATTTATTTACTTAGCGTCTTGGCACCCTGTACCCTATTTTCCTAAGAGAAACAAGACATTCCTGATACCCTGTATCTTCATTAGTATATTTCAAAGAATGTTGATTTATATCCTTCTCTCAAGTCACTGTAATTAGGCACTGTAGGCATTCTCCATGTTTTACAGATGAGGAAACTATAACAATGAAACGCCAAGTCATTTGTCCAAGGTCATGAGGTATAGAGACAAAACAAAAGGAGGGAACATTGGACTTCAAGGCAAGAGGTGGAGTTTCTTGTCTCATCTCTACTGTTACTTGACGTGACCTTGAGCAAGTCAGCACCTTGCTTTGTTTCCTTAACTGGTGACTTTGGTCTTAACTTACTAGGCTTCTTATTGAAATAAAATGAAGTAACGTGTGAAAACTCTTTGAAAAGAATTTGTTGTACAAAGGTACGTTGTTATTGAACAAGACCTCCAGTGGTTTTTCTATTGTATGATGCTATCTTCATAACTCAGTATGTCAGTTCTCATCGATTACTACTATACTATGTTGTGATCATGGATTTCTTGTCTTCCTCACTGTGAAACCTTCTATTGGCAGCCATTGTGTCATGTTTATTTCTACATTCTTGGATAATATCTGACATGTCCAAGGTGTTAATAAATGTTTGCTTAAAGGAATAACACGTCTGGATTTATTTTACAAAGTTTTAAGAAGTTGTTCTCTGTAACTAGATACGAAACTTCTTGGGAACAAGGATGATAGTAATTCATTATTATATTCCCTGTGCTTGATGTATAAAAGGCTTATATGGTTGAATCAACTGATACAATGTCGGGTTGTGGTCTTAGTGTCTCCATCACTGTTGATCATTTTGTTAATTTTCAGTTAGACTAAACCCCTTCAGGTTATGTGAATCTACAAAGCATAATCTATAACCTAGCTCAACTGATAATAGAAACTTCCAGAGAAATTACCTACTCATTGGGTACATGTCGAGTTGGAATGGAAATTAAGTGATCTGCTGGGGAGCGCTGTGGTCTTTCCCTTCCTCCTATCATTTGTTTCTGGAGTGTTGAAGGTGGAGGCTTCTCTGCTAGCAGCTCAGGTTAATAGCCAAGAGTGTCTGGGAAGGAGACTCATAGACCCCGTAAATATACCTGACAAAGTTCTTAATGATCTGACTTCAGATATGTCTTCTTAGCTCATTGTAGTAATCAACCCTTTCTGTCCTCCCCATCCTGACTATATTAGACACACAGGAGTTCGCTGTTCTCCTGTTCCTTCAGCCTGTCTTGCACACTCCAGTCAAATTTCTTTAATAGGATTTCAGTTCCTGTTGTATCATTCCTGTGGTGAAGTTGATCTTTCTCTGATTCTCTGCCCACATTTTTTATATTAGCAATTCTAGTATTCAAAGTTCTTCAGAAATAATCTCTTCTTTATCACTGAAACCTATCTTCTACATACAGTTTTCCACTCTGGATTTTAGTTTTGGGTGCTGTTTTTTGACTAATTGAAACTAGCATTCTTTTTTTTTTTTCCTACCTGCCTTTTCTTACTCTGTCTTACCCATTCAATTTTCTTATCTGTCAGAATTGTAATCTTTCATTGTCCAATTCATATGCCCCATTCTCTGTAATCTTGCCTGATTTTATCCCATTGTTTCCCAGCTCAGTCTATCTTTGAATCAAAAATAATTTTTTTGTGTCACATTCTGGTACAGCCCACATACATCCCAAGATCCAGGGTTCAAGTCCTGGGGCCAGCCGGGACAGCCAAGATGAATAACTAAATAAAATAAATTAACTGCTTTTTCTTCTCTCTTCCTGCCTGCCTGCCTGCCTCCGCTTGCCTTCATTTCTGCCTGCACTGTTCCTTTCAAAATAAAAAATAATCTCACTTCCACAAAAGCCGATAGCTTGTTATAAAAATTGCACTTAGTACTTTAAGGTTCTGACTTCTATTACAGTTACTTATATATGTCTTACCTCCCCAACTAAACTGTAAACTGGTTGAAAACAGGAGCCAAACCCTATTAATCAGTCTCCTTCTTTGCCTAAACACTGTGCATTATACATATTGATGGTTAATAACTGTTTCTTCAATAAGTCAAACGCGTCACTCCTGTCAGTTTCTGAATGTTCATAGGTGTAGTTAGAATGATAAAATATTTTTATCAGTTCCGTGATATGAAAATTTATTAATAAAAACTTACTGCATCAGTTGTTCTTAGCACCATCACTACTACTCAGCTGAGTGACATGCATCTCTCTGTGAGCCTTCTAATCTTTGGTTTTCTGGTTATAATTATGATGTATGTTTTTCTTCCTCCATATAATAGCTATCATTTGTTGATAGATTACTATGGAATAGGACATGTTCAAAACTTCTCTACATTTATTGATTTTTTTAAATCACCACAGCAGCACTGATAGATGCTTTTGTCTTGCTTTAATCCCCATTTAATGGATGAGGATGGAGTCACAGGTAGAATGACTTGCAGAGTTTTCAGTTTGCAGTTGGTGGAGCTGGGATTTAAATCTAAGTCTCGTTCCAGAACCCTGGCTCTTAACCATTCTGTATGTTTTCATGCCTCTCATCTCTTATGTTTAATGACCATGTAGCAGTATTAATCTATAATAGTAAATAGTGATGACTACATAATAGTTCATAGTATGTAGCACTGATATTACTATGTCTCTTGCTATGTAGTGGCAAAACATCTATGCTATTCCTGGGAGAATTTAAAAAAATAGCATCAGTTTGAGGTACTTTACAAGTGTCAGTTTGTTGAGAGAAAATAAAGCTACAAGCAACCTCATGGCAGGTAGAGTAGGAGGTCAACACTCAGCATAATTCTGTGATGGTACTGTCCTGAGGGGTTGATGACATTCTAAGAGACTGATGCCATACACACATCCTGCCCAGAGGGCCTAGGCTTTTTTTTTTAGCCTACACTGTGTGTATTTTTTTCCTCCAAAGGTAGGAATGAAGGCAAGTAGGCAGGCAGACAGGAAGAGAGAGGAGGAAGAAGCATTTTATTTATTTTATTTAGTTGTTCACCTTGATTCTTCTCCCCAGCCTGGGACTTGAACCCTGGTCCTTGTGATGTGTGTGAACTGCGCTTAGCCAGAGGCAGCTGATTTAACTGATGCTCCACCAGGGCCCGTCATTTTTGCTAATTTAATAGTTAAAAATGATAAACTTAGTTTTACTTTGTTTCTTTGATTTCCTCATGTTTTCAATGTTTATTTTCTCTTCATTGTTTTATGTAAGTGTAATATGCATCTTTGTCTTATGGTTTTTGTCTTCTGTATTTTGTTAAAGTTTAGCATCTATTTTTTCTTTTATATACATTTTAATATTAAGTTCAGCTTTTTCATTGTGTCCTTTCTATACCTCCATATTAAATAAAAGCATTTATTTCATCTTATATTTAATCATTTAAATGTTAGTACATTTAAAGAATTGCCATTTCTTTTGTTTAAACACTAACAAGTTTAAAGAAGAATTTAAGAACTATTAATCTGTTTTGATTGACCTTTCATAATGTTTTTTTTAAAGAATAGTACTTGACTTCATTTCAGGATTGGGAGAGAGAGTGGCACGTTCTTAAAAATGCAGATACCCAGGCTAAGACATAGACCTACAGAATTGAAGTTTCTTGGGTTTGAGGCCTTGGAATCTCCATTTAAACCAGAGTCTCCTTTAGTAATTGTGTACGGTGGAGTTTGAGACTCTGCTTGTTCTTCCTTTTTTCTTTAAAAATCATTTTCTCTCCAATGTGTTGTCTGTGTGGATGCTAAATACTAATGAAATGTTTCTTAAATATTAGGAAACTGTCCAGCTATGTTTTTTTAAAACAGCCACAGATCTTGAACTTGGGTCCATGGTTTTCATAGCCTGCAACTTCATCTCAGCTGCACTGGGGGAATCAGTTTTTATTTGTGTGTGATAAACCAAATTTTGGAAATATTCAGTGGAATAAATGGAACACCTCACATCCTCTCCCCACCTGCCCGCATTGGTAAACTAACATTCTGAAGCAGTCATTATCCCTTGTGTGCCAGGGACTATTTAAAGATTTAGGATGTGAGATTTCCCCTCAAAAATGTTACCACATTTGTTATAAAGATATCTTTACATAGCTGATGAATAAACCAATGTGGTGGTTAATACGAACAGTCTGTAAAAGGCACTCGGAACTGGGGAGTTGTTATTTGAAGAGTCGAGAAAAATTTACCAAAGAGAGGACAATTAAAATGTGCCTTGAAGGATGTGTGTCATCAGAAGGTGGATAAGGGTGGGAGTGGCAGTTCAGTTGGTGGGTGTAGCATGAGCATAATATAAGGTATGAAAAAACTTGTTAGGTTTGAGCAATCATCAGTGGTTTCGTGCGCGCGCGCTCGCAGTAGAAGATGAGGCTGGGAAGGTGGAATAAGCAATTTCGGTTAGAAAATAAACAAGGGTTTTTAAATTTAATAAGATATATCAGCTCAAATCTTATATAAAGGAGTAAAAGCTTGAGAATATCAATGTTTTGAAAAAGAATAGTATATGGGAAGATGGGACTATCTTTCCAGATATGAAAACCTTCTATGAAGACACTGGATTTAAATCATTATGCCATTAGCATAGTAATAGAAAAAGAGTTGAACTAAATGGCTCCCCAAATAGACTCCTGTATGAGAATTTAATGTATGACAAAATTGGTTTTTCAATTCAGTGGGAAAGGATATACTTTAAAAACTTTTATTTTTTTCAGGAGGGAGGAAATTGGGCAGGAATGAAGGCAGGCAGGCAGGAAGGAGGAGAGAGGAGGAAGCATTTTATTTATTCAACTTAGTTGCTCCTCTGTGCCCCGCTCCCCCGCCCCCAAGCTCTAGTCCTTGAGGCTGTATGTGGATTACACCTCAGGCATGGGCTTAACCCCCTGAGTCACCAGGGCATGTCAGGATGTATTTTTAATAGCTGTTACTAACATAACTAATTATAAATCTAGAAAAATTAAATTTGACCTCTTCCATACCACTAATAGTAGTAAATTCCATATGAATATAAAACAGGTATGAAAAATTAATTATCTTTCATTAAAATCTAATAATGACATACCATATTTATTTCATTATAAGCCACACCTCTATTTTTCAAGAAGTTTTTGTGAATAAATTAAAAGTTAAAAAAATAATATTTATATACAAAGCCTCCTTCAAATGTAAGCCACTCTCAATTTTCGGGGACATTAAAAATGACAAAAAGGTGCAATTTAGAATGGAATAAATATGGTATGTACTTTAGAGTTATGTTTTAAAATTTTTTGATCTAGACCCATAATAAATGTGTTTTACATTATGCATATATAAAAAAAAAGAAACAAGTTTCACTGACCATTGCTTACCTTGACTGATTTTTGTATATTCTATTCCATATAATTGAAATGTATTACCCATTACATTTATCTTATGACCCACAATTTGAAAAATGCCTGATGAAGGGGGATATGAGAGAGAAATAACCTAGGCCAGATTCAAAGCTAGAAACTATAAAATAAAAGTGTATATTTGGGTAGAACAGTGATACTTAACTTAATGGCAATGAGTAAACGAAGCTGATTCCTGGCAGGAGGTGGGGTTTGTGTGTGAGAGGAGGTAAGAGCTCTCATCCATTTCTAATGTAAATAGGAATAGTAATAACTTTTTTTAGAAGTAGTCTTGTCAAGACCCATTAGCATTAAAAATACATATACCCTTTGATCCAACAGTTTAATTCTTGGGTACATCGTCCATAGAAATTAAAAGACCACCGTGTAAGGATCTGTGAACAAGCATTTTTTTTTTTTTTTTAAAGGAAAGATGTAGGCAGGAATGAAGGCAAGCAGAGGCAGACAGTCAGGAAGAGAAAGGAGGAAGAATCATTTTATTTTATTTAGTTCTCGATTGTTCCCCTCGGCTCTAACCCAGGTCCCTGGGATGCATGTGGTCTGTGCTGACCGAAGGCAACTGACCTAACTGCAAATCCACCAGGGCATACCTGACCAAGCGTTTTTATTGCATTATTTCCTGGTGTCAAAAAAAGGGAAATGAAGTAGATGCACATTATTAGGAGACTAGTTGAATAAATTATTTTATGCCTATGCTGTGGAATATTGCACAGCCGTTAAAGTGAATCTTTTATTTGTTGGAAGGATATCTGTTTGAATAGAAAATAACAAGTTACAGAAAAGTGTGCAACTCTTTGCTATATTTTTATGAATTTAACACGACTGAGTAGGGTAAAGTACAAGAGAAAAGTTAGTAGTTAACAATGGTTATTTATCCAGGTAATTGAATTATTTGAATAGGGATGAAGCCAAACAATAATGAAAAGGGCCAATTCACAAAACCAATTGTAAAAAATCCAAAATAACTGTAGTATGTTTTGTCTTTATGCAAAGCACTATATTATATATAGTGATTATATTACGCTGTATATAGATATGTACATATATACATATATGTATTAATAAAAAGTTAGAATAAATGTGTGGTGTAGGAATAAATTGTCATCTGATGTGGGAATAGCTTCCTCTCAGAACTTATCTCAACTCTTTCATTTTTGAGTGTACTTATTTTGGGATTTTTAGTGGGGGGAAGCTACCAGGTTATCCTTGGTGAGAGTCTTTATAAATCCTGAGGAAATGAAGGCAGTTTTAATAGTCACATTGACTCTTCACATTGTAGGTACCTTAAATTTGATGCTGGCGCATTCCTCCTACTTTTCCATTTTCAGGGACTCTTGGTCCACAGGAGTGGGACATCAGACTTCATAAGGTCCCTAAAAGGAGGCTAAACCCAGAGTCTTTATCAGATTCCAAAATGTACATATAGGATGGGGGTTCAGAGTAGCATGTGGCAGGAGATCGGTTTCTCTGTGTGAAAAGGAGAAAGGTAGTCTGTGAATAACATTGAGCTTATGTTAAGGCATTGTAGCTTCATTCTGTGAGCTTGTGATTCTTAAATGCCATTTTCTTTTGAAAAACATTGATACTTGTTGAACCAGAATTAAATTTTTTAAAGACAAAATTAAATAATGCTACTATTTTTTTTTAATACCCTAAGGTATAGTACTTTTTAAAGATTAAATGTACCCTTGTATTTTGCTTAAACTCTTATGCTGCCTGGGCAAACAGATTTCAGAACAAGTGAAAAATGGAGGTTAACAGAAATGAATTGGAAAGGGCTAACCATCCTTGATTCTCTTTATGAATATGGCATTTATTATTACAACATTACATTGCATGTTTTCTGTGGCTAAAATTTCTCATTTGTATGGTAGACTTAGATGTTTTATGGAGAATATACAGCATAGGGAGAGATGTTTATGCCATGGAAAAGGAGAGACTAGGGAGACGCAGTATATTCCATGAGGAATCATGGTTAAGAGCATGGTCCCTGGATCCCAACAGATGTGGGTCCATAATCCAGCTCTACCATGTTATACTTCTGAAGCCTTACATAAGAAACAAACCTCTCTATACCTCAGTTTTTCCATCTGTGAAATAGAGCTAACTTTACTTAATATTCATGAGGTTGTTTTGATGATTGCATGATAACAGATAGTAAATATGCAATATGTGACAACTCTCAGTATGTTTTCTGAGAGACACTTTGACTTTCCGGTGTTCCACTACTAGAAATTTTGTGCCACTGCTTCAGGAAATGAAGTACTCTCAAAGAATTTTATGTCTAATTGAGGACATCGGTGGGAAATGGCAGGAATGTGTTTTTAGCATGTAACAGATACTTGGAAACTTGATTGAAAAGTCTGGTTTTTAGAGTAACTCCTTTTGTCTCTGTTTCCTCAGGGTGGTCCATTTTTCCATTTTTTTCCTCTTTTGGCAAGTAAGATGAAGAGGATTCTGTCATGCTATGAGTGTAACAAATCTGATCATTTTTGTCTTTACACACTGGCCGTCTACTCCATCTTTGCTCCAGTACTTCTGAAGGTTCTTTTGGGGAGGTCTTCAGACAGCTACTTCCCAGGACATTTTAGGGCATTCTCCGAACCTGCGGTGTATTTTTCTCTCAGTCTTCTTGAGGCATATGTTTGTAGCTGCTTTATCTTACCCTGTAGGATAAATCTGTGTTTTACTTATTTTTATCGCAACAATATAACTTGACACATAATTCTGTTTTGTCTTTTCAGGTGCCACTTGGATAGCCCTTTAGCGGCACAATGTACTCTGAGTGGAGGTCGCTGCATTTGGTGATTCAGAATGATCAGGGCCACACTAGTGTGCTGCACAGCTATCCAGAGAGCGTTGGGCGAGAAGTGGCAAATGCAGTGGTCCATCCTCTTGGGCAGGCCTTAGGTACCCCGTCAGTGGCTGGTAGTGAGAGTTTGTTAAAAACTGACAAAGAAGTAAGTGTTTCTTCATTTCATTTCACTGTGTGGAAATATGTTGGTTTTTAAAGCATGTATTTAATGTTGCCTTTTTAATGGATTTCTGCTCAATGTAGTGTAACTGCTCAGTTTTCATCTATTTAGTTTGAGAGCTGGGACTCAATGTTTGAGGGTGGTTATAAGGAATAGATTGCAACTTGGACCTCCTGCTGACCAGACTCAATTCTCCGCATGAGCTGTATGCCTGAGACAGACCTGATGTCAGGCCCTTTCCACTCTCGTCTCGGTCCTCAGGTTTCCATTCAGAGGTGTGCTTGGAATATCTTTATTCCTAGCTCTAGAAGGCCTTTTGCCAAAGGCCTATGTTGTGTCAGGCTTTCAGGCTACCTGTGTGCTCTGGCCTTGAGTTCTCCTGTGTCTCCATACCTAACTACTATTACCTGATTTTCAGGTGTGAGTGTTACCAGTAGGAGCCCAAGTGCTTGCAATTGGTGTATGTTTATTGTCCCTAAAGATAAGGGACTCTTGGAGTGACTTGTTCTGGAGCTGGGCTTCAGTTCTTATATTCAGGGGACTGGGCTGAAGTTAAGTTGCCAGTGGGAAGTGCTGAAGGGTCCTGAGAATGGGGTGATACAGGAGCTTGCTAGTGTGAAACCTGGCCTGGATGTAAGATTAGAACTTTTAGCCCTGGACGTGAGGAAGTTCATGGAACTTTCAGGCTTTGAGTTTACTACTTATTTCTCAGATTCCTCTCCCATGACACACACTCCCCCTTTATTTTCCTTTTTCATCTCTCATGGAGAGATTAATCTGGATATAAGACTAAAGCTTACATTTTAGAGACAGTTATTACCCTTCTTAGATCTTGGGTTGCCAAAGGGTGAAGCCTTTCATTTTGTGGAACTTTTTCTATCTTCGGACTACCCTTACAGCCAGCCTGGAGGGCCTCTGCTTGCCCTCTCACTCTCCTTTTGGTGTGTCTGTCATCCCTCAGGTCCTTCTGCAAAGCAATGGCACCTCTGGTGAACCCTTGTTTGTTCTCCTTTCCTGCCCTCAGAAGACTGAGAAACTAATTCTTGAATTCAGAGCCCTCTGAAATTAGACAGACTATTGATTCCTCTCAAAGATATCTTCTCCTTTGTCTTTCATCTGATAACTTCTTATAAAATTTTTTCTATTGTGCAGCTAATTCCCAGCCCCCATCCAATTTGTCACAAGAGCTGTTATAGTCATCTTTTTTTTTTTTTAAGAGAGGAAAGAAAGGAGAGAAGGAAGCATTTTTTGAGGAACGGAGGAAGAGGAGGCAGGAGCACTTTCATTTGTTTATTTTGGCGTGGTCCCCTTTGTCCTGGTTTCTAACCAGTCCTTGGATTCTGTATGATCTACACCCCAGCCTCTGACTTAGCACCTGCTGAGCAACAGATCTTACCTGTAGTTGTTTTTGAGATTAACAATATTAATGCTTCTTTTTCTTTTTAAATGAAGGTACAGGCTGTAATGAAGGCAAGTAGGTAAATAGGCAGGAAGAGAGAGGAAGGAGCATTTTATTTTATTTTTATTTAGTTGTTCACACTGGTTGTTTTAAAACATGTATTTTGTTAGCTTTAGCTATTAGCTATTTCAGTCTTTGAATTCTGAATTTCTAACAAGTTAGCTATCCTTTTAAGCTTTGTAATATCCATAAATGGTCATCATATAATCTGTTTCTCCCTCTTTTTTTTTTTTTAATTAAAATCTCAGCAGGGCCTATGGCATTCCATTGGACATCTTCTTCCAAAATGATCTTAGTATATTAACCCATTGTTCTCTCATGTGGTGTTTAAACTAGTTGTAAATCCAGATATTCTACCTTCCTTTGGGCCACATGTCCCTATTTTGTCAATATAGATATACTGCATCTAACTAAATTTCTCTAAAGCCCAGATTCCCCTTTTCTAGATAAGGACTGTTAATGACTTGAAGAGTATAGTTTCAGATTTCTGGTTGGAAAACCAGGGTTTAGGTTTTCACTCTACCATTTTCTAGCAATAATTTGAACCATGTTGCTTAATCTTGATAAGCTTGTTTTCTTATCTCTAAGGTGGAGATACTTTTACTTTATCCCTCACACAGGGTTATTTTGATGTTTAGGTGACACTTAAGAGAGTGCTTTGTAACTGCAAGGATTATGTAGCTGCCAGCTACCTTTATAGTCACTTTTTAAATAATGAAATCAAGCTTTCTTCATTTCTTAGGGCATGCCTTGTTCTTTCTCAGCAGTCTGGTCCCTGGTTATGATGCTTCCTTTTTATAAATACTTAGTGATAGTCTGCTGAATTTGTTCCAGACTCTGGATTCACTTAAACCGTCCAGTCTGTAGTATCTGGTCTGTAGTTTCATCCTCTTCTGCAAATTGAGTTGTTTCCTCTTTCTCTTCATACATTATTTATTCTTCGTGACTGTAGGTGTGTGTGGTTTGGCTAGTTCTCTGGACTCCTAGGATGTGACTTCCATGGATCAGGAGGCTAGAACTCCTTTAGGGCAGTTAAGCGCCTTAAGATCTTACTCACTTTTCGTCCTTTCTCACCTGTGCTCTTTCCTTTGCATTTTAATATTCTCTTTGGCAGAGACAGTAGTCAAAAAACAATAGTTGAGCAGTTTATTGCCTCATTGTTTGTTAACATTGCATAACCTGAAATGGAATGTGATTGAATTTATGTGATTCCCTAAATGATGCACTTGCTTATATGCATGTTAAGCTGGAAAAAATGTTTAAAATTTTCTGTTTCTTTGCATCCAATCTCTGGAAAATCAAGATGATCTATCCTTTATTTTAAGTCAGTGTGAACAATAATGTCTGAAGAGTAAAATCTAACATAGTCTTGCTATTTAGAAATAAGTAATTTTCTTTTTAAAGTTTTTGCATAGGAAATGTTGTCTGACTACATTAATAGTGCATACTCCAGAATACATCTGATATATATTTGAGATAGAATGTCATTTGAGAGTTTTTTGGTAGTAATGAGTTTAACATTTCAAGTGAGTTTACTGAGAGATTGGTGTGTGTGTCGGGTGGGGAGGAGGGGAAAGGGAGATCATACTATACATATTTTCTTTCGTTTAGGTAAAATGGACCATGGAAGTAATTTGCTATGGACTGACCCTTCCATTGGATGGAGAGACTGTAAAATACTGCGTTGATGTATATACAGACTGGATTATGGCTTTAGTGTTGCCGAAAGATTCTATTCCATTGCCAGTTATTAAAGAACCTAATCTATATGTTCAAAGTATACTAAAACACCTGCAAAATCTTTTTGTACCAAGGTAAGCTATAGTCATCTCTCTGATGTGTTACTAGGACCATAAGTAAATATTCCTAAATGTTGCTTTTTAATATCATAGGAACTAATTTCATTGTTAGTCCTTTGAATAGTAACTTTCAATTGTTTGCTCAATTAAGAGTATTAATATGAATGATAGGAGAGATGGGCTTATATGACGTTTACTAGGAGTTTTTAGCAAGTGTGTGTTCATTTTAAAGGCCTTTGGCTTTACTTCTAAGATCTGATAGCTATTAGATATTAAAATACTATTACCCCTTTCTTGTCCACTCATAATTTTGCCTATTGTGATTTTTGTTTCTACTTAAGCTAAAGGCATTATTAAGCTAAAAGATAAAGCCTTTTACCTTAAAATGAATCTTTCCTATGAGAAGATGAAGATATTGAAATAAACAGACTTGAAATTATTATGGACAGATTTATAGTAGGCCAAAGATTGCTTTTAACAGTTTGTTACTAATTTTTTTTTTTTTTACATCTTCTGAAGCATAGACCTTAAATACTGTAATGTAGGGTATTTGCTTTGTGCCTTATGCTTAATTCTCCCACCCCTCCCAGTTTAAAAAAAATTATATGTCATTGGAAAGAATTTGGTGAATATAGAAAATAATGGAGAAGAAGCATTGGGTCCCTCTCATGGGAATTTATTATAAGAAAAGTTGGTTTTTAGCTATCATTAATATCTGAAAGGGGAAAGATGACTCCTTCCTTTTGGATAAGTTCTGATTATAACTTCCGGTCAGATGTTGAGGGACTTTGAGTCATCCTAATATCAACTCCTTAAGTTTCAGGTTTTTAAATTAGAAGGAAAACTACTTGGGTTTCTCTGAATTTTAGAGGAAAACTCTCCATTAAGAAACCCAATCTGTAGGAGTAAGTGTCAGCTGCTTACCTTTGTGAAACGACTGCTGTGATGTGTATAACCAGATTCGCTGCTGCTGATTCTGTATGCGTCCTGTATTTCAGTCAGACTCAACAATTAAACATTTTCCTAAGACTCTTTAAAGATCTTCCTCATCACTGCCTACCCTTTTTCCTTATGCTCCTCTCCCTCTCCTAGCTGTCTACTATCCACATTTATTCTTGTTGCTTCATCTTAAACTCTGCTTCGTAAAGAGAAGCTTTACATGGCCCTCTAGGCTCACAGTGACAGCACTGTCTCTCAGCCTGGTTCTTGCATCACTTTTGTAACTTTTTACTGTTTTGTTGCTTATTTAAAGAAATAGTTATGGCCCCCTTCCCCATTTAATCATTTGGACAGCAGGAACTGGGTTGCTTATATTTTGGGCTCCCACGGCACTTTGTGGGG
Source organism: Solenodon paradoxus (assembly GCA_004363575.1). Taxonomy (NCBI): domain Eukaryota; kingdom Metazoa; phylum Chordata; class Mammalia; order Eulipotyphla; family Solenodontidae; genus Solenodon; species Solenodon paradoxus. The sequence goes on along the minus strand of RJWH01003021.1, from coordinate 148,888 downwards.
CGCTAATGTTACCCGAGGTGTGAATGAATGTTGGTTGCTAGTATTTTAAATGGTAATAATAACAGGAAATACTTTCTAGTATTTAGTATATTATTTGCAGCTAAACAGGCTCTTATAAAATGGAATAATAATTTTGTGTTTTTTTTTTTTTTTTTTTTAAAGTAAAGGTGCACACAGGAATGAAGGCAAGTAGGCAGGCAGACAGGAAGAGAGAGAAGGAGGAAGTGATTACTTTTTTTATTTGGTTGTTCACATTTGTTGCTCCCCCACAACCTGGGTCTTGAACCCAGGATCTTGGGATGTATGTGGGATTACTCTCAGGATGTACTAGACCTCTAGGCCACCAGAGTGCACCCTGGAATAGTAGTTCGAATGCTTGTTATCTCGTTTAGGAGACTAAGAGTGTTTCTTTGTGCATGGGGCAGTTGCATGAGTAGTGTTATCACTGTAACTCTTTCCTTTTTGTACCTTTACTACCTCTCACTGCTCAGTTATTTGTATTGATAACAAAATCAGTGACATTAGAGTTAATTAGACTTTTGCTTTTCCCTTTGAGAAACATGATTATTTTATATATCTTGTTCATTTTACTGTTTAGTGATTAGCTTGTTTTCTCAATAGCGTACATGCATGCTTCTGAAAGGGAACTAAACTGAGTTCTCTTAGCCTGTAATATTGTAAGGAGTTGAATATTTTCAGTGTGAAATATTGGAAGTTATTGCCCATTATTGGAAGTTTCAGTTTTTTTTCTCAGATAATTCATGAAATTGTCATCAAGCTTATTATTTAGTTGTTTTTATAAAAAGTGATCCTTGAAATAGAGGAAATTGTCTTTACCACAGTGCTAGAGATTAAATTAGAGTAGATATATCATTTTTGTCTGTCAATTTGATGTTTTTTTCATGATTGAGTGAAGCATCTTTTAAACTTGATTAGAATTTCTATTGCACAAATATATTCACTTTAACATGCTATCCTTTTAAAGCAGTAGTTGGCAAACTTTTTTATGCTTTTTTTTTTTTTTTTAATAAATAGTCAGATTGTGAATGTTTTAGGCTTTGTGAGCCATATGGTATCTGTCAAAATTACTCAACTGCTGGTATAGAAAAAACTTGGTTTGGCTTCTTTAGGGAAAACTTGATGTCATTTGTGTAACGCCAGGACATGAGTGTCTGGTTTTCTGGATCCTAGACAAGACTGAGAAACTTTACTCTAAGGTTGAGATAGAAATTTTAAGGACATTCAGTTCATTTTGTGGATTTCTTGAGGAGGCTTTGAGATTTTGTATTTTGATTCAGACATCATAATTTTTTTATGATGAGTCATAATTTTATAAAATTTGGCCTCAAACTTTGTTTCATTACTATTAGTTACTTATCTTGGGTTTCACATGGGAGATCAGGAGGCCAACTCACCATTCACATGAAGCCATGAGCTTCCTACTGTTCTCAGAATTCACAGCTGGTCCTCTTTGGTAAATGGGAATAAAGACTAAGACTTGGACTTTTATCTTCCTTTTCAACCTAGCCCTAATACTTTGATCTATTTTATTTCCTTGGTAAAGATGGACCTGTGGATTAAAAAGAATCATGAAACTATTCTTCTGGGCTATCTTGGGAACCTTAGGAGCCTTCTTTATAAGTTATCTTAAAAAATTTATTTTTTAATTACAGCAAGAGCAGTGCTTCTCCTTGAGGCAGTTCCCTTCATAACTCATCAGTTTTGGGGACTGTTAGGACAGTTCATTAGGTACATAGGTTTGTCTTTTCTAGCAGACTTTAGGCTAAAATGGACTAGTGAGCACCATGGAATCAGATGCAGAATTCTTGTAGATGTGTATTCAGAGAAATTTAAAACTAATACTACTAAGAAAATCTGTTTCATCGTGAGCAGTGGGAGTGGTTATGGGTAGTCGTTCATTCATTCAGCAAAAATGCGAAGCCTAATGAGTCCCTTTTAAGTTTCAAGCATATTTTAGACACAGAAAGTCCAGAGCTGAAACTTGCATTCTAGTATTCTCCCCTCACCCTAGGACCTTTTTATGCTCTCAGCAGAGTGTGAAAGGTTGAGATCCCCAAGCACCAAATTATACAGCAGGAAGGAAGTAGTTTTGAATTAAAAAGGTTGTACATACTTCTTCTCTCTGCTGCTGCTGTTAGGGAGCACCATTGGACCATTGTTTGCTGCATCCATGCATTGCCTCTTCTTAAGATGTTGTTTTCTCTCCTCGGCACTTGTCAGTGATATTTGTCTATCTTTTTTAGACAGGAACAGGGCTCCAGTCAGATTCGACTATGCTTACAGGTCCTGAGAGCCATTCAGAAACTGGCCCGGGAGTCATCCATTATGGCCCGAGAAACCTGGGAAGTCTTACTTTTATTTCTTCTGCAGATTAATGACATACTTCTAGCCCCACCAACTGTTCAAGGTTTGTTTATTTTTTGTCTACTTTATTTCTGAGATTCGAAAAATAGTTTGCCTTTAAACTCAGTGAATAAGACTCATTTGGGATTTAAGTTTTGGCATTATGGTTAACAAACCAAGGCTAACAGCTTTTATAATGGGAACCCATAAAGCACAATGTGAAGTTATTTTACCTTCAGTGATCATTTTGCTAAGGGAGGAGGGAATGAATGTATGTTTGATGATGAGAACAGGAACTGGTTTAGTATATTTGGCTAAAGCCTATGTAAGAAACAACTAATTAGCTTTAGGCCCATAGGTAAAGTACCTGACTATCAAAGTAGAGTCTGAAAACTTGATAGCTACAGAAGGTATTTTGTTCAGCAAATGAAAACTCCAAAGAACTAAAAGTGTTGTGTTAGAAAGTGTGACTGTATGCCATTCATTACTTAGCCATTAATTGATGTTATAGTATAGTGTATACAGACTATTAGTTGATATTTTAGTTCTAATTTCCTAATTGTTTTTCCATCTGTATATTCTCATTACTAGCACACATGTATACTTGTGCTATCACACAGATGCAGTGTCCAGGAAAATATCTAAAAGGATTCCCAGAATTTAGTATTGAAAAGGACCCCCAAAAAATAAAAAATAGGACTCTGTCTGATGTTGACCATAGCATTCACTGATTCATTAGCTCTCCTCTACACACTCCCCAGGCCAGGGATCTCAGCACCCCAAGAAAGGCAGTTCATCTCCCTTTGTGGCTCTTTATTATTAAAACTTTGCTTTTTTGCTCATTGAAATACGCATCCTTGTAAATTTCGTCATCTCAAGTTTGCCTTCGGGAGCTCTGCAGGACTCTAGTTCCAGGCCTCAGAGTAAAGGACCAGTTCTGTTTTCTCAGCTGAAGCTTCATGCTGCTAAGCACCAGTCTTTTTGCTTCTCTGTCTCCCTTTTCCTTGAAGAGTTTCATACATGGAGTAATTTCTAACTTAAGTTTTGGGATGGAAAGAGCTGGATATTGTTCTGATTCCTTATTGGATGTGGTGAAGTTGGGAAAATTACTTAAATTTTCTAAACTTATGCCTTCTCATCTTCAAATGGATATAATTGGTTATTGGCAGTAGATATTATAAATATCCTGTAGAATTAATATTAATTATGTAAGGTCATGTATATGAACGACTTGGCATAGAAATTCACTCCTAACAAATTGTCACTCATCATATGTATTATCCTTTCCCTTCCCCCCTTGTACTCTTGTTCCTCTGCTGGAGGATTAATATCTGCAGGAGAACTGGAAAACTTTCAAAGTGTTAATTTGTAGATGTATCTATGATAGCCTTCATAGGAATAGTTTCTCATTTTTCCTATTAAATGATTATTTGAAATTTAAAACTTAATTTGTAGTTATAATTTTCTTGATCACTTTTCCCAAGTCAATGAATTAAAGATTCTTCTTTAAAAATAAGTATAAGATTTTTCTTTTTTCATTTGTAAGGTGGCATTGCTGAGAATCTAGCAGAGAAGTTGATTGGTGTTCTCTTTGAGGTTTGGTTGCTAGCTTGTATTCGGTGCTTCCCAACACCTCCTTATTGGAAGACAGCCAAGGAGATGGTGGCTAACTGGCGGCACCACCCGGCCGTGGTGGAGCAGTGGAGCAAAGTCATCTGTGCACTCACCTCAAGGTGGGTTATGTCATTGACTTGCCGGCCTTCCTTCTGGAATTCATAGAATACATTGTAAAAAGTCGGTGTTCTGTTTGCTATTTAGATATAGAATCAAGCTCCTTTTAAAAAAACATAGAGCATTTTGGCTAATGCTATCTAATATGAAACCTTTAGAATAAGCAAGTATCCTGGAGGAGCAGATAAAATCCCACTCATGTTCTGATTTATACTATTCATTACCATAATCATTATTAAAAATGAAATCTTGGAAAGGATAACAGAGAAAGTTCATTTGAAATTATATTGTGTATGTTTATGCTTAATTTTACAGAAATGGGACCGTACTATAACATGCTACTTTATAATCTTAAGTAGGTAATTTTTATAATAATTTTACCTTTTTAATTATATATGTTATATCACCATTTTATGAGTAAAATTTTTTTTTAAAGGAAAGATGCAGGCGGGAATGAAGGTGAGCAGAGGCAGGCAGGCAGGCAGGAAGAAAGAGGAAGAAGAAGCACTTTACTTTAGTTGTTCATCTTGGTTCATCTTGGTGGTTCCCACCAGCCCCGGGAAGCAAATCTGGGACCTTGCAATATATGTGGACTGTGTACATCCCCTGCTCCACCAGGGCATACCCTAGACTTCATTGTTTTTCAGACTCGTTTTTAAATTTCAGCACAGTATATTTTAATAGATAACTCTAAAAGATGATTCTTTTTGAAATAATCCTAATATCATTATCACACCTAGAAAAAAAATCACTTAACCGTTCAGTATTCAAATTTTCCTGAATGTCTCAATTTTTCTTTTTGCATTCGATTCTTTTGAATCAACACAAGGTTCAGTTATTGTATTTAGTTGACATGTTTCTTAATTCTTATTTAAAACTGTAGGGTTGTGCCCTGGTGGCTTAGTGATTAAGTCCATGGGGCATAGTTCATATATGTCCCACGGACTTGGGTGCAAGACCTGGGCCTCGGGAGCAACCAAATAAATGAACAACTAAATAAATGATGAACAATTAAATAAATAAAATGCTGCTTTCTCCTGTTTCTGCCTGTCTGCCTACTGGCCTTCATTCCTCCATCTACCTTTCCTTTAAAAAAACCCAAAAAACCCAAAAAACAAACAAAAAACTGTAGGTTTCTGTTCTTTTAAGTTTTATTTCTTTGAAGTTTTTATTTTTTTTTCAGTTGAAGAAACAGGGTTATTTGTCTTACAGTGTTTCACATCTGGCCTTTACTGATTATATCCTAATTATGTTCATGTGTTCCCTGTTGATTCAGGTTTGGTGGGATGGGGGGCTTGGAGCAGAGGCTTGGGGGTAATTGTAAAGTCAGGAAAAGATAATTTATAGGTGGTATTATGTATCAGAAGGTAGATTGGTCTTTTTTTCTGGTTTAAAAGATGAAGATTTGGAATATTCTGATTCTGGTATATTTTGGTGAATGTCAGTATTATGAATCTATTTGAAGATACTACTTCTTTTTATCTTTACTGTAAAAGCAGTATGTGATTTTAATAGAGAATTTGGAAGATGTGGGGGGAAATACCCATCCTTTACATATAAGTATTTTAATGTATTTTTCCCATTTAGTTTATTTTAAAAATAGAGATTATTCTATATGGCATTTTTTTTTTTTATTTCCTATCTGATGTATGTCACTTTATTTACATGTGCCTTTTTCATTCTAAATACATCTGGGAACATTTTTAATGGTTTTGAACTTCTCATTATAGAAATGGGATTATATTCCTTTTATAATTGCCCCATTGTTTTGATATTTGTTGTTCTCAGTGTTTCACTTTAAAAATATTTTTGATGTGAATCCTTTGTGTTTAACTCTGTGTTTATTTTGTTCAGACATTAGTTTTTATTAAGATGTATTGTTACAATTTTTTATATTTTATTAAGGCATAATTATTTTACTAAGATATAACTCCTAGGTTTGCTGGGTCAGGATCCAGGTTCTCAACCTGGTGGAGGCTGGGCGAGCGACAACGAAATAAGCAGATAGATAGATAGGCTTCCTCATTTTTTCGTTCCTTAAAAAATTGATTTAAGAAAGATATGCTATCTAGATATGGAATGAGTTAAAGTAATTTGAGCACTTTTAATACATTTGGGAGTCACTATTAAATGATTAAATTGTTAAACGGCTGTTAAGGTACACAGTAGGTTTTTATTTTTAAAGGAAGGTGCAAGCACGAGTGCTGGCAAGTAGGCAAGGAGAGAGAGGAGGAAGAAGCATTTTTATTTATTTTCATTTAGTTGTTCATCTTGGTTTTTCCCTTGACCCTGGGTTGTGATGACCCAGGTCCTTGGGATGTATGTGAAATGTGTTCAGTCAGAGATGGCAGGCCTCACCACTGCTCCACCATAAACTTTAAACTTCGTGTAACATTATGCAACAGGCATCATTATGAATAAATTATAGCTTAGGGTTGTGTTGAAGGATTTGTAGAAGGATAAATCTTAAAAATTTAAATACCAATATTTGTTGTGGTTAAATATATGATATGAATATGGTTATATATATGATTATATAGTAAATTTTATATAGTTACATATAAATATATAGGTAATTCGTAATTTTATAAATTCATAGTCTATAATCTTAGTATATTATGTGTTGTGATTATATTATATACTGATATTATAAATACATATGATATGTATCATATATAATAGTAAGCTTATATATAAAGTAAGCTATATAAGTGTATTAGATTTATATATAAGCTTGAATAATGGATTTATAAAATTATTTGTAAAGAAATAATTTTTGAAATAGTATATACATTTATAATTAGATATACAAATGCATAACTAAATCACAAATAATAATTAATAAATTATTTAGAGTTACAGCTTTTAATATTTTCAAAAATGAAAATTTCCTTCTCGTTTGTCGGTTTTATAAACAAGGTGTTTCATTGATTCACGGTGATGAAGTACAATACGTTTCATCTTTTTTTCATCCTATTTGCTTCTATTTAATTGCTTAAATGTATCATTTTGTTAAATGAACTGAGCAGTGTGCATTTTTCAATTTTCTAGATTGCTGCGTTTTACTTATGGTCCTTCATTTCCTCCATTTAAAGTTCCCGATGAAGATGCCAGTCTTATCCCTCCTGAAATGGATAACGAGTGTGTTGCACAGACATGGTTTCGCTTTTTACATATGTTAAGGTACTGTTATTTTCATGTTCCTTGTGCTCTTTACCTAGTAGTGTCAGGGTAGGAATCATACAGCACCGGTCTTGTTGGAGTTCAGAGCATGGCTGCTAAAGCACGGTTGTCAGATGGAGCCAGATTGCACAGGTGTATATCATGTCATGTGCCCCCTGCTCTCCCTACCCCCGCTGTCCTCAGTGACTCTGGACTGCACTGTTTAGAAGCTGGTCCAGTGTGGCAGATGTAGCATTTGTTTTCTAGCTTGTTGCACCCTGGATGGTGATGTCTCTCCTAGGACTTTGTCGTTCTATGGGGACTGAAGACTGCCTTGCTTCTCTCTGTGAGCAGCACTGGCTGCTCAATCTGGCTCTCTGAGCCTCTGCTCTGGTAACGTTGTTCAAGATTTCATGGAGGGGTGTTCCTCAAATTTCAGAGAGGATTGAATTGCTACTTGCTGATATTTTTTTTTCTTGATGGTAATTCTGTTCAATTCTGTTTGCTTCTTACCTTTCTTTCTACTAGCCCTCGTCCTTGTGTGTGGGACTTCTGTTATGTACTGTCTTGATTCTTAAACTTTTTCCTTGTATGTCTTCTTACTCTGCTTTGTCTTGTCTCATTTTTCTATTGGTATATTAATTATTCTAAATTATTGTGACCTTTTTATAAATTAGGGCTGTTAACCATTTTTTAATAATTTTTTTCAGTTTGTAGTTTTTCATCTTTTAGTGATTGCAGCTTTTTATGAAAAACTTTTTGTGATAATTTTGTTTCTTCACAGATAAGAAAGTCTGTGTTCTTTGATCAGTTATTTACCTATGAGCTATTCACCTATCGTTTCTTCTGACTTTATTTCCTTTGTAGCATTACATTTTATCTATATATACAGAACTTTGTCTTTAATCTCTTCATTCATTGTTATATGAGAGTCACACTTTCGTTTTTCCTTCCCCGCCTCAAAGCAGGCCCATGACCTGCAGCTTGCTGCTAACCCACAGGGGCGCCTCACACTTTGATATTTTAGCTTCATAAGAAATCTATGTATTTGGCAGGCCTACTGTCTTTTTCTCTTTTTCCATTTCTTAGAATTGAAAAAACATCTTGTTTAACATTTCATATAAATTTTAAAATCAATTTGACAAGTTGAAAAACACATTCAGGGCAAACCCCTGTGGTTCATGTGGCTTAAGGTGTAGTCCATGGTTGGTGACCCAGGGCCTGAGTGGCCGAATTAAAGAAGGAAAAACATGTAAGACAGTACAGTGCCTGGTGTGTAGTGGGTGCTTGAAAAGTTGCTGTTATTGCAGTATTTTCTGTGTATTTGACTGCATTAGTCAGAACTTCTAGAACTATTAAACTCATAATGTTTCGATGGCCTTTTATTCTGATTTTCATGGTACTGTTTCTACTACATTTTAAGTGGGCTGTTGGTTGTCGATTTTATTATTTTTTGTTTTTAGTTTCCTAAGCCATTTAAAAAATTTTTAAATATAAATAAAATCCTTGGACTTGTTCATGCATGTCCATCTGCCCTTCATTCCTCACCCAATTTCTATTTCAGTAAATCCAAGTGGAACCTGAATTTTTAACAGGTTTTCCAAATGTGTCAGATACACATCACATTGGAGCAGCAGGAATGCAGTTTTTATTAGTTGTTCCATATTCCTTGTTATCCATTCTCATTTCAGAATTTAAGTGCCAGTAAAGTCATTTCAGGTTTCTATTTGGAAAAGCTGACATACACCTTTCTCCCCAGTTTCAATTTTGATTAGACAAGAATTAAGCAGAGCTTTGCAGGACTGAGGTGTAGTGCCTTCCACACTTCCTGCTTTTTTTCAGACTTCTGAACAAACATGAACTACATACAGTTCCCAATAGGCATGGCTGTGTGGTAGTTCTTCACTCCTCTGTCCCACATGATGGGCTACAACTGTCTGGATGTAATATTCTGACACCAGCAGCCTGTATTCTATGCATTCACATGCACTCCTCGGTCCCCATTTGCATTACTTGAAATTAAGGTTGTTGAGTGGATGGAGAAGAGGTTTTAAATGGCAGAATGTCCATAAGCCACTGCTTTGCTTTTCCTCTGCCTAGTTCTTTCAGCTTTACATCTAGTTGAAATACTTCCTATGTGCTGTAGGTTGATTATCGATATTACTTTGATTTGGAGAAGCTATTTTATGGACAGCTAAGCAGACCATTTTGAGTGGAAATCTAAATACATTGTTTTGAAATGTATTATTTAGTATGTACACATGAACAAACACTAATCCCAGTTTTCAAATAGTATTTTTTTAAACTGAAAATGTTAATATTAATGTAACATTTTTCCCTTGAGATTCCTGTTGATTTTCAGCTTTGACATTCTATTACTTACTTCCTAACATATTAGAAAAATACCTGTGAATATGCTTAAAAATTAAAAATGTCTGGTTTTATTTTGATTCTCATTCTTTGAATAGACAGAGTAAGCGCACTGCAGACCTTCTGTAAAGAAGTGTTCATGTTTGAGTCTGTTCCTTTCTGAATCAAAGAAATAGGCACAGATAGTTCTGTTCTGAAATTACATTTCAAGTTTCTTATTGCTAAAGAAATGTCTAAATCAATTTTTCTCTTTTCTGATAGTAATCCTGTGGATTTGAGTAACCCAGCCATTATAAGCTCTACTCCCAAGTTTCAGGAACAGTTTCTGAATGTGAGCGGAATGCCACAAGAGTTGAATCAGTATCCCTGCCTTAAACATCTGCCTCAAATATTTTTTCGTGCCATGCGTGGAATCAGCTGTCTGGTGGATGCATTTTTAGGTGAATTTTGTGTTATTTTGCTAAACATTTGAATAGCTGAATGTAGATAACTCTGAGTCTAATCACAGAATCTATTATGGAAAGACCAAAGAAAAAGGTGAACAGATTTGATTACAGATAACAAACTAGGAAAAATTACTTACAACAAATGTAATAGCTAGAGGGTTTTTGTTGTCTTTTTATAAATAGATCAAACAGTGGTAAGAAGAATAAGACCGGTTCACTTTACTAGTAATCTAAGAATATACAGATTAAAATGCATTAGGTATAGTTCTTATGTGTATCTTTAGAAAGTAAATTGTAGTTTTTGTAAACCATTTTTTAAATAGTTACTCACATTTTAGGAATATGAAGTCAAATTTTTTAAACCTGTTGAAAGGCAATGATATTTTGTTAACAATAGTAAATATATTGGTTCAAATTAAATTTGGCTGCCACATAGCAATAAAGAATATCAGTGGTTTAAATAAGATGTTAAGCCCAGTTCTAGGCATTATTGGGCTTCTTAATAGTTCTACCATTGTCAGACCCAGAGCCCTTCCATCCTGTGACTCTCTTTTTGTACTCCCTCATGGGCCATAATGGTTGAATGAGTTCTAGCTATCCTGTGCAGGAATTAGGAAAGAAGGAGAGACTACTCTTAATTGGAACTTTTATGGAAATTTTTAGAAGACTTAACTAGCAATCATTCATTTCTCTATGGTCGGAATATGGCCACATATATGAGAGAGGCTGGAAAATATAGCTGTTCATTCTCTGTAGCTATGACCGTCTAAAATTTATGTTTTTTTAACTCAGGAAGAAAGGGCAAATATATATTGGGAGGCAACTAGCATTTTTTGCTATAGCCTGTCCTGAGCCTTCACTGGTGTTGCTTGGGGAAGATTTTCTGACCACTTATTTTGAACTATGAAGAATGACTCCATTTGTCTTTTCAAAGGCATTTCTAGACCCCGATCAGACAGTGCTCCTCCAACGCCCGTGAATAGATTAAGTATGCCTCAGAGCACCGCTGTCAGTACCACCCCACCGCATAACCGGAGGCACCGGACTGTTACTGTGAATAAGGCCACCATGAAGACAAGCACAGTAAGAGCTTTCACCATTCTTACGCTATGCAAGAGTGACTTTTTTTTTTTTTTAAAAGAAAAGGTATAGGCAGGAATGAAGAATAGCAGAGGCAGGCAGACAGAGAGGCGGGATAAGCACTCCATCCATTTTATTCAGTTGTTCATTCTGGTTGTTGCCCATGAACCTGGGTCCTTGGGATATATGTAGTCTGTGCCAAACCTCTGCTCTAACAGGGCGTGCCTTTCGTTTGTTTCTGTTTTAAAGAGCGGAAGGGTGGAAGGAAGCGGGAGGAGTGTGGGGAGGGGGAGGAGTAGGGGGTGGTGGGAAGGAGAAGGAAGAAGCATCTTTATTTGTTTATTTTGGTGTGTCATCCTGGACTAGATCATGACCTGGGTCCTTGGGCTTTATATAATGCTCACTAATGTTGCAGCTGCTCTAGCAACAAGGTCACACCCTAAGGTTGGCTTTTTAACCTGCCATCCTTTTTTAAAAGTTGTGCCGTTTTCTCGAACTTTTCATGAGTGTAGCTGTATTACTGTGTTCTTCTACTAGGTTAGTACTGCTCATGCCTCGAAGGTTCAGCACCAGACATCCTCCACCTCTCCTCTATCAAGCCCAAATCAGACTAGTTCAGAACCCCGGCCACTGCCTGCCCCTCGGAGACCAAAGGTTAACAGCATCTTGAATCTCTTTGGATCATGGCTATTTGATGCAGCATTTGTTCACTGTAAACTTCATAATGGGATAAACAGAGACAGCAGCATGACTGGTAAATATTGTTCAGAAATGTGTTATCATTTTTATTCCCCTTTTTTTCCTTTTGAATCTTTCCTACCTGCAAGATTAATATTGTATTTGAAAACACTCTGTCTCTGATCAAGCAATGTCTTGTGCTTAACCCCTTCCAGCTGAAGTTGCAGAATTTTAGAAGTTTTCCTACTTGTCCTTTTTATATGTGCTCTAAGAGGTTTGGCTTTTGTCTGGTTTTATTAGACATGCTTCAGGTTAGCCACTTCTTGTTGAATCAAATTTGTTTCAATAGGTGACCCTTCAATAGGTGGAAGTTCCCTTCATGTCAGCCAGGGTAATAATATTGATAAATGCATGAAAGATTTTGACTAGAAATTTACTCATAAGGGGTGTTTTTTAGGTTTGGATAGCCATTCACTTATTAGTATATGTAAATATCAGAAAATTTCTGCTTTACAGGCAATTTTATAACCTTTCAGGTTTTAGTCTAGAGAACTTTATTTTCAGGGCACATGTTGAAAACTATCTAATTAAGTAGTTAAGTAATACTGGTTGTGAATTAGTAATTCAACCCTGATTATCTTCATTAGGATTTTATTATTGATATGAAATTATCTAAATAAAATCTGATTTATTTTTGTCATCATTATACTTGGAAGTAGTGGCATAGGCTGTAGGATGGGAGGGTGGGATAATGTAGAATGTCCTAAATATTTATGACATGTTTTGTTGAACTGAATAATAATCATGGCCAGTATTTATTGAGCTGCAGTTACTATGTGCCAGACACTGTGCTATTTGCGTTAATAAGTATATTGGTTATTTGGTAAGAAAGCACTTTTCCACTAGGGTTGGAAATAGATTGAGATAAAAAGATGACTAAGTGTTCCTCTAGGAGATACCAATTCTAAGTATAAAACTAATATAATGACCATTAGGGTCTCTCTTTATTTTAGAAATGCACTCTTAGCTATTTTGTATCATCTTCAAACTAAGGTCTATGTAAATATGTACATATAATTATTTTGGTGGTTCTTACACATTTTAAAAATAATTTAGAAAGTTGTGACTACGAAGACATTTTCAGGAATACAATTTGAGATTGCATGGTTGAACTTAGGGATTTCTTTATTTTGTTCAAATTCAAATCCTTTATATTCTACCATTTCCATATTATATTTTATTTATAAGTTTGAAAGTAGTACTTATGGATAAGCTTATGGATAGTACTTACTTATGGTGATTAAATGAAAACTTACAAAAAACAATTTTTGGCTTATATTTTCTTATGTTTATATGTCTTATATTTTGAGTTTTCTGCACCATGTTTATATTTATTCATTTGTATTGTATTTTCTAGAATGAGGCAGTCATATTTTTATTTTTATTTTTATTAAGATGTAATTCTTAATGTAACTTGAGTACCAAGCTGTTGACGTTAAAATCCTTGGATCTAGAATGACTCAACCTGCTGTGTCCTTGATGGGCATGCTCGCAGGGAATTTACAGATCTCTCCACTCGCTAGGTTTTTTGTAACAGCTTTGCTCATCTTTTTGTGCCAAAAGATAGAAACTAGAATTCAAATTGTATGTGGACAACACATATTTATTTTAATTCTTAACATTTTCTTTCATGGGGAAAGACTAGAAACTCCTTCCCCCGTATCTTGCTTGTATTCAGAGATGAGGAAGGCTGTTCTATTACCTGGGAGATAGGAGGTGTCCAGATAGTTGAATGTGGTTAGATGCTGTTGGAGGCCACTCTTTAGGCCTTGGAGGGCGGTGGGAGTCTTGGGAATATTACACTGTTAGTCTGCTTTCTGACTACTGGCTGCCATCAAGGAATTCTGCCATGCAGTTCACCTCGGACTTAAAACGTTTACTTCTATGAACTGATTAGCTTTAGATTTTGTGCAGCAGTACTCTGTGCTTTGTAAAGTAACACTGAGCTGGGAAGGGTTAATGAACTAAAATTTTAATGCACGTATGGGCAGTTCAAAACCTCAATTCTTTGTAGTTGTGTAATTTTCTTTGTTCATTGTTTTGCATGATACAAAAATCATAATTTTGGATTTGAATGCACAATTTCCTGTTTTTGAATTAGCTTGTGGTATCATAAAAATTTTAATCTAACTTAAAAAGCTAATAAAAAGCTTCTTATTGTAAATTTCACCATCTTTAAAGTATTTTATAATTACTGCTGTCCTTTGATTTGTTTCCATTTATTTCTATTATCTTGCAGCATCTTTTATCCAAATTCTTCTTTCTTATAAATCTTGTAAGTAGGAACCAGAAGCTTCTCCTTAATTGCAGTCATGTTTTTATTTTTTTCATAATTCCATTAAAATTTTTGATTGTCATTGTCTCTTGTAGTTTTTGCACTTGGGAAGAAAAATACTTTTCTGTGTTTTGAATGGGGAAGATTGTTGGCAAAAGCAAATTAATCTGCCTGAATCAGTCCCATTATTTCTGTACACTAGTCTGGTCATGTCATGAATTCCAGGACTTTGCACTAACTGTGTTTTGGCTTTTTTTTTTTTTTTTTTTTTTTAAGCTTTAAGCTTATTTTTATACAGATTTAGTGTTTGATTTGTATGCATTCTGCATGTAGTGTTTTTCAGATGTATTATTGCTGGATAGCTTATTCAGGACTAAAATGGCTCATGGGAAGTTGCATAAAGATTTATGCTTGACTCTGCATTCTATTAAATCTTATTAAAAACAAACGTTTCATGTAGAGTGATAAAAGATTTCAAAGTGATTTTCAATACACTGTGAAATCTTTTGGTAAAATTAAAAGCAACTTTCGAAGGGCTTCTGTTACAGTGACAATGAATGACCATGGTAATCTTTCTTACCAATTCAATTTTCTGATTTATCAACCTCAAGTTAGCTGCTGTCTGTGGTTGTTAAAATTCATTCTCATTTTGCTTGGTTGGGTGATTCTTTGGTGTGTGTTTTAAAGTTGGGCGGGTGGTGGAAATGCTCTCTCTTCCTCCCTACCCACTTTTCATCCTTGCCTTGACCTCTCCCTACTGTATACAAGCTGGCATGGTTTTGCCCATTCAGTTATGATGTCTTTTGGGTAAATGTATAAGTCGCAGTAGCTATTTTCTTAATGTTTTAAGAATCATTCTAGTGGGGGAGGAAAAAAAACAATAAAAAATAGAAAAGCCAAATTCTGTATTATATATCTGTATGTGAATACAGATATATGCAAATGTACTCTGCTGATCAGAAATTCAGTTAAAAGTGCTTCTTATAAAATCTGTTAACCTGACGATATCACTGTAAATTGTTAACCATTTTCAAGGAAGATTTTAGAGAGCCCTTAAAAAAAAAAATAAGGCACAGTTGCTAAACAAAAGCATTATTGGATTCTATTCAAGTAGCCTATTTAATGATGAACTGATCTTTGTGTCCAGGGTCCCATGAGCCTATTTGCATATTAACAAATATAATAAAACCCTCCTTTTCTCTCCCCAGCCATCACAACACAAGCTAGTATGGAGTTTCGACGGAAAGGGTCACAAATGTCTACAGACACCATGGTTTCCAATCCTATGTTTGATGCAAGTGAATTTCCTGATAACTATGAAGCAGGAAGAGCTGAGGCTTGTGGGACACTGTGTAGAATTTTTTGTAGCAAGAAGACTGGAGAAGAGATTCTGCCAGCTTATTTATCCAGGTCTTAGAATTTTTTTTTTTTGTTTATTCTTCCATTTGCATAGTTTTGGTAGTCGAATTATTATAGCATGGTTTGATAGGCTGAATTTATAAGTAAATATTGATCTGAAATACCTGCAAATGTCTGTAAGTAATTGAAATTTTTGCTTACATTTTTTCATTTTAGTTTCTTCAGATTTACTAAAGATTGCTAAGATCTTTTTTATTTAAGAAATATTCTTTATTCTATCTTATTTGCCTTTATTATGGAAGGATTTGGAAGGACCACATTAATTTTTTAATAAATTTTGAGCACAGTATTAAGCACTGTGGATGGAACTCTTAAAAATGAAAATGTTAGCTGTAAGCTGTGCCTCCAGTGAGCAACGCCATGGACACAAACACCAGAGATCCACTAGTGATAGGGAGTTGTTAGGAGACTGGCACAGGTAAAGTGATCTTGCCATTCAGTGGAAGAAGCTCCAGGGGTTCAAGAAAGAGTTTCAGAGGACTTGATGATTGTGCTTACCTTATGAAGGATTGATGGTATTCAGACTATGTTTTAACGAGTTGGGGAGGGTCATCTTACCCAAATCGGGACTTCAACCACTGTTGTGGATGGTTCTGCTGTTTATTCAGTTACTCGGGCCAGAAACCAGGAGTCATTTTAGATTTGACTGTCTCCCTCTGTACCTTTGGTTGATCAGCCAGCTCCTGCTTTTGTGGGCTTAGCCCTCTTTCTAATCTCTGCTCTGTTCCCACTCTGACACTTAAAACCTTGTCACACTTTTTTTCCTAAATTAACTTGTAGAGGCCTTCTGTTTTTACTTTACCACCGCTGCCCCCCCCACCCCCCCAGCTGATAATTCACTGCTGAAGGGATATTAGCAATAACAAAAGCCTTCAGCTGTGTGTGTACCTGCCTGGTTTTCAAGAGAGTTAAACTGACATCAGAGGCAACCAAGTGCAGAAGCATGTAGGCATAAAGAGAATAGTGCATGCAGGGAACTAGTAGATCAGGGGCGTCTTAACTGTAGTCTCTTGAATGTAAGTAACAGGAAAGCCTTCTCAATGTGACTTAAGCAAAAGGGGAATGAATTATGAGAAATGAGTGCTATTTAGTGCCTTCTAAGGTCAGAATGGGCAGTGGGGTTCTCAAGGAGCGTAGGGGCCAGGGACTAGGAAATATTCAAGGATCAAAACTCCTTTCCACCCTTTCTATTTTTCCATCTTCATGGTCTCCAACAACTGCTTAATTCTTTTGTTCGCTGTAGATTATTTTGTTACCTTGCAGCATGCTTCTAAATCTCCAGTTTATGGCCTTGGTCTCACTGACAAACAAGGCCAATTAGCATCTTTGAATTATAATTTCAGATTCCTGGGAAAGGGCATGTGATTCATTGGGTGTCCATCTTTAGTCAGCGGTGGCTGTAAAGGTGGGTCACATGAGGCATTGGAGCTCACCTCTTGTGGGGGGCACATTTTTCAGGAGAGATTCTGTGGGTTAGGAGATACCCCAAATAGTGTCATTAGCAGTAAGGGAGAAAGCTGTGAATAAGAGCTTTCTGTCTGGACCAGAAACCTGAATGGGTGGTATGATTAGAGAGTGGATGAATGATGAACTTAATTTTAAACCTATTGAATTTGAGATGCCTGTTGGATATTTAGCAACAAATATTTATTCAGTTGCTACTTTGTACTAGACATTTCACTGGGAGTACTGGAGTAGTCAGCAGACATATCCTACCCTGGTATCCAGTACGCTTCTGATTAATAAGTCCTGGAGCTCATTTGAGAGGTATGGGCTAAAGACTAGTTTGATTATGTTTGGTGGCTTTTAAGAAGTGTTTAAAACCAGACTAGTGGGAGTGATAGCTTAGAAAACTAAGGTTGGCAGCTTAAGGAATACCAGAATTAGCAGCAGATCAGCAACCTACAACATGAATATCGGTCAGATCAAGTAAGATCAAGTAAGAGGATGTAAGGAAATAGTCGTGGAGGTCAGAAGCAGCAAGTATGAAAGATTTAAGAACGCAGAGTAAACTAATACTTGGAAATATCTTCGAAATTTAGCAATCAAGAGGCCATTAGTTAGTTGCCAACATGGTTTTAATTGAGTTTTTGGCGAAGAAGGTAGATTAAAATGGGTTTCACAGTGCCCAGGTGGTGAGCAAGTTGTTTCTGAAGAGTTTTGCCGCAAAGAAAAAGGTGCCTTACAGTAATAGAGGTGTATAATGATACAATTGCTCTTGAATGATAGGAGTTTGAAAGCTTCTGTTGTTGAGGGTGGGTGTGGCACGGGGGGCTTAAAGTAAGGGTATGCTTGGGTATTTTCCTAAGAGGAGTCTTATTCAAAGTGATCTTTATATCACAATGAGTGCGAAGTTGAATGAAATTTCTTTCATTGTCCCCCCAAAAAATAATGGAGGAGGAAAGATGGTAAAAGCACCCTATTTTCTCCAAGAATTGTGAAATGTTTCAAAATTTTGCTGGTAGAACTTAGTTGAATAGTTCCATAAGTTTACTTATAATTCCTATAGCTAGTGATGGTTTTGTTTTATTGTTTCATTTACTAGCACCTATAACTTTGAGTTGCAAGGCTTAAAACTTTAAGAAGGTATAATACATATGAATCGTCAATCTTTTTTTTTTCCTTAAGAAAGATAATTTGGTTCTGAATTTTTCTAAAGGTAGACACAGTGAAACTTAGAAATAGACTTTCAAATGATAACAAAATTATTATGGAAATAAGTGATCAGCAGTTTGTTTAAATTTTTTTTCTTGCTTTCCTAGATTTTACATGCTTTTAATTCAAGGTTTGCAGATAAATGATTATGTGTGCCATCCTGTCTTGGCCAGCGTTATTCTAAACTCCCCTCCTTTGTTCTGCTGTGACTTGAAAGGGATTGATGTTGTGGTTCCTTACTTTATTTCAGCTCTTGAAACCATTTTGCCTGACAGGTAAGCTATAATTCTTCTATCAGTTGTCTGGTTTGGCTTAATCTGTTTTGGTATTTTCTCCCTCAGTTTCCCAGTTTATCCTGTCCAGTTGTCTTCATAGCCCAAAGGGACTCAGTCCGTCCTCATAAAGTAATGTAGGACATCCAGACCCCAATTTGTCTGTGAACTTGTTGAATCCTTTTTGAACTGATCTAGAGGAGTAAAAGCGACCCTAGCCTCGACTGTAATTTTGTAGCATATATCTTAAATGTAGGATCAATCATATTCTAATATAATTCTAAAGCAGTTTAACAAACATTTCTCTCTCTCTCTCTCTCTCTCTCTCTCTCTCTCTCTCTCTCTCTCTCTCTCTCTCTCTCTCTTTCACACACACACACTCACACACACAATTGCACAATATAAATTTAGTGGAAAGTTACTGCATTTGTTATGAAACCAAACTCAGTGCCTGAATTGTGAAAAGCTGGCATAATATATATATATTTGGCATTAGCTGAAAACATGCTTTTGTTCAAAAACACTAATAACTATTTTCTTTTTGGCAGAGAACTCTCAAAATTTAAAAGTTATGTAAATCCAACAGAATTGAGAAGATCTTCCATTAATATCCTACTTTCTTTGCTGCCCCTCCCTCATCACTTTGGCACAGTCAAATCTGAGGTAATGTTTTATTAAAACTTTATATTTGTTATTCTGTTTTGTGTGATAATTCAAGTCAGATTGTATTTAAAAAATGGAAGAGAAGCTTTTTTAAAAAATTCAGATCATTTCATGTGAATTAACAAAGTTGATTCGTTGTGGTAGTTTTTCTGTCCAGTCTGCCAGCATGCCTTGACCTAGCATCTCAAGCAGTAATAGGGTAGTGACATCTGATAACACACGTTGTGTGAGTTTGTGGCAGACTTGGCACAGTAGCTGTTATTAATTAGACTGAAAGTCCTGCTTGTTAGACTGATCTTCCCTTTGTCCACTCTAGCAGTTTCTGCCTAGGTACAATATACCACAACAATTGATGCAAAACATTGTTTGTTTGTTTTTTTTTTATAGGTGGTCTTGGAAGGAAAGTTTAGTAATGATGACAGCTCTTCCTATGATAAACCAATAACTTTTTTGTCCCTGAAGTTGAGACTTGTGAATATATTAATAGGTGCCTTGCAAACGGAAACAGACCCCAACAACACTCAAATGATATTAGGTTTGTGTTCACACATTGTAAGTGAAAACTCAGACACTAAACTCTGGGCATGCTGAGGGGGTGCAGGGGTCCGTGATGAGAGCCTAAGCCTAATATAGCACTACTTACTCTGAATCACAGGCAGAGTTTATTTGCTTTTATATGTTAACAAAGTTAAAAGTTTAGGGTGAGATGAGGGAAGGAAAGCATTAGTCCTGCTAATAAGGTTTTTTGCTTTGTTTTGTGTGATCTTTGTAATCTTTGTTTATCTTTTTCCTTCTCTCCTTTCTTCCCTCCTCTCCCTGATTTCCCCTTTTATTCCCCTCCCTTCTCTCTCTCCCTTCCCTCCCTCCTTACTTCTCCTTCTGCCCATTATGTGCCTGTGAAAAATTTCGAGTTAAGTATAATTCTGGAAACTGTGTCAGAACCCTGATGTGTAAGAAAGGAAGTAAGAAATTAAGTAGTTGTTACTATGCGTCCTTCCTTTTTCCTTTCTGTTTTCTGTTTTTTATAGGTGGTCTTGGAAGGAAAGTTTAATGATGATGACAGCTTGATTTTCTGTTCATACCGATTCTGTCTTAAATCTCTTCTTCCATGATGGCCACTGTATATTTTAAGCCCTCATAGCTTCTCACCTTGATACTTCTGAATTTTCATCAGTCAAGATTGTAGGGGAAGATACTAGAGAGATGAGTGGCATCCCTCTTATCCTTAAACAAGTCTCATTGTGGAGATTGGATACCGTCATAGAGCAGTCAAATAATAGCAGGAGGTGGTGCTGAGCTGCATGTCATGTTAAATTTTATCTTCAGTGTTGAGAGAAAAAGTTAAAAGACCAAGGAAGGCGTCAGTGTCATAGAGGGGATGGATGTTAAATTGGATCTTTAAGGGCAGAATTTGAATAGGCAGGAGAGGTTAGGATTTTATCTTAAGAGACAAAATGACATGGCCAGAGCATTGGTGATGGCAGTAGTGGTTTGAGTGTGAACTCAGGAAAAAGTATATTATACAGCAAAAAAGAATAAACAGGGTATTCCAAATACTTTCACTTTGGGAAGAAGTTGAAGGAACAGATGTCATAAAATATCCTTTTTCATATTATTGTTAACAAGGTCCTAGAAACTTAGTCAAAAGGGTTGAAAAATTAGAAGCAAGAGCTCAGTCATTTGCTATATCTTTGCAGTGGCACATGCATGTTAGCTGAGGTGCAAATTCTTTAGGGAGTAGGATTACAGTGTTTGCCATTCAGAGAGTTGTCAGGTAGAATATGTAAAATATTGAGTCTAGTGCAGTAATGGCTATTGTTAGGGACTCATTGTTAGGACTCACTGAGCTGTGGTCCCTCGGGCCTTAGAAGTGTTAGAGCTGTCGAGAGGTCCTGAACACTTCAATGGGCTGCCCAGTACTTGGTCTCGTCCTTGACTGCTCTGATAGCAATATCCCCCTCTGGTTAAGTGCACACATTGGTTGCTTTCAGCCAACACCTTTCTCATTTCTTTGTTCTCAGTGCCACTGATCATTCCTTGTTCTAGCCATCCCCTTCACTTGGTCCCTTTCTAGAGCTTATGTCACAGAAACCGAACTCTGTGCTATCTTGATGTAGGTATGCTTTTCCCTGTTACCATCTTATCCTTTCTGTTTATTTACTCTTGTCCTCTTTCTCCAGCAGTTTTCTAACCCAAGGGTTAACAATACAGCTCATAACCCAAATGTCGCCTGCTATTTTGTAATGGAATTTTATTGGAACTCAGTTATTCCCACGTTAGTGTGTTGTCTGTGACTGCTTTTTTGTTTTTGGCAGAAAATCGTATATGACACAAAGTCTAAACTCTTAGTTACCTGACCTGAATACAGAAAATATTTACCAATCCCTGGTCTAACCTCTAATCCAGAGACTACCTCTTTTTCACTGTCTCGCTGATCACCTCTTTCCTCTTTAGTTAGCTTAGATTCATATCCCTTAACACATTAAAACCCCATCTCTGCTTAAACCCAGCTGTCCATTTATTCTGTACTCGCACTGAGCAGTGCTGGATGGAAAACCAGCACACAGCAGGGCTCACTATACTTAAGATTTCTCACTGTAGCTCCTCAAATGGCACTCATCTCTGTCTGATAGTCTACTACACTTCCCCAGTCAGTTTGCTTTTCTGTTTATTTCATGTCATGTCTTCAGCCCTGTTGCCCTCTTTCACTTAGCTGATGGTCTTGCTACATATTTTGTTATTGTAGACAAGAGCACCCTTCTGTGGGAGGCACTGTGCTGGGCTTACCATCTTGTTTCTGTCTTGCTACGTATTTTATTAAAAAAATTAAAAAGGCATGTCCTGGTGACTCATGTGTTAAGCCTGTGCCTGGTGTGCAGTTCACATACAGCCTAAGAACCCACGTTCATGACATGAGGCCAGGGTAAAAACTAATAAATAAAATGCTTCTTCCTCCTCTCTCTCCTTTCCTGTCTGCTTTCCAAAAAAAAAAAAGGTGCATTAGATGAGAATCATTTTATCTTTCTGTCATTTCCACCAACTACCTGCAACTTACCCACAGTTCTTTTTTCTTTCAGCAAATTTTTCAGTTTTGGTTTGTCCCAGGCATCATTCTGAACTCTGGGGGATGCAGCAGGGAACCAAGTAGACAAAAGTCATTCTGGTGAGAGTGTGGTGCAGACAGTAAATAGAGGTATAATGTGTTATCTGGGTAGAAAAGGCAGGAGAGAAGACACCTGAGAGCAAGCATGGGATTAAGAACGAGTGTTGGTGGAGAAGAGCTGTTCATTTCTGCAGAGAGTGCTGAGACAGGCCTCCTGAGCAGGTGGGGTTGTTGAGCCTGCCTGTTACTGGGAGAAGAGTGTAGCAGACAGAGGGACTCATAATGGCTAAGGCCCTGAAGTGGGACTGTGTTGAGGAACACTCAGGCCAGTATAGCCAGAGCAGAAGACACAAGGGGAGAAGGAACAAGAGATAGCGGCAGAGGTTGCTTAGCTTGTGACCATGTTCTACTTGTACCCTAACTCTAATCCTTATCTTCTCAAGGACGTTACTCTTGCAAAGTCTTCTTTCTCTCTGATCAAGTTTTCCCTCTATTAGGTTTTGTCCACCATTTCACTGAATAAATGCACATGAGGTTTCCAGGGGTCTCTGTCTTGCCAGCACTGATGATCAAGTCACTGCAGTCATCTTACTTGGCCCCTAGGTGGCATTTGATTTGGTTGTCCACTCTACCTCCTTGTAACCACTTTTTGTTTTCTTGAGGCCCGTCTCAGACCGCACTATCCTGGTTTGAATTTTACCTTACTGATTTCTTCTTCTCTGTCTTTTCCTAATTCTTTCTCTTCTGCCAGATCACTCAGTGTTAGAAGCCCTCAAAGTCTCTCTTTGACTCTTATCCTAGATGGCCTCATTAATTCCTCTGGTTTCAGAACCATACATATCCTGATACTCTTCAAGTTAGATGTCTCCTCTCAGTTCAGTTTGTGTTGTTAGCTAACGACAGTGAACATTTCCACTTGGATGTCTAAGAGTCAACTCAAGCATAACTTTCCTGCTTCCTGCATCCCTGTCCTTAATCTGCTTCCCATCAGCCTTCTCCCTTAACTCAGTAAATGGCTTCCCGCTATGCTCCTAATTCTCAAGCCATAACCTCTGACTTTTTTGTCTTTGATTCTTCTTTTTCTCTTATTGTGCCCACATCTGGTCCATTCCTAAATTGTATATACTCGGCTTCTGAAATATATCCTGGTCAGTATTAGAATCCTAATTCTGACCACCTCATGTTTTGGTTAGAATGATATTTTACCCTCCTGATAGTCTCCTTATCACCCTAGAGTTTATCCTCTACACTGCACTAGAGTGAGTGTTCTAAAGAATAAACTAGATAACACCAATCTCCATGCCCCTGGCTTCACATTACACTTAGAAGGAAA
This sequence comes from Solenodon paradoxus, assembly GCA_004363575.1. Taxonomy (NCBI): domain Eukaryota; kingdom Metazoa; phylum Chordata; class Mammalia; order Eulipotyphla; family Solenodontidae; genus Solenodon; species Solenodon paradoxus. Next base: position 125,277 of record RJWH01003021.1, on the reverse strand, counting down.
GCTGTATTTCTTACCTGATGTACTTAGGTGCTGTGTTCAAGCACTGTCTTGCCTCTGCCTACCTATCAGAATTTGTCTATGTATGCATTCCTCAAGTCATTGATTCTCTAATGTAGTTTTTGCCCTTTGTATTGTTAGATCTGAAGTATAGCTGTGTTATTATTTAAGCTGGGGTTTTAGAAACCTTCAGGATATAGTTTGACCAAAGGTTGGCACCTGCCCTCTAGTGGCATCAACACTTTCCAATACCTTTTGAACATAGTGTGTGTTTTTGGGAGAGCGATGGTGTTTTGATTGGTGAGACCCTCCAAGTTACAATGTTTTAGGTTATTAAAATAGCATTGAGATCATTGATAGTTTCTACAGTGGATAAGAGTATTCGGTTTTGCTTTACCCTTGTTCTGAAGAATTTCCTATGTACATTTCAAGAAAGTATCCATTGTCACTCTTGCCATAGATTAGCAAAGCTGTGTCTGTCCTTTGTTTATCCATTGTAGACAAAAGCACTCCTTCAGTGGAGAGGCAGTGTGCTAGGCTCACCATCTGTTTCTGTCCTAGCTTTTCAAGGAGTCGATTAGAAAAATATAGCTGTGATTTTTATTTTGTAATTTTTCTTTTATTTTTTAAATGATCAGAATCTACTTTTAGATTATTCTTAGTTTGTATTGCTCTTAAAATTGGTATGTTTACATCTAGCCTGTCATATATGATAGTGGTCATGTTTTTTATATTAAAGTTTGACCTTCAAATGTATTTTAGAAAAATGTGGTTGTAAAACTTTGGGGCAGATCATAATTAGAACATTTCTAAAGAGTATCTTTTCTGAACGGCTAGAAATTTACTAGTCAATGGCTTTATTAATTTATGTGAATTTCAGAATCTAAAATATTCATATCTGTTGTTAATTAAGCTATTTTACTCATTTACCGTTGCCATATATTTTATATAAAATGCTTTTTTTTTTTTGCTATTGCAGGGGCAATGTTAAATATTGTTCAAGATTCAGCACTTTTAGAAGCCATTGGTTGCCAAATGGAGATGGTAAGAAGCATGTCTCATATAATCTATCAGAATATTAACATCTGATTTTATGTAAATTGAACTCCAAAATGTCTGTTTTATGATTTTTTAAGGAATTTTTATTTGTAAATTCAGCTCATTTATTGGCAAGGATCTTATTTTAAAATATATATTTCAAGATTTCTTACCTTTCAGTGCATCATCAACACTATATCAGGTCCCTGAGAAGTTCTGCCTAAGAGAAATTGCAATTAAACATTCCTTATTCTTGGGCAGTGTCCACTTAAGATTCTTACATTTGCCGTGCTGGTGAATTGATTTGAATATTCTAGGAATCCATAATACCCTGGATCTCTAGTAGATCTAGTGCTGGCTGTAAGCAAGCATCTAGTTATTCTTTTCCATTTCATCTTAATCTTTTTTAAAAAATTATTTATTTATTTTTAAATAATAATTTGATCATTTCTTTTGTTTACAATGCTATCTTCATTTTAGGATATTGAAATTGCATCTCGGTCTATGAGTATTTCAACCTTACAAGAATTCTAATGTCCGTTATTCACTCTCTCTTCTTAGGTGGGTTGGGTGTGGTTATGTTTTGATTGGTTTTCCTTCATAGTTGCTTCTTCGCTTTTTCCCTGGAGATGAATTTTGAGGTTACCCCGAGGTTAGTATTAATTCCTATTTTTATTTGAAAGCAGATTAATCTTATACTCATTCTAGCCATTAACATTTTTATTCTTCTCTCCTCTTCCCCACTTTTTATATTTGCTGCCTTACTGTTTTTAAGTGGAATTTCTTTACACTTTATATAGAGTACTATTCAGTATTTTTTGTAGAACTTGTTTAGTGGTGATAAATTTCTTTGACTTTTGCTTATTCAAAAGCTATTTGTCATTCCTTCAGTTCTGAATGATAGTCTCGGAGGGTAGGGTATCCTTGGTTGAAAATCCTTTTCTTTCAGCACTTTGAATATAAAATGCCATTTCCTGAGAAATCTGCTTTGTATATGACTTGTTTTTCTCTAGCTGCTTTTAAGATACCTTGTCTCATACTTTTGACATTTGGATGATAGTGCGTCTGGGTGTAATTCTGTCTGAGTTTCTTCTATTAGGAACTGCGTGAGCTTCCTGGTCTAGAGTCTTGCTTCATTCCTCAAGTTAGGGAAGTTCTTAGCTATTATTTCTTCAGATACTGTTTCTGCCCCCTTTTCTCTGCCCACTCCTTCTGGGACTCCTATGATGTGACTGTTGTTCTTTTGATGTTATCTGTGGGTTGCAGATGCTTTCTTCATTTCTTTACATGCTTCTCTCTCTTTTTGCTTGTCTGCCTGAGTGCATTCTCCTGCCCTATCCTCTGGCTCGCTGACTCCATTGGAGGCTTCATCCATCCTACTCTGTAGTCCCTTTATTGAGTTCTTTAATTCAACTAGCGTGTTCTTCATGTCTTTGATATCTTGCTTCATTTCCTCTCTCTTTTTTTATTCTCTTTCCTTTATTGTTTTCTTGATTTCCATGAGTATTTTTATTACTGTTGCCCTAAATTCATCCTCAGGTAGTTTGTACATATCTGTTATATTCAGATTTTCTCCTGGGGTTGTAATTGGATCTGTTGCTTCACATATATTTCTCTGCATCTTCATTTGTTTGACTTCTGTTTATGTTTCTGTGGATTAGATTTCCCTGCAGTGATGGCGCTGTATAGGGTATTGACTTGCACCACAGAAGCCTGGATCTTGGTTTGAACACTGGGAATTCTTGAGTTGTGTGGCATCACCACTGGTTGGATTTGTTGACGTTCTTAGGTGACTCCTGCATTGGGACCTGAGAGTTCAGCCTATGAGGTTGGAGTTTGTGTGGCTGGTGCAGAGCCTTCCCTCAGTGTCCCAGCTCTGAACAGTATAACAAACGCGATGTCACTTGCCCATAATTAGCAGTTGGGCTGCTGTTCTGCCTCCATCCACAAGGTGGAGCTCTGGGTAGCCTTTAAGTTTCTGGGAATTTCTTTTTCCTTTAAGCCTAGAGGCAAGTTTTCTGGTGTGCAGGTCCTGAGGCTCCAGAGCAGTGTGTTGAAAGGGGGTTGGGGTGGGAAATCACGTTAGCTGCCTTCTGGTTATGACAGCACACTGTCTAATTTTCCTTGGCGGGGCTTCTGCTCAGATCACCGGGGCACTGATCTTCCTTTTGCTTTGTGCCAAGACCGTCTCCTTCAGCTCCGTGTCCTAGTCCTGCTGGTGGGCTTCCTACTGACCTCAGTGTGACTCCTGGAGGTTTGGTTCTTCTGGCAGTTCCACCTCCTCTGCAGCTTTTTCCTTCCCAAGACTGGGAGTCCTGCGTCTGAGATGCAGCTCTGACCCTTGTCACCATGCCTACTCCTGTGGTGGCGATCACTGCCACTGTGCCTGCAGCCCGGGGCCAGCCCTTCCACACTATGAGTGTCTGAAGAGGAGGTGATTTCTAGTTGTCTGGAGACGGGATCTGACATGTGCTACCCCGTTGCCTTCTTGCTCGTGAAGTTCCCTATCTCATCTCTTTATAGGCCTCTAGTCAAGTTCGAAGGTCACCAAAGCACTTATGCTTTTAAAAGAAAAATGTTTCCCCGAGACTTCCGTCCCCCTGCACCTGTCTTCAAGATAATGCAGTCTTTATACCTGGAATAGAGACATAGAGGCTGGGAAGAGTGGAAGATAATAGAGTGTTCTAGAGTGAATTGGGTGATTGAAATGTTATTAAGAAAATTAAATTCATATCTCAGTGTATGGCTAATAATAATAAATTGATCTTGATATAATGTATTATGTTAATATGGGGGAAATGAGGGAACTCTTTGATAACTTAGCCTCCATACCTATAGGAGTCAGTTTTACAATATTTTATTATGTTTTATGATATTACTGAATTTGAAAATGACTATTATTTATGTGTTTTGGGGGCTTGGGGTTTTTTCTTAGTTTTTTTTTTTTTTTTTTTTAAAGATTGTATTTTTGTTCTAAAGTGTTGCCTGGGAAGCTTTAGAGTATCTCATTTTTTGTTTAAAATTTCATTTATTCATTTTATTCATTCAGCTCCATTTCTCAAAACTGGGTCCATGAGTTTATTATCTGCATCCTAGCTGTGTGAGCTGTGGGTTGGGGTATTTCTTGAAGGGTATTCTTTAGGGTATTTCTTTAAGGACTCAGAGTCATTAGCTGGTGAAGTCTAGTAAAGATGGAAAAGGTCCTGGACTGACCCTTTGTGTATAGTAGTAAAGAAAATGTCAGAATGGGCACCTTGTCATCATCAGACACTTTATTCTTTTCAGTAGATGGTACCTATGTAAAAAGCATAGATGTTGTCTTTGTAAAAACTGTTTTAATTCCTTTTCCATTTATCTTTGTGTAAATTTGTACTGTTTAGTTGGCACATTCCTTTTTTATCAACTTTTTTTTTAGTAATTGACCTCTGTCTCTACTTGTAAACCAAGGACCAGTAGCTCTCAATACATGACTCATTTTCACTTGGCCAGGGCGCCGGAGAGGACGACCTCAAGAGTCACAGCCGCACTAACAGTGGGATTAGCTCAGCAAGTGGCGGAAGCGCAGAGCCCACCACCCCTGACAGCGAAAGACCTGCTCAGGCTCTCCTAAGGGATTATGGTAAGCTGTGTTTTGGGGTTTTTTGAAATTCAAAGTTTACAGAATAAATTTTAATGTCCAGATGTAAAACCAAAGCAATTTTTTTAAACAAAATTTTAATGTTTATGATTTTTTTTTACATGTTTAGTTATCATGTTAGTCTAAAAGATTAAGAAAAAGATAACAGTCTCTTAAAATTAGCTCTAAATTAGACTTTGGGCAGTTTACTAAATTTTATAAATGATTATATTGGTTGGTCAGGACACGGTCTTGGATTCTGTACCAGGTACTAGTAATAGAGAATGAAATAGGAGTCAGGCTCTGCCTCAGAGGCTAATCAGTCAGCCAGCAGATAGTACTGCATGTGGTTGGGGGTAGATGGGATGGAAACCCAGAGAAGAGACTGTCTTCATGTGTAAAATCTTTATATTCTTCTATATCTATTCAGTCACAAATTTTAAGCAAGTGTAAGGAAACACTTTTATTTTCCAGCTTGCCACCGGGGCATCCTATTCAATGATGTCCTGTACCCTTGGGCAGTTACTTTATGGGTTCCTGTAATTTGTGGGTATATTTGTTTTTATACACAAATAGTAATAATATGTTGAGCTTGTGAGTGCTAATGGAACTAGGTTGGAATGAAATCTAGATCCTTAGATATGAGTTTAACCGTTGTCGTTATCTGGAGAGCTCGTAGACGCAGGACTCCAGGCCGTTGCTCTGACTTGTTTGCCGTAAGCGTCCTTGAGCAGGTCAGATACATGAGGTCACTATATGGATATTCAATACTTAAATATTGCATTTATCAAGTTATTTAAATTGTTCTCTTACTCATTTTGTTCATGGATTTTAGTATAGTATAGATTGAAAATGCTTATTTTTCATGTTTTTTCTAAAACCACTTTTAAAGTAAAGAAACTTTTGCATTATTGCATGTGTTCTAATATAAGTGTTTGAAGTGATTATTGTTTGTTTCAGCATCTTGAATTGGTGTTAGTGAGTTCTGCTTGTAATGTCCTAAAACATTTTTACTAAGATATCCAGATATGTGTTGTGTCGCATGAATGTCTCTCTTTAATGATCATTCCTTTTTCTGTTGTCACTGCCCTCTTTCTGATAGGATCGACAGGTATAATGTCCCTAAAGCTTCCTTTTTAAATTCAGTTTAATTTATTATTGGTTAAGTAGTAGTTACTTTTAAATATGAAATTGGAGGCCAAATTACAACAGTGACTTGGTTATTCAGTCTTTTTAGAATTTTAAAAGTAGTCTTGGAGAACTAAATGTTAAAATGTTTTTGAAAAGCCATTGCATGTGACTTGATGGTTTAAACCCGGAAAATAATTTCAACTGATGCTTTAAGGTAGTTACCAGCATCTGTGGAGATTTAGAAATTTAAATACGTTATAAAATTCCCAGGAAATTGATAGCTTTTTCGTTTTTTTTAAAATAAAGTATATGCCTTAATTTAGATTTTAAGATTTACATTGCTATGAGAATGACGCTGAACTTGTCAAACCCGGTGGATGTCTGTGTGAAAGTCCCTGGGCTGGGAGCTAGCAGCTGCGCTGGTCCGGTGTGTGCCCTGTGCACTGTTGAGTTAGGCTGATGCCAGGCCCGTGGGGCGGGGAGCATAGCGCTGTGTGGGTGCTCGCCGTGCTCACTGTGCTGCTGTGGTCTGTGCCTAGTGGAATGCTGTGCTTCTTGTCACTAACGCTTAGTTGTTTTCCCTCCCTGTGGGGTGTGGCATTGGGGTTATATCCTAGCTCTTAATACAGATTCGGCTGCTGGGCTCCTGATTCGCAGCATTCATCTTGTCACCCAAAGACTCAACTCCCAGTGGCGGCAAGATATGAGCATATCGCTGGCAGCTCTAGAGCTCCTCTCTGGCCTGGCAAAGGTGAGGAGGATAGTCCTTTTATTTTAGCCCAGCAGTCTTGGACCATGGCTCTTTTTTCTGTGTTTCCTGTCTCCTTGGGGTGGCTATTGCAGTCTTGGTTATATTTAAAAAAGTTTATATCTGAAATTTGCAAAAATGAGCCTCCAAGTGAGATTTTACAAAGGTCTTTCTTTAATAGGGTCAAAGAGTAGATACAGTATTTTTGCTGTTAAATTACAGGAAACATTTTAGTAATTGTTGTTGATTTATTTGCACATAAAAAGAGTACCTATTGATTTGTATTTGCTTAAGATGTCCTTATATTTTCAGCAGGACATTTTTTGCCATGATAGGGTCACTTAATTTTAACAAACAAAAACGGATTTGGAAGAGGGAGAAAAGGAACTCTTTTTATAAAGAGTACTTATCCTAAAATGTATCACTGGGGACTGTGATTCTTCGATTTTCATTGTCAGGGATACGTAAAATTTTGGTCTATTTTCAAATTTCTTTCACAGCTATTTTAGTTTTGTAGAATTTTAGAGCTGTTGACCATTTGCATTTCTCCATGTGTTTTTATTGAGATAAAATTTATATAACAAACCATTTAAAATTGAACAATTTAGTGGTTATTACTGCTTTCACAGTGTTGTGCAACTATCACCTCTTAATAGTTCCAAAAAGAAACCCTGTACCCATTAAACAGCTGCCTTTTGGTCCCCTTACTCCCCCAATCCCTGACAACCACCAATCTGCATTCTGTCTCTATGGATTTACCTATTCTGAATATTTTTTATAAATTGAGTCATACAGTATAATCTTTGTGTCTAACTTCTTTCACTTTATGTGATTTTTGGAATTCATTTATGTTGTAGAATATGTCCGAATTTTCTTTCTTTTTGTGGCTGAATAATGTTCCATTGTATTTATATGCAGCGGTTTGTCTATCCATTCATCTGTTGATGTACATTCGGGCTGCTGTTGTGAATAGTGCTGCTATGAACATGCATGTGTTTGTTTGAATACTAGTTTTCAATTATTTGGGTATATACCTGGAAGTGAACATTTTTTTGAGGAACTGCCAAACTTTTCCACAGCAACTGTGTAATTTTTCCTTCCCACCAGTGATGTACAGGAGTTCCAGTGTCTCCATATCCTCACTTACATCTAAGTATTTTCTTAACTGTAGACAGAATTATCTTGTACATAACACCTGGTGCTGTGAGGATGAAATGAAATATGTAAAACACTTTGTGAACTAAAAGGTGATGCACATGCATAAGATGATATTTGTGTCTGAGATATTAAAGTTCAAGCCCTTGTTTTATAGATGTGACAGGTGAGCAGAGACTGTGGTTTAACCTAAGCCATGAAAGACAAACTAGGCAAGAAAACCTAAGATGCTCTCATCACCACTTAGAGCTTACCTCAGAGATCCTCAGGGATAGATGTAATGGTAGTTTTGTGAGGAGCAGTTACTGATGCAGAAAGCAAGGACAGCCATTCATGAGACATGCTGGACTGCACTGTCTTTAAGAGCAAGGTACTGTTTCCTCGGCCCCTCAGTGTACTGTCAGCAGTGAGCAATAATTAATCCTAGACAGAGTGCTGCTCTGGACCTGGGTAACAAACCATAAATGGCTAACTCTACCTGATTTACTATAAAGCTATAGTAATCAAAACAGACTAGTAGTGGAATAGAGTTCAGCAAAATGATTAATAAAATAGTGTAGGGAGTTCAGAATTAGATCCACACATACATGTACACTGTTTTTTGACAAAAGTGTAGTGATAATTCAAAGGAGAAAAGGATAGCTTCTTCAACAAATGATGTTGAACAATTGGGTGTTTATATACAAAATAAAAGAACTTTGATTTGTACTTTGCACTATATATAAAAATTAGCTCAGTGGAGTATAGACCTAAATATAAAACCTAAACTCCAAAACTTATAAGGTGGGAGAAAATCTTTGTGATCTTGGATTATGCAAAGATTTTTTAGATATCACACCACAGAAGAAAAGCTTTTAGTGGACTTCACCAAAATTTAAAAAACAGTGTTAAGTGAATAAGAGAAGTCACAAACTGGGAAAAACATCTTTACAAAACTTCTATCTGACAAAGGTTCTATCCAGATTATATAATGAACTTTCAAAACTTAATAGCTTTTCTTTCTGATGGTGCACAGTAGCAATATGGTGGTGCAAATTTTCGAGAAGAAATTTGTCATTGATGGTATCTTTAAAGTTGAGCAGAATGAGTTCCTTACTCAGAGTTTCCTGAAGGTGGCCACTATAGAATTGAGACTCAAATTATACCAATCAGAACAGAAATCATTACCTTGACTTTTGGAATACAGAATGCTCTTACTGAGAAGGGTCAGCAGATCTGCGACTTGACCAATATGCTTAAAAAGAAGTTCGACTTCTCAGAGGGTGGTGTAGGTTTATGTTGAAAAAGCGACTGCAGGAAGTTTGTGTACCAGTTCCAGACAGTCTCTGTGTTACAGACTCTTAGGGAGGCTTACTGTGCAGACAGCCCGCTGTGGGATGCTGCTCCATCATGGAGAGTGGGGCCAAGGTCCCCAAGGTGTTGGTGTCAGAGTAACTGCAAAGACGGAGGTCTGAATCCATGAAGTTTGTGAATGATCTGATGATCCACGATGCTGATACCATTGTGTGCCATGAGTTGCTCAGACAGTGTGTACTGGGCATCAGAGTGAAGATCACGTGCACCCTTGTGGCTCAAGTGACTGAGGTAACTCAGGTGCTGACCATGTAAAGGCCAGGGACCTGGGTTGATGACCACGGGCTGGGGAAATAACAACAAAAGAAGTGAGGATTCTGCTTTCTTGGGCTTCAAGTGGTAAGACAGACCTAGAAGTCCCTGCTTGATCATGTGACATCATGGACCCCAAAGAAAAGATACTACTCACCATCTCCATCTCAAGACATAGGTTAAGGAGCCAGAACTTACTACCATGCTCTCGCCAGTCCCATTGTGAGGGTCTCCTTGGCAGCTGGATCTGGAGTCTAAATGTTTCCTTGTAAAAACTTTTTAACAAGGCAGAACACTACCAACAAAAATTCTTAATAAGAAAACAAAACCTAACCTAAAAGTAGATAAGAGATTTAAACATTTTTACCAAAGAAAATACATAGCTGATAAATAAGCACTTGAAAAGTGCTATTAAAACCACAGTGAAATACCACTTCATATTTACTAGACTGACTAAAATTAAGACTGATGATAGCAAATATTGAGAAGGATGTGGAAGAACTGGAACTCACACTGTTGATTGGAATATTACATGGTGCAACTATTTCAGAAAACAGCTTGACAAGTTCCTTAAAAAGTTAAATATCTGTCATGTGGCCCAGTCATTCTGGTCCCAGGAGATAAGAGAGCACATATCCACACAAAGACTTGCACATGAATGTTCGTAGCAGCTTTATTTGTAACATCCAGACGCTGGAAGCAACCCAAATGTCCATCAGCAGGTGACTCTATAAACAAATTGTGGTATGTCCATATAATGATAGTGATAATAATAATAGCAAGAAAAGGAAATGAACAATTGAAACACAAAAATGTGGGTAAATATCAGAGTAATTGAGTAAAAGAAGCCAGACCGCTCCCAAAGAATAACATTGTATGATTTTATTTATGTAAAACTAGAAAATGCAAGTTAATCTGTAATGACAGACCACTAATCAGTGGTCACTCAGCAGGGGCTAAAAAGAATGGGAGGAAGGATTACAAAGGTGCAGGAGATTTGAGGAGGGTGGGCATGTTCACTGTCTTGATGATGGGAATAGTTCACAGGTGTATACTTACACCAGATTTATCATAGTGTATACTTTAAATACTGTGGTTTACTGTATGTTTATTGTACCTCTGAGGAGGCGCGCAAAACCTTGTGGCCCGTGAAGCGTCACTGCGGGCTCGGATTAGGCTTACAAAATTTGCATGTGTTTCATTGCCAGCTATTCTTTTGATATCTGGCAGTGATGGGTTAATTAATGTATTCCAGACTTAGGTTTCAGGACATGAAACAAGTATGCTAAAATGAAATACTGTTTTAGGTTTTGAAAAATGCTTTCTTTTCATAGGGTATATGATACTACATCTGAAATAGTCTGTATAAATATTTTTTTAAAAATCAGGCATTCTCAAAACGGCCAAGATTTAGTGAAGATGCTTTGAAATTGGTACAGTGATTCTTGGCTAATGTGTTCCTTATGTGAAAATGCTCAGGTGAAGGTCATGGTTGACTCAGGAGACCGGAAGCGAGCCATCAGTTCTGTGTGCAGCTATATTGTTTACCAGTGTAGTAGGCCAGCTCCTCTTCACTCCCGGGATCTGCACTCCATGATAGTGGCAGCTTTTCAGTGTCTTTGTGTCTGGCTGACAGAGCACCCTGATATGCTTGATGAAAAGGTGAGTTTACTAGATCTTTTTATTTACTTTTTTTTTTTTTTTTTTAAGGGAAAGTAAAGGCAGGAATGAAAGTGAGTAGGTAGGCAGGAAGAGAGAGGCAGAATATTTCTGTTCTGTTGTTCACACTGCACCAGCACATGCCCCCTGCCCCCTGCGCCCTCTTATCCCGAATCTGGGACTTTGGGATGCAAACCTGGGACTGCTCTCAGAGCACTCAACCAATAGGCCACCAGAGTGCACTGGAGTTTATTAGATCTTAGAGCAGCAAGTGGGAGCAAAAATGTATGTTGGGCAATTGCCTTTTAAAAGAGGATATCTAAATTTAAATAGAGTATTACATATTTTAAACTAAATGTACTTATCCTGTTTTGGTAGAACTCTTATGAGCACAACTTAAAAGCTGTCATCATTCTTACATTTGGCTACAAAAGAGAAGTTCTTTTGAAATATGGGAACTTGACTAATTGAGCTGAACTATCTAGAATATTCTATCTTGAGATGCCAATGTGGTCAACCATTACTGAAACAAGAAGGGCAGTTGATAGCTAGGCCGAAAGGTTAGAGTACAGCTTGTTATCTGTAAACATTGCTCGTTTCTAAAAGTGTCATTTCACACATTTCTTTGCTTTCAAGTAGATGTAGGTATCCAGGCTGCTTTCCCTGACGTTGTTGCATGTTCTTTACAGGAAGGCAGGCAGGTGTAAGGAGTTCATAGTATGAATAAAAGGATATCAGACTCATTGGGTATTCATAGAGATCTCTATAATTTTAAAAGTAGTACTACTGATAAAACTTTAGCCATTTTCATTATGGCTTTTAAAATTATGATGCCGTAACTTTAAATTGCTTAACATTGCCAATAACTGATGTGTTTCCCTTTAGATAATCTAACATAAACCATTCAGGTTTATTATGAATTAACTGTTTCATCTCTTTCACCTGAATTTTCATGATTTACAGTTCATGGTAATTTACAAGAATTGTGACTGATAGAATTGAATTGAATTTGTCATACTTATTGTCTAACTCTATGAACACTCAAATTTAGTTCATTAAAGAGAAATTGAGAGAGCAAGTTTATTCTTATAAAATTAATAATATGTATTAAAGAAAATGAGAAAGATACCGAAGTCTGACCACCCAAACATAGCCACTATTAACATTTGATGTATAGTAGTCTCCCATTATCCATGGGGGATATACTCCAGGACCTTTGGATATTACTGGACACTATATATTCTATGTTTTTTCCTATATATTCATATGGTAGTTTAATTTGTAAATTAGGCACAGTAAGATTAACAGCAATAAGTAATAATGGAACAGAACAATTATAGCTGGACTGTAATAAAAGGTGAATATACTCTCTCATTCACTCTATTCTATTGTACATGATACTTTTGGATGTTGGTTGACAGTAGGTAATTAAAAGCACTGAAAGTGGGGGTAGGAAAGCAGAGTGCTGTATTTCCTTGTCTTCTTATATGATAGGTGTTATTGAAAAATGCTTTTGTCTTTTCTACCTCCAGGACTGCCTGAAGGAAGTACTGGAGATTGTGGAATTGGGTATTTCAGGAAGTAAATCCAAGAACAGTGAGCAGGAGGTCAAGTATAAGGGAGATAAGGAGCCAAACCCTGCATCAATGAGGGTAAAGGATGCTGCTGAAGCCACCCTCACATGGTATGAAAGTGACTACATGGGATTGTTCCTAGAAATTAGATGGGGTTAGCTGCCATCTCTATTGTTTCATTTCTTCCCTGACTGTTAAACTTGAAGTGACACAACTGCTTTAGGATATATTTTTTTCTCCAGAAATAAAGTGAAAAAGAAAGTCTTCATTTTTGGACACGGAAATCGAGACTGAGAGTTTGAACCTTGTTTTTCTGTGCTGGTTGACATTAATTCAAAGCATATCATGTTAGAGCTGGAAAAGAATCTTGGGAAACTTTATGCCACCATCTCACTTTAAGGGCTTAATCCAGAGATAGGCTCTGTTTGGCCACACTATTCCGTCTCCTATATCTGGACTCAGTGGTCTGTGTTCTCTGCACACTGTCCATATTGTGTATTATGTGAGTAATATATTCAGCCAAGATATATGATCTACCTCTTATGAACTGGCAATAGGATCATAAAGATAAATCAGATGTAGTCATTACCCTCAAGAGCTTCTTGTTCAACATGGAAGGTAAGATAATAAATCCCCCAAATGCTGTAATATTAGGTCTAAATGAGTGCTCCAAGAGAAGACGTGCAAACAAAATGCTGGGGACTTGGGAAATAAATCAATACTTCTAGATAAAGGGAAATCTAAGTAAGATTCTTAAGGAAAATGAAAAAATTCCTAGGGTGTACTAGGCTGTAGTCATCAATACATTTTAGAAGCACGGTTGCTACAGTTTAGTCCTGCTCACTATGCTCATACTGGGCTTTCAGTGACTACAAATTCGACTTTAGCTAGAAAGTCAGGAAAATGAATGTAGCTTTTTAAACAGATAATGAGTACGAGAAATAATAGAAGTTCAGAGAGAAGACTATGGGACTGAGATACTTAAAAGCATAAGAGAACTAAGACTTAAAGAGTAAAAAGTATATGGAGAGGGAAGGATGGGACAGTCTCAGAGAACTCTGCATTATACAAACTAAGTTTGTTTCATCTTGACTTGCATGGGGTCTTCCAAGGAGATATGATTGGCAGTGAGAATTGGATATATGCTCAGAATGAGTAGAACGCCCTGGAACGTTTTCCCCTACTTTAGTCAGTCTTTATCTAAATGACTCATCTGTGTTATCTCAGCTATCTCATCTCGGCTGACAACTGCGCAAATGATATCTCTAGTTGCCAGTCTTGAAGAGTCCTTCAAAGATACTGTTATCATGAAACCTGTCCAAAACCAAATCTCTTTGTTCCCTCACAGTGCTTTATGTATTTCTGTTATGCAAATACAGAACTTGGCTTTACACCTTATTTGTCTTTGTTTTATCTTTCACTTCCCATATGGAGCCAGTGACTGAGTCCAGTAGATTTTACTTCTGAAAATATTTCTTTCATCCCCTCTAACCTCAAATAGCATCCTAGTTAGGCCCTTCTCAGTTCTAACCTATTTTCCCTGTTTTTACTCTCTTACCTTTTGCATTCGTCTTGCATTCTCTTGCTGGACTTCCCATCTTTAGGTATTATTTTTATTCTTCTGCTTGAGTGATTGAAAACCTTGAGTAGATCTCTCTTACCATATTTGAATTCTTAATCCAATTTTCAAGGCTCTCCTTATTCTTTCCACACTTGTTCTGTTTGATCTTAACCAGTATAAGCCTTCTGCCATAGTCAGACCTTGCAGGCCATTGTGGCTGTAGAGACGTTATATTCTTTCTCTGTGTTTCAGGACCTCTCTCTTCTCCCCTCAGCCGCATCCTCCACTGTTGAGTGCTCACAGAAAATGTAGCTACCTCCATGAGATAGTATTTGTTTATTCTGCTTCTGAAAGCGAACTCTTCTCTGCACTTCTGTGTTCATTCATTCTGACCCGATTGCACTGCGTGAAATTGCATGCCGTCACGATTGTACCTGCCTGTGTTTGATAGCATGCCAGTGTTGTCTCCCCAACCTGGGGAGAGGCCATGCTTCCTTCTTCAACACCCTCACAGTACTGAAAAAAGAGTAGACAGTTAGGGAGTGCGGATTGGCTGGTGTTTTTTTCTCCTTGATACACTAATGCAAATTCAGAATTAGGACTCCTGAAAAACATTTCAGCACTTCCTCTGTTAAGTCACCTGTAAGACATATTCACCAAATTATTTAGACTAATTTTTAGGATACTCTTTAATGCCTAAGACTTCATATTAATTGTTAAAAACTTGATGTTTACTTTGAAAACATCAAGAATGGAGACTGAAAGCTCTTCACTTTAACTTGTACTCATTCGTTATTCAAATATTCAGATTTTTGATAGTGAAATTCTGTGTTTCTAGGCAGGAGTGATGTCTGAAGATAGTGCTTTTTGTTTTCTAATTTATTTCTAACAGTGTTTCTAACCAGTTTTCTTATGACGGAATCAAGTGCCCTTTAATAACCTAGCCATTCTTTTAACAGCAAGGATTTGACTGTACCTCTTCAGTGGCTTACTGGATACTACTTTATTTTAAATATGATGTGATAACCTTTAAACTCTAGAATATTGTAGTTTTATTAAGAAGTAGAGAGCATTGAATCTTTTTTTTTTTTTTAAGAAAAGGTACAGGCAGGAATGATGGCAGGTAGGCGGGCTGGTGGGAAGAGAGATAGAAGAAACATTTTTATTTACTTTATTTAGCTGTACATCTCAGTTGTTCCCTTGGCCCTGGGATATGAACCCAGGTCCTTAGGATGAATGTGATGTTTGTGGACTGCACTTGACTGAGGTGG
This sequence comes from Solenodon paradoxus, assembly GCA_004363575.1. Lineage (NCBI taxonomy): Eukaryota > Metazoa > Chordata > Mammalia > Eulipotyphla > Solenodontidae > Solenodon > Solenodon paradoxus. Next base: position 109,922 of record RJWH01003021.1, on the reverse strand, counting down.
TGAACCTAACCGCTACCTCACCAGGACGTGCCCTGCATTGACTTTTTGAGAACGTGATGATTTGCATTAAGTCAAACTGAATGCTTTGAGTCTTTTTCACATATTTACCTTTCTTTTGTCTTTCTCTTTTAATAATTTGACAAAAGCATAAACAAAACCCAGCCCAAATAAACTCCCTCTGCCGCATGACCCCACGTCCACCCCGACTCCCTCCCCTCTGGTTCTGCTGTTAGCATCCAAAGTTTTTTCTATTTTATTTATTTCAGTTATTATTTCAGTTCATGATTTCTCCATACACCAGACAGTGGTAAAATTATTCATCTGTCTTTCTCATCCTATACTTGTTTGAGGGTATTGAATGTAATGTATAGATCTTTACATTTAAACCTGAAATTTCTCCATGAAGATTTATTTACCTCATTATTTTTAGTCTTTTAAGATGCTTTGGATCCAACTGTTACTTTGATATATTAATTTTACAGTTCAACTTTTAGTCAGCTGTAGATTTAATGAGCTCGTCTTAGTATCCTAATCAATTATATTGATGAATATATTGAAGAAGTAAATTCACAAAACCACATTATCAAGAATTCCCTTTAGAATCACAGGGTCTTAATATATATATATATATATATATATATATGTGATATATAGTGTATTTAAGTATATATACACATATATGTATATTTGATACAAATATATACATAAAAGCATACCTTGTTTCATTGCCCTTTACAGATATTGCACTTTTTATAAATTGAGGGTTTTTAGTTACCTTTTGTCAAGAAAGTCTGTTGGTGCTGCTTTCAAGTAGCATGTGCTCTTTCCTTTTCAGTTTTTAGCAATGTTATTTTGTACTTAAGGTACATGCATTTTTAAGATATAATGCTGTTACATACTTAATAGACTGCAGAATATACACATTAGGAAGCCAAAACATTCTGATGTCTCACTTTATTACATTAACTTTATTTCGAAATCTGGAGGGGAACTCTAGTATCTCTGCAGTATGCCTGCACAGGTGTATCGTGATGCACTGTCAGATACCTGTATGTCTTCATTTCAGAGATATTTATCTGCTTTCTAGTTACTACCAAGAATAGAAAATGTGTTTAATCTGGTATGATATTTGTCTCAGTGACCTTGCTAGCAACCCAGTTGAGATATCTGCTACTACTAACTCATATGGCTCATATACTTTGTGACGTCTGTCTCTATCATGTTTTAGAAAACCAAACCATGTTTTCTTGTCACTGGTCTTGGGTATCTCACCTGTTTTCCACAAATCCTTAGATGATCTAAATGCACTATCAGATTTTCCTACTCCTTGAAGTCCTTGGACAGTCCTCCTCCTAGGAAGAGAGAAAAATATCTCCTGTACAATATTGCCATTAAAATGAAAAAGAATGGGCTAGGTCACTCAGGATTGAGATAATAAAAGTGCTGCCAGAGAATATTAGTTTTCCAAATGAGATGCATGTGATGGTTCAGTGATATATGACCATGAGATAAAATATTTACATTTTAATTGCAAGATACTTTCTCTTCTCCAGTTTCTTCATGATAAAGTGGGAATAATAATGGTACTTGGTTAATAGGGTTGTTACGATAACCAAATAAAATAATGTGTATATAAAGTACTTAGACCAGTATGTAAGTAAGTGCTTTGTAAGGTACTGTTCATGGAATGTATGCATAAATCTCTGTGGATTTTCTGAATGTTAATGTTTGATCAATAATTTCAGTTTACAAAGCATTTTTTCTGATAGTCTCATTTAATAGTTCCAATTGTTCTGTGAGATTTGGTTGTAAGTGCATCAGGCTCCGTATTCGTTAAGTGAGGAAACATGAATACATAATGAGAAGGCGGCAGGTCCTGGTTTCTGATCTCTTAATGATGATGTATCTTCTGAGCCTGAGTTTGCTTATCTGAAAAATTGAAGGGGTATGACTGATCTTTGGTTCCTTTTCTGGGCCTTGAAGGCTTTAGCTAGCATAATCCTGAAAACTGGAGCACAAAGTATGTTTCATATATCTTTAGGGTCTTCATAATATGAAATTGTGGTTAGTCAGGTTCCTTGAGTAGCAAACTGAGAGATTTGCTTGCAAGTTTTTTGGAGCATACTCTAAGGAGCAATCCATGTGGGGGTGTGAAGGAAGCAGGACTGAGCAAAGGGAAAAACTAAACTGTGATGCAGTTGCGGCAGAGAGCTTTGAGCAGTGTTGGCCCCCACCAGAGTTCTCTCAAGTTGCAGCAAAGAAACTGGGACTATATCCTGCATCAGATATTTTCCGAATATGGCTGTCCCAGGACGAAGCTGTGATCTGAGGTGAAGTGATTGTTACTGGCCAAGGGCAAATTCTTCCTGGAGAGGAACTCCACTGAAAACTGGCCGTCATATTCCTACAGCGGGGGAACTGATCTTTCATTCTTGGACATGAGAATTTGAATAGCACATCACAGCATCCACCACAGGAGTAAATTGACCTGTAAAGAGGAAGCATGACGCTGATCAGTTAAAAACCAAAAGAGCAGGAGGACACATTGATGCATGGGAGAAACTTAAGATTTTATTTTGATCATTAACTGTTTTCTTTTCCATTTTCCATAGTATTATGCAGTTGCTCGGCGCATTTCCTTCACCCAGTGGTCCTGCCTCGCCTTGTAGTTTGGTGAATGAGGCCACTTTGATCAAATACTCTGGGCTGCCAACCGTAGACAGGCGTAGTTTCCGGTACTTTGTCTTGGATAACAGTGTCATCCTGGCAATGCTGGAGCAGCCCCTGGGCAATGAGCAGAGTAAGTTTCAGCACTTTGAGCTTTCTGCTGCATCACCACGTTTATCAGTACTAGCAAGTGATACTAGCCTTCCAGAATGAGTTAGAACATATTGCAAGTAATTATTTCATTCTTTACTTTTTAAAAAATTTTTACACATGAAAATAAACTCATGTATATGTCAGCACACCCTGCCCTCCACCACATCACCAAGTGTTCTTCAGCGCTTGCCAGTGGATTCCACCCATGCTCCACGCCCCTGCCACCCACTTCCACTCCCTATTGGAGACCTCAGTTCTGTTGCAAGTGTCCAGGAGTTGGTTTTGTTTCATCTGTTCCTTTGTTTTGTCTGTTCAGTTCTAACTGCAAGTAATTGTGCTGGATCACAAAAGATTTCTCATTATGGGATAGTAGTAGTGAAAAATAAAGGGTCATACAATGGAATATATATATTAAAGAGAATCTTTTGGAGATTATGTGTATCTGAAATATCAGAAGAGTCTGAAGTTTTGTAAAAATTTTATTTTAGTAGGCTATCTTCTGTTTTATATGTATAAAAATCACTGTCACTTTTCTTTACCTCTTGAACTTTGAATCCTTTCCCTCCCCTCTCCTGCCTCTCATCCCATATTCTGTTTCAATTATTGGTGCCATCCAAACAGACTAGAAACTTGAGGATTATTTTTGCCCACTTCCTGCTAGCCCCTTATATAACTGGTTTCCAAGTTTCTGCCTCTTCAATAACACTTGAATCTTTCCATTCGTCTGCATTCTTCCCAATACAGCCAAATACAGGGCCTTATTTTTTTTACTTAAGAGTTTTGCCATTGCTTTTCTGCTTTTCCCCACACCATTTCCAGTTCTTATATTTGCTTGCCTTGCCTGTGTCCTGCTTGCCACTCCCACAGAATTCATCTGCAGACACAGCTGCCCATGCCAGTGCCCTGCGCATGCGTGCTTTCCATCCCCCCCCCCCCCCCCCCCCCCCCCCCCCCCCCCCCCCCCCCCCCCC
>RJWH01003021.1:0-106031 GCA_004363575.1 Solenodon paradoxus | reverse complement strand
ACAGGTAAAGAAATGGAGCATAGACAGGGCATGTGAATTGTCTAGGATTAATTGAGAAGTATAAGATTTGAGTAGAAATAGAATCCTAATATTTTTAAACCCATGCTTTCTCTCTGTTATCATTGGTGAGTATTATTTTATTTTTTTTTAATCATGGTATTTTAAAAAAACATAATTAGTAAACAAAAATTCATGTTTTTCTATTTAAAGTAGAAATGTAAAGTTTCCTTTTAAAATAAATTTGAGCCGGACAAAAAGGGAGAGTGCTTGATATTTATGAAACATGCATATGGCAGAAACCACAGGGGTGGTACACAAAGGATGACAATTTGGGAAACATTGTGCTGAAGCTTTGATTCTTAAAAGCTCTGCAGTTGATAAGCAGTGTTTTTAATGGTTGTAACATTTATTCTAGATGATTTCTTCCCCTCTGTCACTGTGTTGGTTCGGGGAATGTCTGGAAGACTTGCTTGGGCACAACAGCTGTGTCTGTTACCCAGAGGAGCAAAAGCAAACCAGAAGGTATTCCAGGTTATAAGGGATCAGTAGGAGGGAAGGAGGGAGGGAGAGAGAGTTGTGACCTAAAGTTTAAATAACATCCCCACAAACTTTACAGAGAAAACAGGTTTCTTAATGGGTCCTAACTGACACAGATAAAATAAATATTTTGATCCTAATCAGGTTCTCTCAGTCACTGGTTTACATCAGAATCATCTTAGGAACCTGGAATTCCAGATCCACTGAATTATTTTTTAAAGGTATCTTTAAGGCTGGTGTATTTTCAAAAAGCTTTCCAAGCAATTCTTACATCCACTTAAGATTAAGAACTACTGTTCTGAACAGTGGCCCCGTGTTTATTCACACATTGTTTTTAAAGGAAAAAAAGCCCTCAGTTTCACACCATCTGTGGAAAAATCTGACCAAATCCTTGTGATCTCTGGCAACAGAACTTAATTTCAAATTGGTTCATATAGTCCATTCCTGAATACTTGGTAATATGTTCTGTAAGTTTTTAAATATGCTGTATAATTATAATTGAGTGAAATCTTCTTTGGGGATGGTACAGTTAATATTCTTTATGCCATTTTTTATTATGTGAGTAAGACTTCCTCATAGGAGAAAACTGAAAAATTCAAATAATAAAGAAGAAAATTTATATCACCTGTACTCTTGCTCTCCAGAAGTAGTCATTTAATTTTTTAGTGCATTTCCACGCAGTCTTTTTTCTTTCTGTGTACAATGACACTTAATTTGAATTCAAATAATTTGATCATGTTTGAATACTGCTCTTTCACTGATACTGTGTAAACTTTATTAATTATGTTACAGAAAATTATTTAAAGCATGACTTTATAAAATAGCACCAACATTTAAGAAAGACACCACAAAACTTGGAGCATGTTTCAAAATCATTTGACATCCTGAATGTCTGTTAGATGAGATGTATTAGTGATTTTTAAGGATCACACCCCTATTTTCTCTCAGTGGCATCATGCGTGTCCCATTCTGTCAGCAACACTGTAAGCCACTAAGTTAGCATTAAAGACTGACGAGGAAGGAGATCAGGAAAGAAACTGAAATTTGTTGGTGGTTTAATATGTGCCATGCAGTTTCATTTAATACTTACAACATGCTCGTGATGGGTTATTTCTATTTTTCACATGTGGAAACAGAAGCCACATGGCTAACATGTTAAAACAGGAATTCGAATTCATGAAGACCTGGAATTAGTGCCCATACTCTTTACTTTAAACCTTGCTAAGGTTCCAATGAAACTGTCTAGAAATGACAGTAGACCTAAACCTGCACTTCATTATTATTTGGAATGATTTGAGAGCCCTTGGGGAAGATGGACTTTGAGACTAAACTCTGAAATGCTTGCGTGTTGGCTTAGCATTGAATATGAGAGATTCATACCTGGAGCAGTAGAGGTCCACAACCCACAGATCAGTCATGAAGTCTCTAAATTGAGGGGCATTTTAATGAAAATAAAAGAGGTCACTGGTGAGAGGTCACTGGTGCATAAGCTGGTTTATGATGACTGTCAGCAGTAGTATCTGTATATTTGTACTGAATTCCTGTATTATATAATCCCAGGGAAACACAGGTATTTAAGGAACTAGGGCAATGTTATTACAGATGGCTGCAAATGTAATTAATATAATTTTATTTGTTTTAACAGCTTTTTGTGCCTGAATCTCGTCCACTTCCTAAAAATGATGTTGGATTTAAATATACTGTGAAACATCGACCATTTCCTGAGGAGGTGGATAAGATTCCTTTTGTGAAAGCAGATCTGAGCATTCCAGATTTGCATGAAATTGTCACTGAAGAAGTAAGATAAATTATTGTCTGCTATTATTAGGAAATGGCTATAAACATTTCTTAAGCAGCTTCTATGGTCAAGATACTGCCCTTTTTTAATGCCACTGGAGATGATTCAAAAGATACTCTGGGTCTTCGTGATCTAGTCACTGTGTGGTAAGACATGTATAGCTTGTGACTGAGTGAAGGGAACTGGACGTCTCTTAGACAGAGGTGTCATTGGGCTGGTTCATGGGAGGTTTCAATAGTGTGGTTACATGATTGCATTCTAGAGGAGGATATTTGGAGAAGTGAGACCAGTTTAGAGACTGTTATGACAAGGGAGAAGGAGGAGCTACCTCACTGATAATGGAAGTTTAAACCTGTAAATGTATTGCAGACATGGGTCTGAGCTGTCTTGGATTGAAGAGGGAAGGAATAGAGTCATTAGAACTTTATTTTAGGGCTTCAGGAACAAAGAAGATATTAGTGCCATTTACAGAACTATGGACATTAAGAAAAGGACAGGTTTAGGAAGATGGGAAAACTTTGGTTTTTCTGGATTAAGTGATTTGTCTCTTAGGAAAAGGGAGAATAACTTTAAGAAGTGGGGAACAAAGATTTATCAGATAATAGAAGGGCAGGAATGGATGTTGTCTGCATCATCATATTCTAGAGAGATGACACTAAGAGAGGGCCCCTGGGTTTTGGCATGGTATTGTAGGTGACCTTGTAGAGCAGGTTCAAAGAAATGTGGTGATGGGAGCAGAATATAGGGGCTGGAGAGGGCATGGTTAATGAAGAAGAGGCTTTGAGTATTAACTGCACTGTTAGCAGTAAAAGAAAGGGTTACAAGATAGATAATACTGTGAGGAAATTGCCTATCTAAGGAAAAGCAATTCTTGTTTTTTCTTTTTCTTTTTCTTTCTTTTTTTTAATTCAAGGATGGAAGGAATATGAACCTGTTTAAAGGTTGAACAGAAGGAACTAGTGGAGAACTGGGGCCATGAGAATAGAAAAAGGCCGTAGAGCAGTCAGGTCAAAAGTCTGTGTGATTGTGTCTAGAAAAGGGTTACTTCTGATAAGACAGGAGAGTGAGAGGCAGTAGGTGAAGGTTCAGAGACATTCAAGTGGAAAAGAGGGAAATTGCAGCATCTTAATGTAAATTTTGATCTTAGTTCTTAGCAGTAAATGGAGAAATCAAAGATGGTTATTAAAACTGCCTGATAACCCAGGTGAAGTTACACAGTATCACCTGGAGAGTAAAGTTACTTAACTCACTCTGCTCACTTTCTTCAAAAGTTATTGGTATCTAGAAACAAATTAAAATGTGAATGGTATTGAGATGGACAGGGGTGAAAGTATGGGAGGCTAAGGACAACACAGCCATGTTATATGCACAGGAGAGGTTATTAAGATAGTAGATTTCAGGGTTTAGGCTTGGGTGGGAAGTAGATGAAGATGGAAGGATGCTAAGGGCCTGGGAAAATATGGGGAGGGTTTTAATGTCTCACATGATGGTAAAGCACAGACTCAGGGTGTCAGGGTGTGGGAGAGCTTCTGGAAGGAGCTTATGATTGGAGAAATGAATTTCAGAATTGTTAAGTTCTTGAAAGTACAGTACATCTGCTTATGGATGGCCGATGTTTTGAAGTCTGGTGACTTATAGAAACATAAGCTAGGTTGTTAGAAGAATTATTGTTCACCAAAGAGGATGGATTTTTAAACTAGGATAGATCAGAAGGGAAATGGAGAGGTCCAGGGAATTCCAAATAATTTATACAAATGGTAACTTCAAAGCATAGGGGGTGGGGGCTACTGCAGGATGAAGATGGACAATGATCTGGAAGAGGGGTTGAGGGCAGCATTCCTGGTTAACAAGGATGAAAAGGAGCAGTGTGAGATCTTAGGGCAGTCTTTGGGTATTTGCTTTGACCTTAAAAGATACTTGTTTGCATATGCTATATTGAAACATCACTGTTGATTAATGAAACACAGCTTCATTTATTTTGTTACTTATAGCTTTATTTTTAAATTAAGATTATTTTTACTAGTTTTATAATAGCTCTGAGAAGTGAAGTATTTGACTTTGTTTCAGTTAGAAGAGAGACATGAAAAACTAAGAAATGGCATGGCCCAGCAGATTGCTTATGAAATTCACCTTGAACAGCAAAGTGAGGAGGAATTGCTGAAGAGAAGTTTTCCTGACCCAGTTACAGATTGTAAACCCCCACCTCCCGCCCAGGAATTCCAAACTGCACGCCTCTTTCTTTCACATTTTGGATTTTTGTCATTAGAAGCACTGAAGGTAATTTTCGTAAACCTTTATGAGTAAATATGTTTATAAAAATTAACATTCAGCTGATGATAACTAAAGCATTTTTCATGAAGCATATTTATTAAAGAATTCTTTAAATTGCTTAAAATCTTAGGCTGTATGCAAGTAAATGAAATCTACGATGCTCTTGCTTACAATATGAGCTCCATGACAGCTTGTCCCCTGAATGTATCCAAAGTTGTCTGAGGGGACTGCTTTTATAATACATCCCAACTTTGAATTTTCCTGGGTAATGTAAGACACGTATCACACATGTAAATAAAATCGATGGATAATCAGACGAATAATGTTAAACATACTTGCCTAGTAAACTTTAGTACTGGAAATATGGACTACAGTTGACTTTTTTTCTTTAAAAGGAAAGTGCAGGCAAGAATGAAGGTAAGTAGGCAGGATGGCAAACAGAGAAAGGAGGAAGAGGCATGTTTATTTTATTTTTATTTAGTTGTTCACACTGGTTGCTTCCCCCACGGCCTGGGACTCATACCCAGGGATATGTGACCTGTGCTGCTTTAGAAGCGATTGACGTAACCACTGCTCCACCAGCGTGTGCTCAATTGACTTTTCATGTCACTTTTTAAAAGAAATGAGTGTCTGTGACCAAAGCATTTCTTGTGTAGTTTCACGTCCTGGCATCTACCTGCCAGCTCTGTGATCTTGTGCAGTTTGCCCACCTCTTCTGAGTCTGTGTTTGTTATCTATAAAATAGAGGTGACGGAAATATCCATGTCATTATATTCATGTAAGGTTCTTCATGTACGTAACACAAGGCAGTCTGTGTGGTAAATATTGTCATTCATTTAATTCCATCATTTGTATAACAAAGTTTTACATGGAAAGTGGTTACTATCCCTATTTTGCAGATATAGGTAATGAGGCTCAAAATGGGAAGTAGTTTGTCTGACAGTGGGTTTGGGAGTTGTACTAAGGCCCATTTGTTTTGAAAAGCACAACTGAAGATTATCAGGTGCTTAAGAAAATCGCTTATTGTGCAAATTGTCCCCTGCTCTTTTTAGTAAAGCAGAGGGGAAAATTGCTGTCTGATTCTGGATTTTAGTGCACAGATGGAAAATTTACTTTGTAGAAAATTGAATTTGTGGTGGGGAGTAGAAGAAAAACTTTCTTTTTAAAGAAGATAAAAACTTTAAATGCAGAAGAAAAATATAGAGAGAAGAAAATAAGAAATACAGTGGTAAATATGGGGAGCAAAGAATAAGAATGCAACCTATAAAGACTAGTGATATTCCTAGTGGAGAAAATTGAACAGAGAAGAAGCAGAAAGTAGAAATATACTAGGAGAAATTGACTGCATCCTATGGATGGATGGAAAACAAGAAGAACTTTAATAGCCGTTTCTCTGATACTGTAATTTTCCAGTTTTGTTACCTGGTTTAGTTGAAGATTTTAAGCTTTCAAGAAAATAATTCTTATATTTTCTCATCTGAGTCAGAATGTAAGAAAAAGTTGGAAAGTTACCTGGCTTATTTTATGAATCTTAACTTAGCTCTAGTAAACTTGACAACACATACATAGGAAAAAGCTATAAATCAATCTAATTAATGAGTTTTTGCACAAAAGCATTAAGGATAATGCTAGAAAATCTGAATTCGATGGCATGTTTAGTAAATTACCTTCTATACAAAGTAAAGTTTATTCTAGGAACACAAGGAGCGTAAGTTAATGGGAAATTATAATTCTTTTGTAAATTTAATTTAATTTTATTAGCAAAAACAAAAACTACCCAAAAAGGGAAGGAAAAAAAATGGATCCATAAAAAACAAAAAAAAGATAAAATAAGTAAACCCCCTTCATTATGTGATATAACCCACAACCTCCTCTCCCTTCGACAACCTCAGCTTTGCTGTCACGATGCAAAGGTTTATTTTAATTTTATCAATTAATTTGCACTGTTTCTCTCTATTCCCAATATTGGTGAAATCATCCATTATTTGTTTTTCCCTTCAAATTCACCTCTCAGCAGAATACCCTTGAATACCCTCCATGTTGTCAAGAATGGCAAGATTTCACTTTTTTTAAAATGACTGAGTAGTATTCGTGTGTGAGTGTGAGAAATTTTAAACCTGTTTGGTATTCACCATTCTAGATGCCATTGATAGTACTCATTGGGTACCCTTGTGGCTCAGGTAGGTGAGATACTGGTGTGCTGGTGTGCAGACCACATAGAGCCCAAGGAACCAGGTTCAAGACCTGGGACCACAGTGAAAAAACAAAGTGAGCAAGATGCCTTCTTAAACCTCATGAACCAACCTCTGATCTCTTCATACTTTTCTTTTGCTGCTTCCATACATCTTCCAGCCTTCACAGGATGGAAGAGAATTAGGGCCTTCCTCTGGATTAGGCCCAGAATGTTGTAGCTGGTTTAAGCTTCTACCTCTGACATTGAAACTTTATCCATATCAGCAGTAAGGCTGTTTTTGCTTCCTTATTATGTGCATGTTCACTGGAGTAACACTGTAAACTTTTTTCAAGAATTTTTCCTTTCCATTCACAACTTGGCTATTTGGTGCAAGAAGCCTAGCATTCAGACTTTCGCTTTTGATGTGCCTTCCTCACTATGCTTAATCATTTATAACTTTTGATTTAAAGAGAGATGTAACACTTTCACTTGTACACATGGTATCTTCTGTAGGATTATTAATTGGCCTTATTTCAGTATTCTTTGGGAACTAGGAAAGGAAATGGGGAAAGAGGAGAACAGCTAGCAGTCTGAGTAGTCAGAACACACGTTTGTGAAGTTCTGTTACATGGGCACTATATACAATGGCCCCCCCATTACAATATAATATCAATGATTACTGATCACAGATCACCGTTATGTATATAATAATAAATTGAGAATATGGCAAGAATGACCATAATGTCACATAGAGACAGACATGAAGTGAGCACACCTGTTGGAAAAATGGTGCCAATAGACTTGCTTGACATGGAGTTACCACAGAGCTTCGGTTTGTACAAAACACAGCACAACTTCTCTGCGGTACAAGAGAGCTTAATAAAATGAGGAATGCCTATAAATAAGAGGCAAAAAAACATTGGAAAGAGAAGGCAGTTCACAGGTAATAAGACATCTAATTAGAAAACCATGTGTGTTAATATTGTTTAAAGTAAAGGAGTTAAGATTGACACATATAACTATTAACTATATAATCAGTTAAAAATATGCAAAAGTACCTCATTTACAGCTGTGATAATAACAAAAAAAATGATCTAATGAACTGTGTATATGAACTACAGGAAAAGGTTTTCAGAGTTCTTAAGAGATATAAAATATGTGTATGTTAGGTTCCTGGATTTTATCATCTAGCAGAACAAGCAGGTGAAATAGCTTACTTAGAAAGATGAGGAGTCTTTGCCATTTAAGGTATATTTCAAAGAAAAACTGAAAGCCAGAAGTGTTGGTACATTTATAAGAAATTCACATAGTGGTAAAATCTGACATAAATTGACACGAAGCTCTGTAGTCCACTTATTCATTTAGTGTGAATACTCTTGTTTTGACTATAGAAATCTTAATGTCTTTGATTAGAAGGTAATTCTAGCATTTGCTAGGAATGTTATGTTATAGACTAGAAGTCCAAGCTCACAGTCTTTGTTAATGTAGTACGGAACAATCCTCACCATCTCTGGAGACAGCCCACTAAAAAATACCATGGATGCCAAAACCTTGTTGGGCAAGTCAGAATCTCAGAGAAGATAAGGAATTATGGGAATGATAAAACAAGAAATGCTTTTAAAATTTGTTTAGAGCAGTTTTAGATTTGTGGAACAATCCCCCTTCTCCCTCCTGTTTCTCCTATTATTAAGGTGTCTTGCATTGGTGTGGTACTTTCGTTACAGTGAATGAACCAATGTCACTGCATTATTACCTGAAGTCCATGGTTTAGAGTTCACTCTTATTTTACAGTTCTATGGGTTTTGACAGAATTGTAACATGATCCATGTTACCATCCAGAAAAGCTTAACTGCCCTAGCAGTCCACTGCACTGCCGGTTCATCCCACCTGCATGCCTCCCCAGTCCCTGACAGCCTTTTTACCGACTCTGCAGTTGGCCTTTTCCTTAATGCTGTGGAGTTGGAATAACTTGATATGCAATCTTTCCAAAGTGGCTTCTTTCACTTAGCAGTATGCATTTAAAGTTATTTCATGTCTTTTGTGACTTGATAGCTCATTTATATTTATCTCAATAATATTCCATCATATAGCTGTATCATTATCATTTTATTCACTACAGGAAAGTATCATGGTTGTTTCCAGTTTGGGCAATTATGAATAAGGCTGCTCTAAAACTGTTGTGAGGGTTTTGTGCAGGCACACGTCTGATTCATTCAGGGCATACAAAGGTATATGACTGATGTGTTTAGGTAAAACTATGTTTGACTTTGCAAGAAACTTCCAGACTCTCTTCCAAAGTGGCTGTACCATTTTGCATTCCCATCAAGCAACAAAGAAGAAAAAGAAAACCTTCAAAAAAATTCCAGAAAACACATTATAAAGAAAATAGGATCTGAGATTATTTACATGGTATATTGCAGTTGTCTTTACCAACAACAACAAAAAAAAATAAAAGAACCGGAAGGAAGATCGCGAGGATTATGGTTGTGCTTTTATTAAACCATGAGCAAGTATTTATAGGTAGAATGATTTTAAAAGATAATTGTTTCTCTTTCTTCCTTTGGTGGTAGGAACCAGCAAATAGCCGTCTACCTCCTCACCTTATTGCACTTGATTCCATGATACCTGGATTTTTTGATGATATTGGGTATCTAGATCTCTTGCCATGTCGCCCCTTTGACACCGTCTTTATTTTCTATATGAAGCCAGGTCAGAAAACAAACCAAGAGGTAAGATTTTTGAACTTTGGGAGTAATTTTTTAATGCTGTAAATAGAATTTACAAGGCTGTGTTTTTCCGTGGTGGGAGATGAGTTATATTTGATGCTAAAAGTCTTATGAATTGGTTAACAACTGATATAATGAAAACTCTAATGCTTGGAGTCCTGAATTTTTTGACTCAATGAATTATATAGAGAGGAGTAAATTCTTTTTAAGGAATTCAGATTTATAAGATAAAAGAAAATACAAGTTAGCCACCGAAAGCCAGAGCGAGACCTGATTGCTTAGGAAGAGTAAAACAGCAGCGACAAATATTAACTGAACATCTTCCCTGTGACTCAGTTCGCCAGTGTATAAAAGTGAATAAGTCTTACTTCTTGAGGAATTTACCTTCTATTGATTTCACAAGCGAATAATTCAGTTGAGGCATGTAGAGCATGCAACATGGAAAGTAGCACCAGAAATAAGCAAAGAAAAAAATGGAAAATTAAGTTAAAACAGTGAGACATTGGTAATAAAGAAACTAGAAGAAGGAGGAAAGAAAATATAAAAGGTAAAAATGAAAACCAGAATAAATGACAGGAGATTAGAAGGTTCTGTTGGAAATGAATAGTTGAAACATCTGTATAATAGGTAGGTTGTTACCAGCTATGATTAGGAAACAGTCCAAAGGAAGGTTGTAAAAATAAAGAATTCAGTTGTGTAGGGCATGATGACTGTATGACCTTGAAATTTTATTATAATCATTGTAAAACCATTAATCAGATCGATTCACCTGAAATTTACCAAGGTCACAAGATGTTTACTCTAGAGGCACTATTTCAAATTATTGGTGAGCTACTAGAAGAGGAGATTGATTTATGCGAAAGTTCTTCTCATTCCATGCTGTTAGCTCAATAAATATTTATTATATTAGGTGCCAGGCTTAAAAGTGGTGAGCAAGATCTACAAGGTTTCTGGCCTCCTAGAACTACTCTTTAGAGGGATAGATGATTTAAAAAACAGCAATAGTGTAAACTGTACTTTGCCTATGAGGAACATATTATAGAAACTGTGACAGGAAAAGCCCAACCTGAGTTTGAGAAGGCGTTTTGGAGAACGAGACATTAAAACTGATGTTTGACCCCTGACAATCAGGCAAAAGCCCGAAAGAGGTTAAGTAACAAAGAATTAATAGTTTATGTATGGGCCTTAGACCGAAGAGAGTATTACATCTTCACAAAATTAACTGAGTTCTAGTATGCTTGGAGCTTGGGAGAATGATACTAGTAAACCAAGAATGAGAATGGTGAGCTCAAGTTTTTCTGAAGAGCCTCAGTAGAATTGGATTAATTTTAGGACTTGGGGATCTGTTTTGAAGAAGTGTAGTTTATGAGTCATATGAGAATAATGGAATCACTTTTCTCCCACCTATAAAGGAAGACAAAAACCCTTTGAGACAATTCCTAAACCAATTCACTTTCAGGTTTTTAGAGGTTATGGCACTAGGAAGCAATGAAAATTCCCTGGGGCCTTGTTTAGAGTGGCTAAGACCTGCCTTCCCTAGCCATGGGGTAGATTTAGATTAACTTCTGGCTGCTAGCCAGTAGCCTGCAAATTAAATTTGACTTCACTACATCTTGATCAATTTTTCAATTTTTTTTAATTTAATAATTTTTCCTCAATAAAAAAATTTATGAATAAAACTGGAACTGATGTCAAATCAGTTTCCTGGCACTTAGACTGCGAAGGGATGTGCTTGAACTGCACTGGTACACTTCTCAGGCGGCTGGTTCTGTGTTTAAGGGAAGGCGGTGATGTTAGGTTGAGAAGTGAAAACTGCAGCATCCCGCATTTTGACATCAGCAGACCTACACCTGGTCTTGACGGATTGTCATGTGGACTACAGCAGTCATCTGTGGACTGACTGCACCACAGTCATTTTGTGGCGCTTTAAAACTACTGCAATTCTAGGACCCTACCTCTGCGGATTCTGATGTAGAAGGTCTGAAGTGGCTGAGAGAAACTTAACATTTAAGAAATTACGCAGGGATTTTGAGATATATATAAATAAATAGTGCTCATTCGCCCCCCCCCCCCATTTTCATTTTAATTTGTAGAGCAATGTCTCATTTCCTTTCCTTTAGAGTAGGTTTTCAGCAGCAGTTTAACAGCATCTTTAACCTCTGCTCATTAGATACCAGTAGCGCTCCACCAGTCATGACGACTAAGTGTCTTCAAATATTGTCTCCTAGTAGGTAGATCATCCCCATGAGAAGTACTGCTTTAAATGAAAGTGGGACTTTACTTTCTGAGGTCAATAGAAAGTATAGGTTAATAGTGTTATTTGTACTTAGTGAAGAGGAAAAAACATTCTAGACTGTTTCTGGAACGGCTGCATTCTCTTTTAAATGACTAAGAGAAGAGTCTTATCATGCTTATTTATGAGACTTGATCTTTACTGAATTTTTTAATAGCTTTGTACTTTTTATAACATTTGTTGTATGCTTAAATTATCAAATACCTATGTAATGTTTCTCACTAACCAGGTGACACATTCTCTCTAGACAGGGCTATTGTGCCCAGTTCAAAATTTGTTTCATTAGGGAGGAAGCTAAGGATTTTATTTGCATTATCTCAGTCTTCACATCCATTATTATTATCCTCATTTGATGCATGAGGAAACAGAGGCAGTGAGATTAAAAACTTGCCTAAGGCCCAGCTAGGATTTGAACCTAAATGTAACTCCAGAGCACACAGTTTTAACTACCTTTGTATGTTCCCAAGTTTATTCTGAGCTGAGACTTGATTTGTCAGACCCTTGAAAGGCAATAACCAATTTTATGAAGATGAATTTGATAGGCTATTGTGTTTCCTTCATTATAGCTGATTGGTATATATTTCAGATTTTAAAGAACGTGGAGTCTTCCAGAAATGTTCAGCCACATTTCCTAGAATTTTTGCTCTCCCTTGGCTGGTCAGTAGATGTGGGCAGTCACCCTGGTTGGACTGGGCATGTTTCTACCAGTTGGTCTATTAACAGTTGCAATGATGGTGAAGGACCTGAACAAGGTAAAATTCATGGTTGTCGTTTGTTATTTTTCTGTTTCGTTATTCTTTTTCTTTCCTCTTACTATGAGTATGTGGTCTTATTTAAAAGGAAAACCAGCAGAGGGTATGTAAAGGAAAAGCCTCTTTCCCCTGAATCCTAGTCCTTACGGGAGGTCACTTATTGTTTGTTTAGTGCTCCCTTTGGCAGCATACATACTAAAATCGGAACGATACAGAGAAGATTAGCATGGCCTCTGCTCAGATGACACACAGCTCATGAAGTTTCCATGTTTATTTAATCAAATACATTTTAATTAAATGTGATTAAAATATTAGTTTATTCCAGATATTTTCTATGTATACAGGTGAAATATAATAAGATTTAACCATTAATGTATGTATATATTTTACTTATATAAAATGATAGCTAATACAAATGACTTAATTATTACATTCTGATAGATTTATTTCTTAGTGTGTCAACAAATTAAATTTTCTCTAACAATATTATAAATTTAGGTTATTTATAATATATAGTATTCTAACATGTATTTTGTCTAATAAATGCACTTTTCTGTTAATAGGTATGTTTTATAGGCTTTATAGCTATCATTAATAGTGACATTGGTCTATTACCTAAAAACCTTTGTTGAGAGATTTATGCCCATTTTTGCAGACCCTCCTGAGAAACACTAATGACTATAACAAGCACCAGAGTAAGTTGCATTTCATTTAAGAACTTAGCCCCATCTAGCTAATGCTCTGTGTTTCAAGAGCTCCAGGTCACTGGAAAGTTCGTATTCTCTCTCTGAAGTGTGCAGTGCTTGTGTCTAATGCTTTGAGTGCTCAAATACATAATAATAAAAAGTCTGTGTCAACGAGATTATACCTTCTCAAGGTTTCCTATTAAATATCACCGTGATTTCTGATCTGTAGTTTCTTCTCATTTCAACCAAGGTTGAATCAAAGTATTTGGGTATATACTATATATTTTTACATATCCTTTAATATATGCTTGAGTAGATGTGTAGATTAAATGCCCATAAATAAAAGACATGTACATTTTCCTTTTTTATAAATCTGTCAGTTTTATGCTTTTGATTGTAAGTAGCAGAAAACCTGACTCAAAATAAATTAGGTTTTAAATGTCATTTATTACCTCATGTTACTGAAAATTCCAGAGTTTAGCTATGCTTTTGTTATCAATTTATCAACACAGCTGTTATGTTTCTCTGAGAGAGAGAGAGAGAGAGACACAGAGAGAGACAGAGAGACAGAGAGACAGAGACAGACAGACAGAAGAGTTAGTCCAACCTACTGTTCCTGCAGGTTATGGTAGTAACCAGAACATCCACTATAGTAGATACAAAGTGTCTTCTCAGCCAGGAGTCAATAAAGTACAGTTTATACCTGTTTTTGTAAGTAAAGTTTTATTGAACTCAGCCATCCTCTCATTTATGGATGATCTGTGACCTGCTTTCGTGCTAGAATAGCAGAATTAAGTAGTTGTGGCAGAGTCCATATGACTAGTAAAGTCTAATTTATTGTCCTTTCCAAAAAATGTTTTAAATTTCTAGTCTAAACTGGTTTGCTCCATCTTCACCAACATTAGCTACCATCCAATTATTAGGTGAGAAATTTTCTATTTTTTAAATTATAATTGAGTTGGTCTGTCTTCTCATACTTTTATTTACTGAGAACTACTTGTTCATTTTCTCTGCCCAGTTTTTGTAAGGTTATTGGTCTTTTATGTATTACTGGTGGGACATTGTGTTCATTTTAATTGAGAATTACACTCACAAGTTTTTATTTTGCTAATTCAATCTTAAAAAGTTGAATTAGGAAATACTGCTGGCTTAAAACAGATGCAATTACTAAATGTGCCTATGCATTTTTTATATTATATCTTGATTATTGGGGAAAGTGGAACAGAAATAGAACTGAGGAGCTGTAGAGAGAGACCAGTTACAGAAGTGGTTTGAGAGTAAGAGTACACAAAGACATACACCTGCCCCGCTCCCTTCATAGGGATCGTGGTGACGTCTTCCTGTTGATTATTATCTGTAACAAGAGGGCTGCTTCCTTAATTTTCCTCATACAGGTAAGCTGAAGGACCTATTTAGAAATGATTCAATTTAGAGTAGTTTTAGAAACTATAAAATTAAAATTTTATGATTTTAAGTTAGTGTAAAGACTTTTACTGAACATTTATTCTCTTATACCTTAATTGGTTCTTATTGGAAATGGACCTTTTATCACTTTATTAACCAGTTAAAATTTCATGAAGCAGGATTAGATCGTTTTTACCACTTTGTGAAGCAGTAATGTGGTGTTTCTTATCCCTAGATGAAGTGATTTCCTCTGAAGATGTGGGGGCCAGCATTTTCAATGGACAGAAGAAGGTGCTCTATTATGCAGATGCCCTGACGGAAATAGCTTTTGTGGTTCCTTCTCCTGTGGAATCCTTAAGTAAGAACATTTTTTGTAGGTGCTGTTTCTAGATTTATTTTTGTATTGAACAGTTTGTGTCGTGTGATTGCATTGGAAGAGACTCTAAATTCTTCTAAGGCATTCTTCAGCTTCTAAGACATGATAGCTTTTAGATTGCATTACAAGTTGTTAGCTTCTCTTACTTTCTTGTCACTTAACTTTCTAATGGAAAGTAAAGACAAGCTGACTGGCCCTCTCATAATCTTTGAACAGGGAAGGAGCCCTACTGCAACTCTTTTAAATCAGTCAATTTATGGAAGCTCTGTTTTCCTGTTTATTCATTTCTTTCTCTAATTATGAGTGTGTATCTGCCTACTTCTCTTTCCACATGGGAGCATTTATATGGAGCCCCAGAGAACCCTACAATTGGAGGGTTTTCTTGATGTCCTCTGGTTGACTTCTAATATGTACCAGGAAAAACTCTAGCAGCCTAGAAAAGATGATGATTAAGCCTGTTCTGAGATTAGCAATGCTTATTACTTCTCATTCTGAACTTAGAATTTTATTTTGCCTGGGACCTTTGTTTCTTGAGCCCATTTCTTGGTACCTGACTAGACAGTAGGTGGAAAACTTTATCTTCTGCACTGAGACCATCCTAGGGGTGGGAGACTGCCCGTCACACTCCTCTCCAGGCTAATGACTCTTCATGTGCTCTGTGGGCTGAGTCCCTGCCTGGTGTCTCTGATCTAAGATGTCTTCACCAACCAAGATCTCACAGAACTAGGTCATTATGCCTGCACTGAAGCTCCCATCGGTGGGCCTTCCTCTCCTGTCATGACACACACCCTGCTCTAGCTCACCTTCCTCCTGTTTCTTCAGATTTGTCTTTTTTTCTCCATACCTTTGTGTGTACATCTCCAGTGAGACTGCTCTGTAATCACAAAGACCAGATCCTCTGTATGTTTGGAATGCCCAAAGTTTATTTGGGTACATGATTAAATATGTAGTCAGAATAATTCAGAGAAATAAAAGATGGCTTTTGTTATGTTCTGTATCGCAAAAGTCAAATATCCTTTAGTCTTAACCTCACTTACCCTGTAGAGCAGTAGCCAACAAATTGTGTATAGCACACAAGCCAGATTCAGGCCCCTAAGAATACTTTTTACATTTTGAAAGGGTTGTAAATAAAATACCAAGAAGAGTATTCAACATAAACCTATATAACCAGCCAAGTCTAAAATATTTATTATCTGATCTCTATCGAAAAAGTGTGCCAACCCTTGCTTTAGAAGCAGTGCTTTGCAAAATGGGCATGGTTTTATAAACAGAATGATTAATAAATAATAAAATAATAAAATGATTTTTAAAAGGCTAGATTATTAGTGTTATTGCACATTTTTGCTCCAAAGAGTAACAGATATTATAACTGATTTTTTTCTTTGCCCCATAGCTGATTCATTAGAAAGTAACATCTCGGACCAAGATAGTGATTCAAATATGGATCTTATGCCAGGAATTCTGAAACAGCCATCCCTCACACTTGAGCTTTTCCCTAATCACACAGACAATCTTAATTCCTCACAAAGGGTAAGTCACTGTTGGCATATCTCCAAATACATGTACTGGATGAGGGTGATCACAGAATTGTGCCTGGAAGTATTTAACCCAGATAGCAGTTATGGCAGTGCTAGTTAATGAGTATGCTAATTTAAAAAAAAAATCAAATTCTCATGATTTTTTTTTTTTTCAGCTGGCAATAAGTAGTTCATTTGAAGACAGCCTTCATTGTTTTCCTTGATTTAAACACTCTAGTACCACGCTTTGTTCTTTCAGTCCTTTATCTTAAGCCTGGGCTTTTATTTGACCCTTGAAATATCCACCAAAAGTTCAGCAGTGGGTGTGCATTCCATAGCTTTAATCCAGCATTCTACTTAAACAAGATTGGCTAGACGCAGGTAGTAGTATTTTCGAGAATAGCCCAGCAAGTGAGTACACTGACTGACGAGCACAGCACCTGCTTTAAGAAGAGAGCTTTTTGCTTTTATACATTTTCCTCACCATTACTATTGATGTTATTTATCACTGTTTCTCCCTCATATTAACTCTTAATCCTTATTTGGAAAGTGATCAAGTAAGTGACAGTAAGAGAACAGAATCTGTTCATAAGTGTAAGAAGGTTGATTTAGAATCAAATAATAAAAAAAGAAAACAGAAGTATAAACTTAAAGAGGATACAAAGAGATGAAAAATTGTTCCATGCTCATGAATTGGGAGAATTAATGCAGTTAAAATGGCCATTGTACCAATATACAGAGTCAGTGCAATTTCTACCAAATTCCAGGGTCATTTTCAAAGAACTAGAATAAAGAATACAAGTTTGTATGGAACCACAAAAGACCTCAAATAGCCAAGCTATCTGTAGAAAAAAAAAAAAAAACCTCTCTCTCTCCCCACTCTCTCCCTCCCTCCCCTTCCCTTTTTCCCTCTCTGCCCCCGTCTCTCCCTTTTCTCTCTCCTCCCATATCCCATCTTTCTTTCTCATTAGTGTATTCCTTCACTTTTTCCTGAGACCGACTTGACAGGGGTTAAAAAAAAAGAAAGAAAGAATGAAAGAATCATACCCCCGGCTTCAAACTATACTTCAGAATAATTATCATCAAAACAGTATGGTAGTGGCAGACAAATAGACCAGTGGGATAAGATTGAGAGCCCAGAAGTGAAGCCATGCATATATGGACAGTAACGGAGCCAAGAGTGTTCGTTCAGTGTTGAAGTCTCTTCGACAATTGGGACTGGAAAAATTGGATAGCCACCTGCAAAAAAAAAGCAAACTAGATCACTCATTATATCTCCATGAACAAATATTAGTTCCAAATGGATCAAAGACATGGATGTAAGATCTGACACCATAAATACATAGTGGAAAACTGGCCTTGTGATTCATGATGTCACCTTCAGAGAGGTCTTTGGGGATGTGACACCAACGACAAAGGGAAAAAAAGCAAGGTAGAACACATGGAACGACATCAGACTAAAAAGCTGCTTTGAGTACAGCGAGAGACATCACTGAAACGAAAAGGTGACCTCCCGACGGGAGAAGATATTTGCACATCATGCATTAGACCATAGTTTAATCTCCAGAATATATAAAAGCTGTGCACCTCAACAACAAAAGGCAAACAACCTGTTTAAAAATGGACAGAATATCTGAATAGACACCTCTTCAAAGAAGACAAAGATGGCTACAGACTCATGGGAAAAACAAGTTCCTCATTGCTTATCAGGGGACTACAGATAAAAACCACTGTGAGATAACACCTCACACCAGTGAGAAAGGCCTGTATCAAAAAGACTCGATGCAAGTTTTGGTGAGGTATAGAGAAAAAGTACTCAGCTGTTGGCACGAATGTGCAACCTCTAATGTTAAACAGTATGGCGATTCCTCAAAAAAAAAAAAAAAAAAAAAAGTGGAGCTACCATTTGACCTAGCATCCCAGTTCTAGGTATATATCCAAAGAATGCAAAACATCAGCCTGAAAAATACTTATACTCCCTATCTGTCTTCATAGCGACACAGATCACAATAGGCAAGGCATGAAAACAACCTAAGTACCCAGCACCAAATGACTGAGTAAGGAAATGGTACTATTTATACTCTGAAATTCTACACAGCTTTTAATAAAGTGGATTATTCTAAGTGAAATAAGCCAGAAAGAAAATACCAGATGGTTTCACTTGTATTTGAAATATAAAGAAATGAAACAAATGACAAAACACAACAAAACTCAGAATTCAAAACTGGTTACCAGAGGGGAGGGCATCAGGGTAGGAGTAGAAATGATGCTGATGCCCACTAGAACTCTGGTGGTGGGTGTGCTGTGATGAGCACGCAGACTGAGTTGTGAACCGAAAGGAGTATAAACAGAAGAGCACTTGTAGACTTTACTGAAGCAGCTCTTCTGTCGTACAGGCTTTAATTTGGCTCCTTCTGCAGCGAAAATCATTTTTAATGCAAAGTATAGGCTTAAAAGAATATGCCAGAGGTTTTTGCATTTAAAAATGATTAGGGGGAAAAAAGCCTTATGAGACTCACTGAAGCAGACTGATTTTGAAACTGAGGAGTTGTTATACTTAAAAAGGTTTCAAAGAATACATTTTGGAGAGGAACAAGTCAGTGTTGGGTGATAATGCCAGATCTTATATTCAGTGAGTGTCTGCCGTGTATTTACTCTGCATGCCATCATAGTTATTCCTTGAAATTCAAAGGATGACAGCAGTTTTTTTATATAACTTGTTTTATTTTTTCTTTAGTTTGCATTGCTACCTAGTTTTTAGGATATTGAATTCACACCTCAGTTTGTGTTTTCACACCCCTCCCCCTACTAGAGTTCCAGTGCCCTCCACCAGCACCACATTAATGCCTTCCCTGCTCTCCCTCCCTACTCCCACCCCTGGTAGCCACAATCCTGCATCCTGTGGGTTTTACTGTGATGTGTCTGTCTGTTTTCCATGTATGACTGAAATCATCCTATACTTCTCTCTTTCTTTCTGGCTTCTTTCACTTAGTATGATCACCTCCAGTTCCATCCAAGTTGTTGTAAAAGGCACAAGTTCATCTTTCTTAACAGCTGCATAGAATTCCATGATGTACATATCCACTGCTTCTTTATTGAGAAGAATAACAACTCGTAAAGCATCATGTTTTTATCTACCACTTATACCTTGCAGACTACTAACAAATGAAAAAAGAAAAGTTAGGTATCTCAATAGATGCAGAAGAAGCAGTTTATAGAAATTCACCATTCATTCATGAGAAAACTACTTCCTCAACCTGAAGCAGAGCTCTATCACTACACCTGGCATATTTTATTCTTGAATGCTTCCCCTTTAATGAAGGACAAGGCAAGGATATCTGTTCTCACTGCTTCTGTTCAGCTTGGTTGTGGATGTCCTATGCAGGGAAATAAGATAAGAAAAAAAAAAAGACATAAAGATTGGGAAAGTAGAAGTAAACTACATATTTGCAGAATAATACAATAGAAAATTCTGAGGAACCGATTTTTTTTTAAATCTCGATCTGTTGAACAAGTTTAACAAGGTCACAGGACAAAAAGGTCAGTGTTTCAGGCAGAATTCTAAGGTGACCCCTGTTACTCTTGCTTCTGTATGAGGTCCTCCCCTGTGGGGAAATGTGATGAGCTACCCTGGATTATGTTCCATTATCGGCGGCCCCTCTGTGGTTCAGGTGTTTCAGGCTCAGGCTGTCCTGGCAAAAGGGATTTTGTGGGTGTAATTAAGGTTTCTTTGAGTTAATGAAATGGAAAATTATCAAGGGAGGCCTGACCTGATCACAGGAGCCCTCCAGCTACAAGTTAAAGATTGCAAGCCATTTAGGAGTCCCAATGCTAAGAAAATAGTCTCTGTGACTGAACTTCTCGCAGGTTTGAGGTCATTCTCCAGTCATTTTCTACAAATGGCAGACAGAAATAAAAGTCTGGGGGAATTGCCACGGTCCCGAGTCCTCTGGTAACGACATGCTTATTTCTGTGCTAACAAAGCAGTTTTATTTTTAAATTCATCCCAAGAAAGTAGCCCTCCCTCAGTATACAAGCCTCATTAATAAGGGCTTTAGTATAAACTCAGCTCTGCTGCGCTTGTGGCTTTACCTCATTGTCCTGTTAGCTAGCGGGATGGGGGGTAAGTTGACAGCAAACTGCATGATAGGAGGGCCTAAACAACCCCTCATTTTTTCTCCCCACTGACAAGGAAAAGGAAAAATTTTGGCCTAAGTTGAAGCAGGAACATTTGGTCAGAGAACTAGGAATAATTTGCTGATGGGATACTTTAGAGATTAGGATCCCCAGGCAAGTCAGCCATAGTGCTATGATGAGGAAAAGATCTGCTTCCAGCCATAAAAATAGACTCAAATCCTTTTAACTCTCTATTAGGACATTGCACTCAAATTTTATTTTTATTAACATAAGTTAGAATTGTTCAGTATTCATTACCTTTTTCACTTTTGAGAATTCAGGACCTTCGTTTCTTTGTTCTAAGTTGAAACTTGATAAAGGAGCCGAAGAGGCTTTTTTGTAAATGTTTCATACTTTTTTCCTGAAGTGATTTCCCATACTTGATACTTAGGTCACTGAGCAACTTGATTAAGTATGGTTCAGTATTTTTTTAAAGCCGGTTCTTTTCTCTCTCTCTCTCTCTCCCTTTCTCCCCCCCAACCCCCTCCCTATCCCCCACTCTTCGTGCCTCTTATAGCTCAGTCCCAGTTCCAGAATGAAGAAGCTGCCTCAGGGCCGCCCTGTGCCTCCCCTCGGACCTGAGACACGAGTTTCTGTCGTCTGGGTGGAGCGCTATGATGATATAGGTACTGCTTAAGGGTGCTGTCCATAAATAGAGCTGCAGTAGAGTGATAGTGACTGGCTCAATATCTAAGTAGCAGCATAGACATGGACTGGTGGCCAGGAGTTGGTACCACATTCCCAGCAAAACTGGGTTTGCATTCCAGCTCTGCCACTCAGTTTCTTTAAGCCTGCATTAGATACCCATCTGTTACATGGAGACACTCATGGCACTTGTTTCTTTGTTGTGAAAATTTGATGGTTTAGTGGGAGAGTCTTCTGCTAATCTCATCATTAATGGGTTGTTGCCAGTTGCTCCCATTGTATGAAGCCCCCAGTCACCCCAGAACCTCTGAAAGGGGAGAAAGGGGACTTCTCACTCCATCTCTCCTCAAACCTGAGTCTGGTTTAACATACGGATTAATTTGTCCTTAGGATCTACTCTAGGTAAGATTCCCATGATTTTTTTATTAGCAATGTAAGAGCATTAGAAATGCATACTTAGCTTAGAGTCTCATCCAGCTTGAAGTTTGTGGCAAAGTGTGAGAGTTGCTCTCCAGCCCTGCCCACAAAATGAACCATGTTCTCTAAAAACTCTACTCTAGATGAACTTAGCTAAAATGTAACTTGTTGGAGAATTTCCTTTTTAAAATTTCCTTTTGTGAAAGATAGAATTATGTATTTTAGAAAAGCACAGCCCATATATTTGTTACCTGCTTGTATAAAAAGATCAGGAAATTAGATTTCCTCTTATTTCTTTTGGAAATATGACGGAGATATTAATTGTAATACCGTTATTTCCTTCCAGAAAACTTTCCCCTCTCAGATCTGATGACAGAGATCAGTACTGGTGTGGAAACTACTGCAAATAGTAGCACTTCTCTGAGGTACATTTATTTTATTTGCTTAAAGTTCATCAGCATGTCCTGAAGCATAGAGAAACCTGTCTGTTACATATAATATGATGAATATTGAATGTAGTTTACTAAATAATAATGAAGCAAAAGTATGACGATGGTAGGAAATAAATAGGGGAAAAATCATAGAAAGACGTGTGTAGATAAATGTACAAGGTAATAGAATTAGTGATTTTTTTTTTTTTTAAGGAAATGTGCAGGCAGGAATGAAGCAGGGTAGACAGGCAGGAAGAGAGAAGGAAAAAGCACCTTATTTTATTTAGTTGTTCATCTTGATTGTTCGCACCCAGCCCCAGATCTTGAATCAGGGATTTTGGTATGTATATGGACTATGCCCAGGAAACTTAAACCACTAAGCCATCATAGCACACCTAGTGAGGATTTTTAAATGGCATAATTAATTACTGTTTTATGTTTATCTGCAGGAAAAAAGGGAAAAGTGGCAGCAATTAATATTAATGAAAATTGTGATAATAGAGTAACATTAAATGAAATAATGGAGTCAAATTGGTTTAAATATTGTGGCTAGATAATGTTAAAATATTCTAATCACATGAGCTATTTAATGGAAAAGATTTCTAAGTTATGTGTGTAATGTGAGCATTATTGTAGTATTAAGATTTCTATTTTAGCTCCCAGGCACAAAAAGAATAAAAATAAAATAATATGATTCCAATATTAGAAACAATGTATTTGTGTAGACTTTAGAGTTTTAAAGGCTTTTGGATTGTTTTTGGTTTAAACAAATATTTTGAAATAACTCTATAATGTACAATTTTCATCTCTGCTTTACAAATGGGATAAGGGCCTCATAGAGTATTCCTTAGAATCCTGCATTCAGTACACAAAAGAGAGAGAGATCTGAATCCAGGCCTCTGGCCCACATGCCACCACAGCTGCCCTCAGTGTCAAGCTGGCTACACTTGATACTTTAACTTTTAATATGTTTCTTTTGTTTACATGATCTGATTTCTGTTTCATTTGACATGACATTGCTCTAGCATTGTTAGAGTATTCTAAAAATGAAGTGAGTAAAGATAACATTATCATACTTTTAAACTTCTAGAAGAGGTCGAGTCATTTTTTTTAATTTACATGTTTTTCGGCATGGTCTAGTGGAGTAATGGTTTGGTCAACTTCCTCCGGCCAAAGTGCAGGCCACATATATCCTGAGGACCTGGGTTCTTGTCCCGGCCAGGAAGAACAATCAAGATGCACAACTAAATAAAAATAAACAAAATGCTTCTTTCTTAGAAAAAAGCAAAATGACATTTTTTTTCCTATAGTACTCTAAAGCAAATACAGCTATTTTAACATTCTAACCACATTAGTATGCACTGCTAAAAAGTAAGCACACTTCAAGTAAAGATAATATCACAATAATGAAATTATTGAAATAATGAAATTATTCCTTAATTTCATCAACCAGTTCATACTCAGATTTCTCCATTTTCCCTAGAATTTTTCTTTATAGCTGGTTTGTTCAAACCAGAATCTACTCTAGGACCTCGCATATGGTATTAACTCCTTCAGTCTCTTAATTCACAAGAATCCTTTTCTCCCCTGTGATACCAACTTGCTGAAGAGACCAGAATAGTTTTCATGAGGTAGACTTCTCTAGAGCTAGTTTGGAAGAGAATGTTAAGGGTTAATTAAAACAAAAATTTTTAGGTCCAAGTTTCTAATATGATTAGACTGTAAAACGTTTATTCTGTTGATAGATTAGCAAAGTTTAGAATTTATTCAGGGGACAGAATTACTGTAGGGTTGGTTTTTCTTCAGTGTGTTGAAAAATCAACTCAGTGTTGGTTTGGCCAAAGTCACTTTACCTGTATAGAAATAAATCTTCTTTGCTGTTCAAAAGACTAAATTTTAAAAAAGGAACGGAAAGAACCTGGTCGTATAGTATCACAACAACACGGGCACCTGCACATGGAGTGAAGTCACCTTCCAAAGGACAGGTGCCGAACTTAGCACAGGTTACTTGTTCAGGGGCTTCGATGTGGCCATTTATCACACTCTGCCGAAGAGGATGCTCATAGCTGACCCAGACTGATGGTCCTCCCAGCCTCCTGCCCCACCCCTGAGAGAACATGTATCAGGAATTCCCCTATTAGCCTAAGCTTATTGCTTATAAATGACAAAGCGCATACTTCTGGAGCAGAAACATCTACACGAAGAATTAGGTTCCCTCACCCCCTTATTAAACTCACTGAGATGCCATTGTCGACTGTGGTAGAAGTCCCTGCACTATGTCTGGCCACTCTCCTTTGTTCTCCACAAGAGGAGGGACCGAAGTGAAGTCCTTTAGCTCCCTGGTAGATTCATAACTACCCACAATAGATTTCTTTGACCTTTCCTTTTACCCAGTGTCCCCTGTGGTTTCCTGAACAAAAATTTTAGTCCCTTTTTTGTTAATTTAAAAAGCCTAATCCCAGTGATTTCAGAAAGGATTTCAGCAGACTGACCCCTTGACTTCTCAAAGCACTGCAAATCCCCTCAGTATTCTTATTATACGTGGGAACGTCAACTCTTGTACGTCTGGGGAAAAAAGGGTTTTCTTTTCTTTTCTTAAGATCTACCACTCTTGAAAAAGAAGTTCCTGTCATCTTCATCCACCCTTTAAACACTGGATTATTCCGGATAAGAATTCAAGGAGCCACTGGAAAATTTAACATGGTCATCCCTCTTGTGGATGGGATGATAGTCAGCAGGCGAGCACTTGGTAAGGCCTTCCTTTGTGACTGAAAGATTAAGGGTGTTCAACATTTTTATGAAGCAAAAGAAACAACAGAAAGAAATGGTGACATTACCTAATAGGTCCCACATGCAAAAAAATGTTCTGCCTCTTGTTTAAAAGGAAGCGTATTTTCTTCTGTTTTGAACTTTGCTTGACCTTGTATATATTAGTAGAAATAGAATTCACAAACATCTGGTATTGAAAAAATGCAGAGTTTTTTGTAATTGTGATAGGAAGTGGATTGCCTGACCAGGTTTTGATTCTCTTTTCCCTTGTCGTCATGTATTTCTTCTGACGGTTTTGCTTAGTGTAGTGTTCTGTCCATCTCTCCAGAGATGGGAAGTTTACGAATGGAATGCATTGGTTATAGAGTAATAGCTAAAAGAGTATGCGGAGAAATTGTTCACCTGAGTATTAATAGTTCATCTAGTTGACTGATTATTCACATTGCTTTTAAACCCCTCTGTTTTCAAGGTTTTCTGGTGAGACAGACTGTAATTAATATTTGTAGAAGAAAAAGACTGGAGAGTGATTCCTACAGTCCACCACATGTCCGCCGGAAACAGAAAATCACTGACATTGTCAACAAGTACCGGAACAAGCAGTTGGAGCCAGAGTTTTATACTTCGCTTTTCCAGGAGGTTGGACTCAAGAGCTGTCGTTCTTAGACCACTGTCTGTCTAGGACCATCGAACTCCAGTTTGGGGCTATAATATCAAAGCGCAAAGCCGTTGAATAGGTGATCACTGTAAGAAATAAAAACAAAATCATTCCCCAAAAGCTGATTGTTTATCACCAGAATAGAAGAAACACACTATAAATCCATTTGATAGAAGACTTTGGCTTTCTAGTAAGTGGGCTCCCAGACACAATCATATTCTTGCTGGTAATGATGATATACATTTTAGCCATAAACTTTCTTTGAAAAGTGACAATTTTAGTTAAATTTAAGCCTTTTGAGGAGAAAGGCTTTTATGCATCTCAGTTAAACGCGTGCATTGGTAGTATCAGATTTGCAAATTAGAATTGAAGATAGTTTTATACCTCACTTTTTAGGAGGCTGTGTTCAAAATTAAATTCTGTCTCAGAATCTTTCAGGCCGTTTAAAGACTCATGTTGATGGTGTGGAGGAGAAGGAGAGAAGTCAACCTTCTGCTTACTGATGACCTATTTTTATCCAGACATCAAGCAGAAAAGAACATAAATGTTTTTTGCTCACACAAGAAGTCTTAACATTAAAACATTTCATCTTTTCTCTCCACATTAATAATGTTATTTTCACCCCTGAGCACATCTCTCTTAGGTGGCCCAGGAAAAGATCTAAAATGGAGACATGGCCATGTCCTTTAATGGGGGAATTAAAACTTGTAAGACAGCGGTCATGCCTCCATTCTCCATTACTGTTTGGCTCAGTGACTTATTAACAGATCAGACATTTATAATTCCTTAGTAATTTATTGGTTAAATATCAGAAAAGATAAATTCACAGCAAGAAGTAAAATTACTTGGTTTCATACACTGTCTCCTATTTCAGGACCAAGCAGAAAACTGCAGTAGTTTATGAAGGATTCTAATTCGGGGTTCAGGAAATAGCCTCTCAATCTAACTAATTCAGATCTCTTTCTGAGAGTTACTGGGTTTCACCAAATTGAAAACACTAGTGACCACCAACTTGGCTACTGTTAGAAATGGTTATTGTTATATTTTCTGAACTTCCGCCAGCTGAAGGCACAACAAACCCTGCCAGGGTTTTGGATATACTTCTGTTACCTCGCTGCTACCTTTCTGCCAGGGATGAAAATTTTGAGGTGGTCAGACCCAGAATATCCTTATAAGGATTCCTGTTACAGTGCTGGAGTATACCCTGCTCATTTATTCTGTTCGTATGTGCTTGATTTATTAAGATTATTTTATGTTACGAAAATAAGTGACATTTGAAGTCCAAAGAGAAGTGATCACGTTTGTAGAAGGGGTAGTCTTCCCACTTGAGCTCTGATGTCAGTAGTTTTTGTAGGTCAAGGTTGCAATGATCTGTTTGGTTTCATCTTGGTAGTTTAATTGGAGGGTGGGGCGTAGCGTAGGACCTAATCCCGGTGCAGGTGTTCCTGTTCCAAAGCGTGAGCAAGAAATGTGGACGTAGCGCTATTGGTTTTAAGTTTGTCATACCCTTTTCATGTTCGTTTTAAGCTCAGGTATAGGTAACCACCTCCTTTTATGATTCCACTTTCCATTCAGGGTATTCAGTAATTGATTTTCTTTTTAATCTGGGCAATAAATTGCTGTTTCCAGATGGTGACGTGGAGTAGAGGCTATATGCTCAAGATTAGCAAGTTCTCAAAGTTTTTCAGTAGCTCAGCAGGAATAAGCTTAGGTTTAACATCTGTAATGGAAATCCCAGATCGGCATTTCAAGGGAGAAACGGTTCCATATTCTATTGGAAGTGAACAAAGAAGTCTGTAAATTGAAGGGAAACTTAATATTCCAGAGGTTTAAAATAACTGATGTAGGTATACTGCCTCAGGGTGTTTCTTCAGATAAAATTTTTACCTTTGACATAGTTTTACTGTCACCAAAATGTACAGTGGTGTGCTTGTTGGGAGTAAGCTTGCCAGTCCTTCAGTTTGCTCTCTTTTTCTGGCAGCTCTTTGTAATTCTAGTGGCTTTGATAGTGGACAACCATATTGAAAGCAGTTGTGATTGGAAGGACTCTGGTTTGCCAGAGGAGGGGTGGATTCAGGACTGTGCAGTCCCCAAAGGCATGAGGCTCAAACATGTACATGCACACAACACAGGGTGCACATGCCTATCAGGTTCTGGTTCCTTCTCAAAACTCAAATCTCTCAGGTGTGGTGAGAACCATTGGATTTTCCCCTGCTGTGGGCTTGAGCTCATGGTCACTGAATTCACCCACCAACCTAATTAAAAATCCCTTGGAGGAGAAGAATGCCACAGCAGCGTACTCGGTTCCCAGTAATGAGCCTGGTGAGTCCACTGGACACATCTGTCAGCACATGCTCACAGCCTCGCAGGGAGCCTGGGCCAGTGTGGTCTGTTGCCAAGCAGTTCAGTCGCCGCATGTGCCCTGTGCACCGGGGTAGATGAGCGTGACTTGGTGACCAGGAAAGTATTATCTGAGGTAGAAAGACAGATGGCCTCTCCTATTCCTTTCTCACTTTGGTGGGACAAGGGCTTTTTTTCTCTCTAGTTGGGAGCACGAGAAGAGTGAAAAGCGGCTTTTGCCTTTTGAATCCTCTTCTTGCCCAGTCAGCTCTCCCTTTGGTCCAGTGCTTCCTCCTAAGATGCCCTCTCATCCATCGGCCCTCTGAAGGAAGCCACTTGATGGCATGACCTCTCGTGCCCCGAGCGTGTCTGGCTCGTGCACACGTGCTGTCACACTCCAGGCCCTGTGCTCCTGGACGGCCGTTCTCTGGATTGATTTATAACTCAAATGCCTGCATCTCTGACTAATACTGGAGGTTGCCTGCGGTGGTGTCTGTGAGGTCAATGAATGGTTACTTTTCACAGGTGCTGGCAAGCGTTCGCCAGGCTCTGCAGACTGACTGCTAGAGAAGCAGCATCTTCAGGAGTGTATTTCTGTTGGAAGGGAGAATGTTACCCAAAATGGGAGTCAGCCCTGCTCACAGACACGTTTGTAGTAGGTCAGTGGACACTCCCGCTGGCAGTAGCTCTGCAGTCAGCTCTCACCCCACTTAGGTTCGATCTTCCTGAAAGAGTCGATCTCTATGTTTACATGAAGCAGTAAGTTGAGTTAGATGGTCTGTTTAGATTTCCATGAAAGCCTCTTCCTGAGACGGAGACGTGGGAGGTAATCAGCCGCTCCGTGTGGAATCAGACTGGTTCTTGGAAGCTAAAGAAGCCATGTACTGTATAGTGTTTTCTCAGAGTATCAATCATGTTCTTCAGATGCTTTTCTTTTTCTAACAGTGAGGGGAAAGGTATAATTGGGGATTCCACAGTGCCTTGCATATAGTAGGCGCCCAATAAATACTTGTTGAAGCAAACCAAGTTTCCCAAGTCCTTGTCTCGCAGTGACCAAGAACATCTTTCTCCTCTGAAGGGCTTGGCAGTTGTGGCTAAAAAATAAGCAGTATCATTATTTGCTTGAAATCATATATACAATTTGTATGAATTTCGGTATGTTGCCAAGACATGATCTTTTTCTTATTGTATTTTCTGTACATATTTCTGGCACTGAACTGTAAAGTAAAGGTGAATTGTAAATATGAAGGTGTCCCGCGTCCCCTCGCCTCCGGTGTTTTCTCTTCGTCAGTTAGGGAAGAAGGCCCAGAGGGTTCTTTGTATTTATGCCGACCCTGTGTCCTGAAGAAATCCGTGGAATACTGAATGTAATACGTTTAGTCAATTAAATTTGAAGGAGATTCTTATCTAATAATGTCTTTGCCTTTGGTTACAGGCTAGGGCTTTGACTCCTGCGTGGACGGTCCTGTTAGACTCTTCGCAAGGTGTTTGCTCTGCCTTGGCCTTTTTCGTAATTTAGATCTGTGGGCTTTCACCTTTTGTAGAGTTTCAGGAAGTTCTCAAAAGTCGATGGATTCAAAAAGTATTTGACCTGCAGTCAACAGAGGCCTGATTGCGGAGGCTGGGGTCTGCGAGGGACTGGCTCGCTCTCTGAGTCTTGAGAACATGGAAATGCCAGCTGTGCTTTCTACCTGCTGAAAATCCCAACTCTTCCAGGAGGACCAGGGCGGGAGATGAGAAGAAGGTCGTGCCTCTGCCACCCACTGGCCTGGAGTAGGGTGGGCTGCACTGGGTTCCCAGGGACCAGGTTGGCACCTTAGTGAGTAGCTCCCAGGTAGTGGGTGGCAGACCACTGGAGGAAACATGGAGGAGAGTGATGGTGTCACCGCCTCTGCCCCTTCAGCCTGTCATTTATGGGACGTGAATTTAGTGTGTGACCCCTCTGAACTTTGCCTAGAAGCCAGACCTGGGGACAGCCTCTCCTGCCACTTGTGTCCCTGCCTGCTCTGCCCGTTGACCTCAGGGCCTCCAGCCTGACCCTGCTGGCCGCGGAAACTTCTTCCCACGCTGATGGCACAGTGGCTTGCTTTGGGTTCTGGCGACAAATAACGTGTTCTGGCTTCTCCCCCCACACTGCAACGATCTTTCTAACAGCCCCTTCAGGACCCGAGCCCCAACCTGAACCACCCAGCTTCTGTCGGCTCTTGGGCCGAGTCCGGCACAACCTGCCCGGGGCTGCTGTTCTTGGATGTGCACACTTCTTCCAGGCGGTCTGGGCGCCCACCGAAGACTCCCTCAAAACGGCTGGCCCTCCAGCCCCAGCTCTCCCCTCTCCCCTCGTTTCACTGTGCCTGGGCCCGTTGGCTTTCTCCCTGGACCGGTGTCTCCCTATTAGAGAGGTTCTTCTACCCCACGTTTCCCCTAGGTCTCCCACCCCCTCCTCCCTGCAGCTGCACCCCCAGCCTAGAACCAGGTCAGCCTGACTCCCAGCTGCTGCTGTGCTCTGGAATCTGCAGCAGACTGGTTGCCCGTTAATGTGCTGAGTCCTGAGTCTCAGCCGAGCCCTGAATGTTCGGACAGGTAGATCAGGCGTGCGTAGAGCCAGCCTGTTTCCCAGTGCCCTTCAGCCCCACCCACTTGGAGGCCATGACTCGGGCAGGCGTCCGAGGACCGTCCTGAAGAACACGGCGCTTCTGCCTGCCTCCCCGAGCGGCAGCTGCTCCTCGCCGTGGGCTGACATTCGTCCCTCCGGTCCTGGGGTCCAGAACCTTCCAGCTTCATGGCTCAGGACACAGAAATTTACTATTTCATGTAAAATGAATGACACGGTGAGAGAACTAAGAACGGCATTTGGGGGTGTCCTGCCTACTTGGGAGAAAAAGGAACACAGTTAAAAACGTAGGAGCAACTCACTGAAAACCCTAACAAAAAAATTCCACATTAGTCATGTATTGAAGGCCCACTGTGTGTTAGAGAAAGGTGAAAATGGCACCCAGAGCCCTAACCTGGACTGGCCGACTTGTTTTACTTCGCCAACAATGTTTAAACAAGGTTTGGCTCAGCATTTTTAAATTCGAAGATCCCACCAAAAAAATCAGAAACACCAGGAGCCCTGGCCAGACGGCCTGCGTTTCCTGTGCAGCAGTTAGCACCTAGGGCTCCCCCAGCTGCCCGCTTTAGAGGCACCGGGCGCCACCCGCAGGCCCCGCCACTCCCACTGTAAATGTGGTCACGCATACCCGGGACACAGGACCTGGGGACTGACCACCCCTGGAGGTACCCGTGACGGCAAGCGCGTGAACGCCCGCCCCGAGGCAGTGTTCAGCGCATTCATTTTTCTAACTTTCAGCCTGTTGGTGAGGTAAGAACTACTCCATCCTACAAGAGCATCAGGGCGGTGTCCCGCGACCCCATGTCCTCTTAGCCGGGATTCAGACCCAGACCTGCCTCCCGGAGACCTGGGCTTTTGTTCTCATCCTGCCCTCTCACTGCCCTGGCTCCTGCCACTTTGTCCCACGTAGCTCTTTCTCTACCCAAAGGACTCTGTGACATCCTTGTTATGTCACCAACTCAGTCACAATTGGACCGCAGGCAGAGCACCTCTGCCAGCTCCCCAGGACAGTCCTGCCAGCCCAGCACAGGCCCCTAGCCACGCCACACTGTGAAGGACCCTCTGGTACGTTGGTGAGTGACCTCGCGCTTTCCTCCCTGGTGTCTGGCTCTGCCTGCCCGAGGCCTTGCTGTGTTCTTGCTGGACATCTGGCTGCACTTCTTACTTTGGTGGCTGGGCGGTGGGGTTTCCTTCAGGCGTCGTAACTGTGGCCTCAGATGCACGTGTTCTCCACGAGAAAGGCTTGTTTTGGTGATTTCGAGTTTCTTAACCTGGAGTTCAAGAGTGACCCCCTGAGAATGACGGATGCAATGTGTATGTGTGCACACCTGTGTCCCCTTGGGGCCACCACTAGCACATAAGGTCTTTCATACAAGTGGGGGAAGGTGGCCCGCTGGACTGATGAATTAATAAAAGGTGACCCTCCGTGAGGGCAGCCGAGGCACAAGGCTCAGTGATGGGCTGATTTCACCCCATCTGACCTCACAGCTGGTCCTTTTGTATGGTACACGCTTGTGCGTGGACCTGGCAGCCTCAGGCACGTATCAGGTTCCCTGAAGCCACCGACACTGCTTTCTGCTTAGACCACACATCACGGAGGTTCTGGGCTCTCCAGGTCACAGGCTCACTGCAAGCAGCTGACGGTCATCCTGCGCTCAGCACGCCTAGAGGAGCAGGAGGCAGGTAAGCTGGCCACGAAGGACCATGGATGCTGGTGGACCAGAGCACGGCCCGGCCACATGGCAGGAATGACCTTGTTTCTCAGTGCCCCGCCCCCAGGCACTTCCCCCCTTTAGGAGCCTCTTCCTGGGGTCCCCCGGCCACCTTCTCCTCAGCCCCATGACATTGGTCAACAGCAGAGTACACTGAGCTGCAGCCCCTCTGGTCACATGGCACTGGGATGGGGAGCGGTTCAGCCCCCAAGCAGCCCTGCGAGCTCACATGTACGTCTGGTCAGTGTGTGATTATTGGGAGTTCTTGGCAAGAGCCTAGGAAGCTCTTTTGCTTCCAGAATATGTTTAAAGAGTGCGCTTGTGTAATCCACCAGCCCTCTGACGATGGACACCAATATGGTTTCCCGGGTGTCTCCTTGGCTGATCGCAGAGCAGCGCTGCAAGGAAGTCATTGTTCGTTTGTTCTGGAGATGTGTTAGTGAAGGAACAGGTGGGCCGGTGGGTGGAGGGGTCAGTGTCGGGCTTGTGTCCCCTCAGCGGCCCCTCCTGGACTGTGCCCAGTACGCGCACAACTCATTTTAGTGAACTTCGCTTTATTACTTTTTGCAAAACTTTTCCATGTTTTACAAATTGAGTTCGTGGCGACCCCGTATTGACCGAGTCTGTGTGCTCCCTTAGTGTCACATTGATGGGGGCGCACTGATTTTCAGATGTTACTGTACACCTAATGGACGACAGTATAGTATAAGCATAACTTTTTTTTAAGGCAAGGCGCAGGCAGGAATGAAGGTGAGCAGAGGCAGGCAGACAGGCAGGAAGAGAGAGGAGGAAGAAGCACTTCATTTGATTTAGTCATTCACACTGGTTGTTTCCCACCCCACTCCCGCAGGGGTATGTGGCCTGCGCTCCTTTGGAGGCAAGAGGACCTACCTAACTGCTACTCCCCCAGGGTCTGTCAAAGCATAATTTTTGTGTGCGCTGGGAAACTGAAAGATTTGTGTCACTCACTTTATTGTGACATTGGCTTTGCTGTGTGATCTGGAACCAAACCTGAAAGTGTTCCAAGTGTTCCTGTATAGGTAGGTCATTTGCTCACCCCTAGGGTCCTTCCTCCTCTAGAAGGTGGATGTGTCCACAGAACAACCTTCTTTCTTGGTCTCTGATCAGCATTCAGGACCCTGAAGTCCTCCGGAGTTCTCAGGGCTGTGCCATTTGTCAGGATTCTGCCTTTGCCCACTGGCCTCAGACAAGCTGGCAGGGGCTCTTTTTGGGGTCAGGGGCAGGAAACAGGATGTGAGTATCCAAGACGTCTTGTCCATCCACAGATTCAGAAGAAAACGGCTCTGGTTTGTGCTTGGATTGGGAACCCTGGAGCAGAGGACCAGCCGAGGTTAGCTGGGCAAGTAACTCCAGAGCCGAGATGGGGAGCAGCCTCACTGGGGAGCCTTTTCTGCCAGGTGAGGCCTGTTCGGGACTGAGGCAGAAAGGGGGCCTCAGAGCCTGCACCCAGCCTAGGGTGGCTGCCATGCTGGAGAGCTGGCCCCGGCTCCCTCCAGCCTGCTCTGCTGTGGACAGCTTCTTAACCCCCACTAGTCTCCACCGGTGAACACACAGAAGCCTCCAGAGGGCCCAGCTCTTCTTCACAGACGACACAGGCAGGCGCATGGGAGATGTGGCCAACAGAGTGGAGGAGGTCCTAGGCAGGGCTGGCCCAGAAGGTGGGTGTCCATGTTGAATAAAGGAGGTTTCTGTGCTCCGGAGACTTGATAGCCACTGGGCAGCCCAAGTCCATTCATTCGCCAAGCTGAGGGGCTCGGGCAGGGACCTCGCCCTCCCGGCCCTCTTTGGGAGCCCCTGGTGCTTGCCCATCTGTTCAAAGACTGGGGAGCCTACTCTGAGTCTCCATTCTCTCATCTCGGACTCCTTCCTTCATTCGTCTTCAGGGTGGTTTTAATTACAAATGATGATTTTTTAAATATCTACACAAGTCTACAGGTGCCTGGTTCTGATAAGCACTCATGTTTACTAAGTCCTCACTGTCTATGTGCTTTACTTCCATTGTTATTTTTAACCCTCACAAGAATCCAACGATGTCATGGCTTTGGTTATCAGGTGGGTAAACTGAGGCACAGAGTGGTCAAGGGCCTTGCTCAGTTGCGCTCGTGGGTTGGCCTTTGGACACAGGCCTCACGACTCCAGCATGACACCCGGGCCCAGGTTCTCCTCCAGGGTGGAGTTTGGGGAGCTCTGAGGGAGGCGCAGCTCTCGGGGAGGGCAGGGACAGGCCCTCCCAGGTATCACCTGCGTACCAGCTTTGTCCCTTCTTTCTCTCGGCCCACGTCCCCCCGCCGCGAGGATTTCCAGTTGTCCAAAGCGGAGAGGAGGGAGCCGAACCTAGAGGCTGCCCAGGTCTGCCAGCTCAGCTCTGTTGGCCCCGCGTACCACCGCCTCCCCACGCACAGGTCGGAGCTGGTGCTGCCCTGCGCGAAGCCCCGTGCAGCTCCCCGTGGTCTCAGGACTAAAGCCTCAGGTCCTGTCTGTGTAGAGAGCCGAGCTTCGGGGACAGGTTTCTGTCGTCAGCAGCGGGGTCTCATGAACACCCTTGAACCTGTGTCTTGAGCACAAGTGTGTTGACAGGTGTAGGTGGCGTGGACGCACCTATCGCCCCAGGCCTTTGCCCCACTGTGCGCCCCCAGTGGGCAGACACACACACGCACACACACACACACACACACACACACACATACCTTTCTCTACACTTGCTTTTTTTTTTTTTTTTAAGGAACGTTATAGGCAGGAAGGCAGAGGCGGAAGAAACATTTTCTTTAGTTGCTGATCTTGGTTGAGCCCCCCAGACCTGGGACACAAACCCCGGCCCGTGGGTTGCCCATGGACTACACTTGGCGGACCTAACTGCTGGGCCACCAGGCCGTGCCCACGCTTGCTGGTTCTAGCTGATTCGCGCTCGTCAACACTTTTCCTGGGAGCTTTCCTGCCTTTGAATAAGCACTTTGACGACGACCCTCCCCGCCGCTGACACTTCGCCCTGGCTCTGCATTTTCCCCTGCTCCCTTCTGCATGGAGCCCGGCCCGGCTGTCAGGCCTCTGCTCCTGGGCTGCCAGGCGGCTGGGGCACGCTCAGCCTCTGCTGACCTCGAGCAGCCCCGTGGGCCGGGGAGCTGCTGGGGGGTGGTGGGGAGCTCAGCCCATCCTGCCGGGGCGCTGCAGGGAGCACATCAGGACATGTGCTGGGAGCCCTGGTGACAGAAGGCTGGGGAGACAGCCCCATGGGGCCCTGGTGGCAGCTCTGCATGACGGCTGCTCTGGGTGAGAGGTGGGATCCCAGGCCTCTAAGGTCTGTGCTTTGGGAGCCTGTTTCTGGCATCTTGTCCATTAGTCAGGAGATGTGTGCGCTCATGCATGTGCGTGTGGGGTGGGGAGGGTGCACACACCTCCATCCTCTAGTGACAGTCTCCCCAGGCGCTCATCCCCACAATAGCAGCTGCGGCTAATTGAGCACAGGCCATGTGTGAAGTGCTGTACTGTCCCACTTTCAGATGAGGATATTGAGGGTCAGAGAGAGTGTGACTCACCCCAAGTCACACAGCCTGGAAGTGGCCCATTCCTCTGGCTCTTCGCTGAGAGGCACTTCTCAGCACTCACCGCGGCCCCCGGCTCATCCTGGCCTGGACTGATGTGGCTTCAGGTCGTGCTGCTGACATTTGCTGGAAACGCAAGTCAACTCTTAACGCAATCTGCACATCTCTGCCCAGGGCTCAGAGCTGGAAAGACAGTCGCCAGGGAGAGGAGGGGGGCGCTGCAGCCCTCTGACGTCATCTGACAGTCTTCTGACCCCTTGTTGTGACTGGGTTTCCAGCCCTCAACCCTGGCATTCAGAGTGCAGGCCTCCTCCCTTTTCCACCACCAGCCCCGCCAGCCGCAGCGGCTTTGCCAGCTAGTCGGCATCAACCCCCTCTCTACCCATCCTGTGGCCGTCTCAACACAGTTCACAGCCTGGGTGCTGCGAGCAGCGGTCACTGTCCCACAGCTCTGGAGGCTACAAGTCCAAAGCCAAGGCTCTGGCAGGCTGGCCATGCCCCCACGGAGGCTCCCTGACTCTCCTGGCCTCTGGCAGCGCCACACAGTCCTGTGCGTCTCCGGTCTGTCTGTCCTCACTGCCTTTCCCCGGCGTCGTCACGGGGTCCTCCCTCTGCGCCAGTCTTTCTCCCTCGCCTAAACATCCCCCTTTTATAAGGACACCAGTCATTGTATTAGGGCCCACCCGCATGATGGCACTTTAACTTGATGACCTCTGTCGAGACCCTACTTCTAATAAGGTTACATTCTTTGGTCCTGGGCGTTAGGACTTCCACCTGTGTTTGGCGGGACACGTGTTTGGCCCTCCTCGTGAGGACTGAACATGGCACATTGTAAAAGTCCCATGAATTGCTGCCCAGAACAAAACAGAAACAAGGCTGATCACAGGAAACAAGATGCCTGGTGCAGACTGTGTTCCGGGCCCAGCTTGGGGACTTGGCAAGTCTCACCCTACTGACCGCACCACCAGTCCTCAAGACAGGCGGATTTCATCTCAGCGAAGAGGAAGCTGTGACTCAGAGAGGTTAAAGCACTTACCTGAAGTCGCATGGCTTAGAGGGCAGAGGTGACAGCCAACCCTAGACCTGTGAGGCAGCATGACCTCACCCTTGGTTGGACAGAGATAAAGAGGGAGCACCTCGGAGGGGCAGAACGGTGGGGAGGACATGCTGAGGACATGGCAGGGGCTTTAAGACTACAAAGGGCCTGGAAGAATCTCACCAACAGTGTGGGTGGGTGGCTCGCGGTCGCCTGGGGAGGTGCTGCTGGCTGCCAGGGGGCAGGCCTGCCAGATGTGAGTCACCCCACTGTGACCTAACCGGCCTGGCCGATACTCCATGCCTGGAGCAGGGCCTAGCCCGGGTGAGGAATGCTGCCCGGAGATGGGTCCTGCTTGACTGCATTCTGTGTGTGCACAGCTCTCCAGGAAGCAGCAGGCCTTGCTTCCCTAAGGAAGCTTGAAAGTGCAGCTTACTCAGGACTCAGGCCACTCTCTCTTCCTTCCTGCTTTCCTTCAAAGGTTCCCTACACCTAAGGGAAGTGATGGCAAGTTAGGGGTTTTGTTCCAGACTAGTTCATTACTCCAGTCCTAAATGGTTCACTCAAGTATTTATTCATTCACTCATTTACTTATCTACCCATTCACCTAATGGCTCACGGATTCCTTTGTTCACCCACTCCAGCCCTCACTTTCATTTGCTGTTTCTCCTACCCATCCACCTGCACATCCACCCATATTCACCCATGCATCTATCCATCTATCCATCATCTATATATCATCCAACCATCTGTCCACCTGTCCATCTATCCATCCATTCATCCATCTATCCGTAACCATTCATCCATCATCCATCATCTATGTATCCATCCATTCATCTACCATTCATTCATCTATCCTCCATCCATGATTCTTCCATCATCCTACCATCATCCATCCAGCCACCCATCCATCATTCATCTATGCATCCAACCTTTATTAATCACCTGTTTCCCATTTAAAGCTTCTCATGCTTCCCAAAGTGCTTTTTCACCCACTTTCACTGCTAGTTCAACTTACATTTTAAGAAAGAGGATCTCTGCATCACTGGGACCCCCAGAAAATCAGCCTACTGATGGAATGGTTCCTGAGCAGGAGACCTGTGAAACAAAAATAGTCATCTGTACAGCCCCAGTCTGTATGTGAGAGCAAATGACAGCCCCCTGGGATGTGGGGACCCAGGGGCCCTTTGTCCTGTGGGTGCCTCCCCACCTTTTGTTGCCTGGGCCA
The DNA here is from genome assembly GCA_004363575.1 of Solenodon paradoxus. Taxonomy (NCBI): domain Eukaryota; kingdom Metazoa; phylum Chordata; class Mammalia; order Eulipotyphla; family Solenodontidae; genus Solenodon; species Solenodon paradoxus. The sequence continues at coordinate 67,918 of RJWH01003021.1, read as the reverse complement.
TGTGAAGTCCTGGGCACTGTGACTCTAGGGGGCAATTGTTCCAGTGTTTAAGCTCCCAGACCAAGCAAACCACGGTGACCCATGAACTTGGGACCCCACCTTGGGGCCCCTCTTCTCAGTGTAAAAAACAAGTGCTGCCTGTGAGGGTCACTGACACTCAGGGTCTCTGTCTGGGCAGAGGGCAGAGCAATCTCAGGGAAGACACGGTACCCTCTCAGGGCCAGAGATCAGGGCCTCTGTCCCATCCCGAACAGACATGGGTCATTGGCCCATGCCAGGTAAGCCAGAGAAACGCCCCTCGTTGGTCCCTAAATGTCCCTCTCCCACAATTTTATAGCTGCCCTTCTCAGCACCCCTTCCCTGTCCATTCCCAACTACACCAAGTTAGTTTTCATCTCGGCTGAGAACCCCTGTCTGGGAGCCTCCCTGAGCCCACAGTTCTGCTCTTGCGCTTAGCAAGGACTAGATGAGTGAGCCCCCACTTTCCAGATGGGAAAGCTCAGGTTCCTCAGTGCTCCCCCCCCCCCCCCCCCAATTTCAGGCGGCCCTTCTGGACACCCCCCAGCACCTTTCTACTCCCTGAGCACACTCCTGCGGCCTTGCTGCCTTGTTTCTCTGTCCTGGCAAGTGTCCCATCTGCATTCCACCAAGGAGCACACAGGCACCAGGCCAGCCAGGTGGGGGAAGAGCCCAGGCCAGGGCTGTTTTCCCCACCCCCACGAGCCAGGTGCTTCTTTATTCAATTTTGTTTAGTATCAGATGACTGTCGGTATAGTGATGGCGACAAAATAATATTCCATGATTGCTCTTAAAGGTACCACTGCCACTTCCTTGCTACAGAGGCAGACTGGCAGCACGCTGGAGAGTGCGTGCGTGCGTGCGTGCGTGCGTGTGTGTGTGCGTGCGTGTGTGTGCAGGTGTCTGTCTGTAGTGGCCCTGGCTGAGTCAGCTCCACCCGGAAGGGGGTTGGACACCTGTCCCATTGTGGGGGTGTCTAGGAATGAGGTGTGCCCAGAGGCCCCGCAGCTTTCCCTGTGAACAGTCTCCTGGGTTAGCCTCACGGCTGCGGTGCAACACCTGACCTGGGAGCTGAGAAGACGCCGGTCCACGGCCGCGCCTGCTGCTGTCCCCGCTGCCCAGATGGAGAGGCTGGCCCTGGCGCCCTGGGGCTCGCCGTGTCCCCGGATCCCACGGGCCCACATCGCCAGGCACCCAGGGCGCTGCGCTTGGCACTGGGTGGACCCCGGCTGCAGGTACAGGGGGCACAGGAGGCGAGGAGGGTGGCTGGGGCCACTGGTGTGCTGGGGTCCCCTGTCATTCTCTCAGACCTCATACGCACTGAAGGGCAGAGTTCCTCACCCATCCTGTAAGTGAGAAAGCAGAAACTCTGAGATGGTGAATGGCTGCGAGGTGATGTGACCCCAGAGCCAGGGGTCACACGCTGCCCTGGGCTCCTGCGGGGCTCACTGACTTTCAGACTCTTGGAGATGAGTGGCTCCCAGTATGAGGCTCTGTCCCCTTCCTCTGGATTTAGAGTATTAGGGACCCAGGTGCTATTTGGGGCTTAGGAGTCAGGATTTTAAACTGGCATCTCAGCTGGTCTGTGTGGCTGTGTCAGCTGAGGTTGTGTCGCCCTTGCTCCTGCTCAGCCCCAGAACTTTCTTAAAGTCATCTCTCGCCAGCTAAGCCCACAGCATGTTACAAGAAGGCAATCACAGAATTTCAAACAGAATAAAAGTATCTATGCCTGCACCCCAGAACTTATGACTGTTAAGGGTTTGGCCTATTTCTTGGGAGAAATTTTTGATGTCTATAAACCTATACTTGCAGGCGTGGGCTGTGTGCTTCTGGGCTTCCTGTCATCTCTCAACTAGAGTTAAAGATCTCTTTACAAGTCAGTAAGAAGATCTAACTCATTCACTTTAATGGCCTCTCAGAATCCAACTTTATGGATGTCCTTTGGTTAATTTGAACCCATTCCCGGCTCATGGACATTTAGATTTAGATTTAATTTAATTTAATTTAGAACTAATTTAGATTAGTTCCCATGTCTAACAATTCTAAGAAATACTGCAATGAGCAACTTTGGGCATTTGTGTGGGTAAACCTCATTCCTAGAAATATAATTGCAGGCTTAAAAGGAACAATTAGAATCTTGATAGGTCCTGTCCAATTACCCTCCAGAAATATTCTAGCTCAAAACACACTGACAGCAGGGACATCCTCCCTCCCCGCTGTCTTTCCACCCGGGAACCCGATGGGCTGGGGCCTGACTGTGGAGAGCAGCCTCTGGGAGTGGGGGCCTCATTCCGGAACAACTGAGCCCGCAGCTCCCTGAGGTGAGAGCGCCTTCTGGGTTCAGGGAGCGGGGTCCTCAGGGCTTTCTGCGTGTTCTCTGAGACTGTGGCTCTGACCATCCCAGAAGTTTCTCATGACCTGTGATTTGATTCAGAATTGATCTTAGTAAGACAAGGACATTTTATATCTGTCTACCTACCTACCTACTTATCTACCTAAGTATCTGTCAACTTACCCACCTACTTACCATCTGCCTGCCCATTCATCTACTACCTGCCTACCCACTGACCTACCAACCACTTACCTACCAACTTATTTACCTATTCCTACCTATCTATCTACCTGCCAGTCTACCCACATACCTACCTACCCGCTTACCTACCTACTCACCTACCTACCTACCTACCTACCTACGTACCTGACTACCTACTTACCTACCTACCCACCTACCTATCTACCTGCCTGCCTACCTACCTACCTACCTACATACATACCAACTTACTTACCTACTTACCTACCTACCTAACTACTTACCTAGTCATTTATCTACCTACCAATACCGACCTGCCTACCTATGGTGGCTGGTCCCCTGACCTCTCCACCCTCCCTTAATATCCTGGTTCCTTGTGAACCCCAAGCCTATCAACACTGAATCCACTGACCCGTTGAACTTGCTCAGTACTTACTGATTGAGAAAATGAATTTTGTTGCTGTCCCTTTGTTACTCAAAGCAAAACAAAAGCAATCCACTTGCTCCAGAACAAGTTTTTAAATGCCAAAGTTCTGTAAATATTTTAGGTGACTTGAACCTTTACATTTTTAAGTATTGAAAACTAGAAAAACCATCACACGCCCTCGGGTGTCAAATCCCAAGTACACTGTATGCATCAAGATATGCGGACTGCATGGTCCACAAGTGCTTTCCATTGAACTTGCGTGATAAACATTTTGAGAAGAGATTCCACTGACAAAAAATGTGAAAACCACGTCCCAGAGACGCTGGCCATCTGCTCAAGCCCACGTGCCTGTGAATGGGTAAACCGGTCACTGGGACAGTTCTCAGCCCTCTGAGCACATTCCTGTCTCTGGTCACTCGGTGCTGAATCATTTGTCGACGGAAGTGCAGCAGGACCCTAAGCTGCTGGTGCCGGGTGGGTCTGCTGGGCTCACCCATGCGCCTGCAGCGCCGGTGCAGGGCGGGGCCCGCGTGGGTGTCCGCACGGGTGGAACCAATGCAGCGCTCCTGCGCATGCGACATCCGTGATGAGCCGGGGTCTGAGGACCAGGACGGTTCTCTCGCCCTGGCGATGTCAAGGGCCAGTCCAGAGAGCTACAGGTTCTTTTTGAAGACTGCATGATATTCATGTTACAACCATGTAACTGTAGTCTGTTGGTGAGCTTTGTCTTCCTTTTCGCAGTTCCTATCTTAAACAAAACTGCCTCGTTCTTACAACTTCGTCTTTGTACACTTATCCTTATGATAAATTCCCAGCACAGGAATCATTGAGGCCAAAGGTACATGCATTTAAACTTGGAAACATCACCGTGTGGTGTCCGGGGAAGGGGCTATGCAGTCACAGATCCACCAAGTGGGTGCCCGCTTGCTTCCGTACGCTTGACGTTCTTGATCCGCATGATCGCTCTCTGAAGTCTCCGCTGGTGGTGTGCTGTCGCTCGTCTTTTATTAGTGATCCTGTTGAGCATCTTCTCACGAGCTCAGGGGCTCGCAAGCTCTGAGTTTGAAAGAAGGGCCGCTCTGAGTCCCGTGCAGCAGAGTCCCCGTGTCAGCAATCGGTCACGTGACCTGACTGCACAGAGGCAGTTTGTGGAAGAAGTCCCCCTCACCCAGTCGGGCTTAACCCTGGTTTCCTCTACGTCACTGACCCCTCCGGAAGCTATGACCTTTTAACCCCAGACTCCCCCCGTGTGTGAACCCCAGAGTTCAGTGGATCACTTGTCAGTTGAGATGCATCAGGCAGAAGGACAGGCCAGCTTCCCCACTTACCAGCTGGGGAACCCTGGGGAGCTTCCTCAAGCTCTCTGAGCCTCAGTCTCCTTTCCTGGAAGCTGGTGGGAAGTGACAGTCCCTGCTGACAGACCCGAGACGAGTGCCTGGGAGGGGCTGGGTGCAGCGTGGGTGCACAGGGAGTGTGTAACTCGTGCCAGACATCTGTGTCAAAGGGAAAGCTCTCAAAGCCTACTCAGAGCCACATAGCACGGGTTAGTTTCCACGTGGCAAGTCAATTCAGGCCTCCTGACACCTTGGAGTGGAAGAAAGACCTGCCCGGGGCTCCCAAATCCTCCACCTACCGCCCGTCTCTGGGCCTGTTCCTCCACATGTAGGTAAGCTGCGTTCTAGCAGCGGTCCACACGCATCTTCTGGGATCTCCGTGGCAGAGCTGCAGCCTGGAGCTTCTGGAAGCCAAACTCAGGGCAGGTGAACTCGGGGCGCCCCAGCAGAGGGCGGGTCCCTGTCTCAGGGACTCTCATCTCCTTGCCCGTCTCACAGGGAGACCAAGCTATCTGGCTTCAGTAGCTGCCTTTCCAACCTTGCGATTCTCCACCCGTCCCATGTGCCTCCCTTCAGGGACAGGCACCCCCGTGGCTGGCAGACACTCAGAGCCTGCGAGAACTTCTTTGCTTGACACTTGCCTGGCCTGGCTGTTGGCAACCTTCCTGGTGTTAGGTTGAAAATACTCCATTGTTTTCACGTGCATTTCCTTAATGACCGTGAGGTGAAGCAACTTTTCATACATTTGTGTTTTATGTTCTGTAGCTGTTGATTCCTCTCTGCAATCTCCTTAGGACTTTTCTATGGGACTTGCTTTTGGGATTTTCCTGCTGGAGTCCTGGGAACTCTTTCCACGCAGAGTAACACTTCATCAGTGCTGCAGACATTTCCTCTTAGCTGATCACTGACTTTGCTGCCAGCGTCTTTGTTATGCAGAAATGTCAAATTTTTATGTAATCAAACCTTAGGTCTTTTCAGCTATGGTTTCTGGATTTAATCCCCACCTCTCCTTATTCCTTCTCAACTTCATTCACGCCAAACCCGAAAGCTGGCTCCTCTCCACCCCGGAAATAGCAGCGTAATAACCTGCCTCCCTTCCAGGAAGCTCTGCATGTCTTGTTCCCGACGTCCACTGGCTGCGCCTTTGGGTGCCAATGTCACCTCCTCGGGGAAGCCTTCCCCCAGTCCCATGCTGGTCACTGCGCCAGCACTGGGGCTCTCGGAACCTCTCGGAAGGGGCTGCCACCACTCAGCGTCAGCAAAGGGTTAGCACTTAGGGAAGGGCCCCAGGGTTCTCCTTTTATTTCAAGCGAAATTAGAGCATGAGAAATTTTAGTACCAAACCTCCCATGTTCAAATGGTGGCAGGCCATTGAGAATGTCCTCACCGAGTGGGGGTGACGACACTGTGCTTCAATGAGTCGATCCTGATATTCTGGTTGGGAGCATCTGTCATCTCAGAAGTCATGGGCAGTCCCTTAATCTCGCCCAGCCATCTCAGAAATGCAGGCTACCCCTCCCAGAGGTGCCAGGTGAGCATTGCATGCATCGCGCCCATTCCCACCCAGCTCCCGAAACCATCTGGGCGTGTCTTTGTCTTTGGAGCCCGACAGCATCGCCATGCTCCCTCCCAGCAGGAGGGCTTCCCTGTGCCAGACCCTATCTTGTGTTGTCTTGTCCACTGTGACCTGTCAGCATATGAAACCACGGCCAGTGGCTCCAGAGAGGCCACGCTGACAGGAGATGAAATTAAACACGATTGAGGACTCGATAGCAGAATGTCAGTGCTGCTAGCGCTCACCCCAGAGGCCTGTCCCATCCACCTTAGTGATGGCTGGAGAACAAGCATGACGTGATGGGAGCAGCTAAAGTGTCTGCTCCACTGAACACAGATGAACACAAATTCAAGAAGGGCCCGCGTCTGATAGGGAGAATGTCCTCCCCACCCGGCTGGAGGACTAGAGGCAGAAGCGTCTCTTTCCTAGCACCCAGGAGACTGTAACCAAAGCGAAATGTGCGGCCAAGAACGAAATCACCTCGCCGGGCATCTCTCAGAGTGCATTCAATCAGAGAGAGGTGACTGCTCTGGTGCCCATTCCTTTTCCCTGGGGTTTGGGTGCAGCTGGTCTGGTGGGGTGTCTGGGCAACGGGACTTTAAAAGGTGGCCCAGGTGCGTCCAGCGCAGAGTCAGTGTCTGAGCACCTGGAGTCTCGGGCCTGGTCTCCACACCTAGGACAGTGTCCCGTCTCCGACTTCTCTGGCTCTCAGCCACCTGCGCCAGCAATCGGGACACCCACACTGTGCCTTTCTGCTGGCCGGACCTCCGAGCTGACCCAGGGAGTGCCATGATCTGGATTCTGTTTCGGAATGTTCGCCTTCTTGTCTGTAACACAGAAGAGCCCAGCTTGAAGATTCCACAATCCAGAGACGAGCTGGAGCCGAATGCTCATGTGGAAGAATTCTGCTACCAGTTCAAAGAAGGAGCACACTGCTTGAAACAAGTCAGTCTTAAGAGGGAAAACGGTGGCCATCGGGGAGTTTAGGAGCTCAGTTAGGATGATACTCAAAGTTATAAATACAGAATTGCCTTTTACAAGATCTCATTTCCTGCCCTGACCCCTCAGGGTCCCGTCAGGGATTGCTTTGGAGATGGCAGTTACTGTGTCCTGAAAGTCAGGCTCTCCCCACATGGGATGTTACAGCCACAGATGTCAGAGTCAGAGACCAAGTTATACGGGAGTACATGTGTGGGCATGGAGAATCCAGACTTCTGGAAAGTTCTAGAGCAGCAAGGCACACACGGTTCATGGAGTACGCTCCTTGGACACACCTCGACCCAGAGACCTTTGCACCTGATTTCAGAAGCCCGCTGCCCACTCTCTGCTTGAGTCAGAACATGGCGCGCTTTCGTGTGGGGGCTGGGGAGGCTGGGGACATGGATTTGTGCACCAGCATCTGGGGCTGCGTGCGAGTGGGGAGTGAGCCACTCCCTCTCTGGCCCAGTGTTTCTGTTGTTCGGTGCAACTCATTCTCTGTCAGCCGTTCTGCGACAGTGACCCCAGTTCAGCAGTGAGCCTGCCTTAAAGCGCCTCACTATTCACTCCTGGGTGTCTGCTGGTCTGGCTCTGCAGCAGCACCCATCAAGCCTGGGTCTGGCTGCAACTGCTCCACCGGCTTGCCGGGCCTGGTCTTGGGCACATGTGCTCATGCTGGAATCTCGGTGCAGCCGTCCGGGCCTTTCTCCCGCAGGGCTGGGAGGGGCCCGAGGGCCAGGCCCAGCACACAGACACGGCTCCTGCCCTGGCTTCCTCTGTCTGCTGTCATCACATCAGCCAAAGCGGGTCACGCCCGAAGCCCCAAGCAGTGCATGGGTTGGGGGCGACAGCCTGTGGCGGGGAACGGAAGCCTCACGGCAAAGGTCTTAAAGCCGGAGGAATAATGACTCGAGAACAATAGTTCAATGTATTGCACATTAATGACAGAGAAACAACATGAGCGGAGCACTGGTCACTTCTTGTTGGGAAGACAGCTTCAAACACTGTAAAAGTAGAATGGGGGCCAGTAATACGCTGACTTCCTAGAAAGTGTCTCCTCCTGCAGCCCAGGGGTCAGAAGCCTCTCTCTTGTTTTCCCTCCTTGCTCTGTTGCCCGTGACCCCCCTCAAAGTCAGGGTTAATTGTAACTGGGTGGGACCAGGTTCCTTGGAGCACCCAGTACTCGATTGATCTCATCCCACACCAGACTAGAGGCAGGTGTCACGTCACCTCTAAAACAGATGACTCCTAAAGCACTGCCTGCTATTCTGGAATGTTTGGAGAGGAGATGAAAGATGGGGTCGCCTCACACACGATCATCCTGCCCTGGGCATCCATCTTGGGCAATCAGCTCACCTGCTCTACCCCTCCTTTCTCGCCCCCCAGCTTCTTACCCGCCCCTATGTTCCCTGCCCAGCAGTGACCCTGTCACTCTTCAGCACGCCCCCCTGGAGATTTATCTGTCTGTCCTGCCCCACTATAGCATTGTCCAGCAATAATTCTGAGACAGGGACCCTGGAGAGTCAGAACACCTGTGACTCCTGAGATAGGAGCTGGGGGGCTGAGCTCCCACTCTCACCACCTGCGCATCTGGCCAATGAGGGGAAAGTTCTGATTAAGGGCAGAGAGTCGCAAAAGGGCTTATTGCAGACTGGCTGAGGACACGGGCTCTGGGGCCAGAGGTCCTGACTCGGAACCCAGTCCTGCCACGAACAAGCCAGGGTCTGGGACAAATCACTTAATTTCTGTGTACTTCTGTTTTCTCATCTATAAATGGGATGATGATGATGATGATATAATTAATAATAATTACAGTAATAATAATAGCAGCAGCTTGTGAGACTCACAGAAGCCTCATTTGGGGTGATTTTGCCCTCAGGGGACATTTGTCAGTATCTGGAGACATTTTTGGCTTCACCCTGGGGGGATTGTTTTTGGCATCTAGTGGGTAGAAGCCAAGGGTGCAGCTAAACACCCGGCTGCTGGGCAGGACAAGGAATGATCTACCCCTTGTTGTTGGTGCCCAGGGGAGCCCTCACCAGTGTCCAGAGTGGCAGCGGGCACGGGTTCCACGCCAGCTCCTCCAGGGCTGGCGCTGGGGTCACTCGTCACATCACGGCTGTGCTTGTGACGCGAGCCTTCTCCCTACTCCTGTTGCCTCTGACATTCATGAGGAGGGTCACGGGAATGCTCAGCTAGTGACAGTACCACTGTTCCTGTTTCTGGTGCACCTCTTCTAGGCCAGGCACTTGGCCAGGCATCTTAATTACCTTTCACCTGATCCTCGCAGTGGGAGCAGCCGGATTGCCCCCTACTTGGCAGAGGAAATAGGCTGAGAGGAGGGCAGACAGAGCCCGCTTAGTGTGCTCTGGAACCGTGCATACAGTCCCTACCCTTCTGGTGACCGACAGTGTTTCTCTGCGTCAGGGACACGGTGCCAAGAGCTGCCAGAGAACCTAATCGCCTTGGGGGACAGCTGTAGCCAGATTGAGCAGGAGCAGGTCCTGACATCTGCCTTCTCCGTGTCCTGCGATAGAGCTGACATTGGTCCCTCTCAGGGGTCCTCAGCCCTGTCCTTCAGCTGCTCCTTTGTCCCAGTATCATCTGATTCTTGGGGGCCGCTGCATCCTCATGGTAGGGCCTTGCTCTTGATCATCGTTGCCAAGATCCCATCCCTGCTCCTGATTTCTCATTTTCAAACTGAGGCGCAGAGGGGAGAGGGCACGTCAGTCACGCTGAGAGTGACCTAGGGAGTTGGACTGGCACTGAGGACTCCGAGGCACTGCCTCCTCCCTCCACCAACTCTGGAGGGAGGATATGAGTGCATCCACGCCAAGAAGGGCTTTGCCTTCTGGAAAGCTCTAAGCAGCCGTGAGGCCCTCTGACCTGGTGGAGATCTTGTCCACAGACCGGGCTCAGGGCCTCTGCCCGCTGGCTCAGGACAGGAGCTAGAAGAGGCCAGCCGAATGGACGGTCTTGGGCAAACGGGAAGAGCCCAGAAGAACAAATATTCACCCGATCTTATGCATGGAGGACTTTCTGCTCCAGTGGTAACTGACCACAGAGAAGCGATGACTTTTGCTGACGAGCGAGTTCATTCTCAGGCTGCACTGGCCCAGGCTGTCCCCACAGGGAGCCGTGGAAGCTCAGGGTCATGGCTTCTTGAGGATGCGTCCCTGATAAACTGCACATCTGGGACTCAAAGTCTTTGTCTGAGGATGTTACTGGTGTGGGCCTTAATCCTTGTCTTCGGCGTGAGGAGGAATTCAAAAGGCCACACAGGACAAGCAGGAATTTAACAGGCCACAGGAAAGTACATCGGGGAGGGGTCTGATCAGGCAGTCTCGATCATTCTGCGCGGTGGAGTATGGAGCACGCCGCCCAGGCTCTCGCGTCAGTTTCTACCCCTCCCCCTGCTGCTCGGGGCCCATCTGAGGGACAGTTTCAAGACCACTCCTTCCCGACCATTCTCATAACTATCAGCAGTTTCTAAGTCCCCCTTCCTCACCCCGCGTCCTCTATCCTTCTGCCTCTTGCCCACATAGCCTTTCTTTTTTTTTTAAAGTGAAGGTACAGGCAGGAATGAGGGGTGAGCAGGCAAACAGGAAGGAAGGAAGAAAGAAGAGGAGGAGGAAGAGCTGTAATTTTTTTTAATTTAGTTGTTCACGTTTGTTGTTCACCCTGGCTCCGGGGTCTTGAACCCTGGACCTTGGGATGCATGTGGGACTGCTCTGAGGTGCACTAGACCGCTGGGCCACCAGGGCGCATCCCCACATTGTCTTTTGTGAGCCAGCCATTGCCCTCTGGCCATCACTGTCTTGTGTCCCCTGCCTGATCCCGGCTGCTGCCCATCTAACTGCCTGTCCTAACAACACTGGAGCCCTGGTTCTCGACGCCTGCACTGGAGGCTCTGGTCATCTCGTGTGCGGTGGCCATGCAGAAAGTGCTCAGTAAAGGCTTAAAAGCAAACCGATGACTGGAGATGATTCATTATGCTGTACACTCTGCCATCCATCAGTAAAACATTGCAAACGAAACAGAGCCCCCGTAGGTGAGGATCGGGACACACCTCACAGTCGTGCCGAGCACCCTGCCCATGGCTCGCGGGGGGCACGCGCGTGGGGTCCTGAAGCAGGGCCGCCGGCAGCGCAGTCGGCGTGTCATTTCATTTCTGGGTTTCCTACACGCCTCTCTGCCGCTTCAGAGTTCACTCGGAGAAGCGATTGCTCCCTTCCCTCTGCTGAGCTGTCAGCATGGTGACACAGTGGACAACTTTTGTTTTGGTTTAGTCAACACAGTCTTCACATTGTCAGGAAACACACAGATGCTGCCAGTCTCCAGCGAATCGCAAAGTAACAGAAGAAAGCGAGCCGTGAGCCAGCATGGGGTAGGAAGGGACTCGCAGGAGGCGCACGGACTAGCAGTTTTCTCCGAGAGCATAAATAGAGCCGACTGCCAATTTTATAATTAACTGGAAATTGGTCTCCAGTGAAGCTTCTGCTCGGTGAAAAGGGCCAAGCTGTGGCTGGGGAGAAGTGGTGTGTCCTGCTTCTTCCTTCAGGCACCGGCGGCTTGCGGTGTCCTTTGTCTGCGTGTGCCTGTGTTTGGGGATGGAAGGGCTGGTAACTCAGTCGAGCTCAGTGTGTGGGTAGGATATGGGGAGAAAGGCATAAGTCGGAGTCTAAGGGTGATGTCAGGTCACATGCAAAGTAAGCACAGGTTCCTTCTTATTCAAAAATTATTGAGAATTTCAATATGATGAGAGTAGAGTGTAAAATCAAAGACGAGACCCTCTAAGCTTAGGGGCTGCACATCCAAGGAGCTGGCCCTGGGCACTGGATCACGCTCCAGAAGCTGGAGGCGGCGGTCTGCAGCTGAGGCCAAAATATAGCTTCAGGGACTCCAGCGCACAGGACCCCACAAGACGGGCCAGGCAGGCCAGGCACAAATGCAGCTTCTGTCCGGGGCTGCAGTAGCAAACCTCACCGAGCCATCCTTTGTGGGAGGCAATTTGGCAAAATGTGTCCAGATTTACAAAGTCCAAGATTCAGCATTTCCACTTCCAGCAGGATCTTTTGCTGTCACCTCTGCACGAAAGGACAAGATAATAAATATGCGCCTTCTTGGTGTAGTCTTACCAGTGATGTTGACAAATGAAGCAACTCAAGCCTCCGCTCCACCAGGATGAATTAAAAAACGGCTACCTCCGCAGGTGAGGGAGTTTTTAGCGCAGCGCACGCAGTGAGGCCCCTCTTGTGATTCAGCAGCTCAGCACCAGCATCTGTTTTCTCATTCTTTTTATGGCTGCAGGTGGTGTGGTATCCACTTTGTTCTAAGCTTGACACCCCTTTGCGTGACTGCCAGTTCCTTGAGGCGACATCGTTTTCACTCTTGTCTACGTCCTCAAAGTCCCAACGGCGGTCCTGAGCCTCTGGAACATATTTTCTTGACACATTCATTTGCTGAGAGACTCTTAGGTTGTTCCCCTCTGCTGGAGATTGTGAAGAATGCTGCAGTGACTGGTGTGCGGGCATCTCGCTGGTTTTCTCTGGCTAAGAGGAATTGCTGGAATACTCGGTAGTTCTATTATTTATTTTTTTAAAGAGAAGAAGGGAGAAGAGGAAGAAACGTTTGAAAGATGGAAGGCTGGAGAGGAGGAAGCACTTTTATTTACTTTTTTAATCAATTTTGCTTGTTTCCTCCATCCCTGGTCTCGAACCCAGGTCTTTGGATTTCCATGGTTCACACCTCAGCCACTGGCTTAAGCACCTGTGCCACTGGGCGGTGCCAATTTTAAGTTTTTATTTTATACTGTTTTCCATAATGGCTATACCAATTCACACCACCAGCAGTACAGAAGGATTCCCTTCTCGCCACGTCTCTTGTGTTTTTGATAATGACCGCCTTAGTAGGTGTGAGGTGCTATCTCATTGTGAGTTGTTGTTTTTATTTTTTAAAGGAAAGGTGCAGGGAGGAAGAGAGAGGAAGAAGAAGCATTTTATTTATTTTCTCATCTTGGTGGTTCACTTGGGCCTGGGCCACAAACCCGAGTCCTTAGGAGTCCAGAGGCGGTGAACTCACCTGCTAGCCCACCAGGAAACACCCTCAGCGTGGTTTTGATTTGGTAATTAGGACATATGTGCTTTTAAGTAGCAAGATGTAGGGTTTTTTTTTTTAATCCAAATTTATTTATTTATTTATTTTTAGGGACGTTCAAACCACTTATGTATATTGTGTTCTTACCTTTTAGAATAAAGAACTTATTCTAAGTCTTATCTGGGATCATCATTAAGCTCAAATGCCTACAGAATTCACAGGACATGTCTTTTCCTGTTTGTCGGGAATGTATTTCCTGTCTGCAGTGACAGGGTGACTGGCTTGGGATCTGTCCTGATGCCAGCTGAGCTGAAAGCTCGAGCTGAGCCCCCCATCTCTCCGTGCCTGCAGAGGATCACTCTGCTTCTTCTGCAGGACTGGTTGCTCCGACCCCTCCATTCCACAGGTGTCCCTGTTCATGGCTCTGACACCAACCTCCTCGATCTCCTTTCCTGCCTGAGAGCACGGACTGACTCAGCGATGACTTGCACTCTGTGGGCTGGAGCTGCCTTCTGTTCAGAGGTGGCTGGAGCTGGGCGGGGACGAGGGGCTCACATGTTTCAAAGAGGAAAACCAGAGCTGGTGAGGTCAGACCCACAAATGGGGGGTGTGGTGGGGAGGAGATAACAGACACGTCAGGTGAAAATTCAGCAAGAGGAGCCAGGGGTTGCGCCGTCATTCCTTACCTGCCCAGGTGTTTCATTCCCTCCTGTTCATGCTAACCAGGTGGGAAGCAGCAGAGCCGTCATACCTGTCTGTCTGTCTATTTGTCTCCATCCTCTGCAGCATCATTTGTCTCAGGATTCTGAAGGGTGAGGGGTGAACAGTCAAGTGCTGAACTGGGAGGCTCCCCCAGCTCCCCACCCGATGGGCAGATTCCCAGAGAACCATGAAGCTCCCTCAGGCCCCACTGAGGGAGGAGCTGATGTCCCTCCCCTTCCCTTGTTGCAGCTCCGGCCCCTCCTCGGGTCCCAAGAGTCGACCTCCCCAGAAGAGACCCCCAGGGGCATGCCCTGCCAACCATGCCAGCTCCCAGCTGTCCTCAGCAGACTGCTCCCCCATGGGCGGCTTTTGGATGGAGGTAGAATGCATCCAGCAGAGGGAGGAGCTGAGAGAAGATGATGGCAGCGGGGGCGAAGGCCGGCTCCCAGAGGGTGAGCGCCCCAGGAGCCTGCGGCAGGAGGGAGGGCCTTGTCCCAAGTGGACAGGGTGGGGCCAGCGTGGACCAGAATGCCATCACTTTCTCTCCACCCGGACGGGTGCGGGACCCTGCTCTGGTCTCCACACGGCAGTCAGGCTAGTGTAAATGAGAGCCTGTCCCCCCTTAGATGGATTCCTGCGGCAAGTGCTCCGAGTGCCCAGCTTTGTTCTAGGCACTGGGCTCCAACAGGAGAGACCAAGCAAAGTCTGTGCCCTGGTGGAGCCGAGATGCCAGGGGAATTCTGAGTCCTTGGCTTAAAATTCCCAGATGTCTCCCCATGCATCCCTGTTACGGTCACCGTGTCAGTAACCACCCCAAACTCCGCCGCATGAGGCGACCACGATGATGAGGAGGAGGAGGGCGCTGGGATTTGACAGGACTCGCTAGGCAGTCCCTGCTGAGGGACGCTCGTGCTGTCAGTCAGGCTGGCGCTGGAGTCATCCCAGGGGTTTCTTACTCCCGTGTCAGGTGGGCCCCTCGGGACTGTCATCTGGAATACTCTCAGCCTCCACCTGTCTCCTGGGCTTCCTCACAGCGTGGTGACTGGGGTCCGAGGTGAGATAGAAGGGGAGGGGAGGGGAGGTGACGGGAGGGGACAGGTGCAGCAGGAGTGAAGGCGAGCTGGCAGGCAGGAAGAGAGAGGAGGAGGAGGCACTTTATTTAGTTTTATTTTAGTTGTACAGTTCGTCGTTTCCCCGGCCCCGGGATGCGAACCTGGGTCACTGGGATGTCTGTGGACTGAGTCTTGCTTACAAGACTTTCCAAAGTGGGCTCCGTGCCCCTCTCTGACTCGTCCTATCCCCCCAGCTCTCTCTCATGCCACTTAGGTCCCCAGGGCCCCCCGAACCCTGGCAGCATGTCCTGCCTCGGGGCCTCCTCGTCCCCTCTGCCTCGGGTGCTCTTCCCCAGACACCTGCATGGCTTCCTCTCTCTCATCCACATTGGGCTCACTTGTCATCTCCCCGGGAAGCTTGTCACCCACATCCCTATGCAGTCACCCTCAGCTCCTTGCCCTGTTTATTTATTGTCACCACTGATTGCAGAGTGCATGTACTGCGCACTTGTCTGCGTCCCTCTAGAAGGGAGGTCCCCCGAGGACAGGGACATTGTCTGTTCTTAGTCGCATACTCAGTGGGTGGGGCAGAGCCCAGCACACCCCCAAGCCCATTCTTGTTCAGCAAATGAGAGAATGAAAAGGGCGCTGGCATGGAAGCTCCTGGGTTTGGGTAGAATACGCTGCGCTGGCCCATGGTTCCAAACTGTGGTCCCATCAGACCCAGGTGTCCTAGGCCTGCCAGGTGACAGCAGGGTGTCCAGGTGCATGAGGCCTGGAGGTAGCCTGCCCAGCCTTAGGGTATGACCTGCCACCCAGCGTCAAACAAAACAGAGGTTCAGTAGGGAAAAAGAAGGCCGGCTGGATCACGAGATAAAACCAGAAGTCTGTTTTCAGACTCACAGGGCACCATGGAATCAGCAAGGACAATAGTCATGGTTCCATCCTGTGGCAGGTGACAGTGGGTGCTCCATCCAGTTAACAGAGGCTTGTTTATGTAGAATTGTGACCCATGATTGGGGAAACCTGGTCAGGAAATAACTACGCAGGACTTAGTGGACACAGATTGCTCATAAAGGGGTCGGCGAACGTCTGTCTGTCCAGGAGCACTGGGTTACTGAGCAGATCCTGCACAAGGGACCCGGGGGTTATCAGGAGGGAGGAAAGTCCCATCTCAGAGAGAGTCGCTGATCCCGCTAGCCAGCCTGAGTCAGGGGAGGACCACGGGGTCACGCTGCCCTGGAGCGCGTTTATGGTTCCACGAGCTGGGGCTTGTGGGGAAGGACTGCTGAGCCGGCGTGTTTGTCCAGCCACGTGAGGCTTCCCGTCACGGGTGCCTGGCTGACCAAGCGGGTCAGCACTGGGCCTGAGCAGATGCGCCAGCCCACCCGCTCACGCTGACCCGCTCACATATGTGTCTGGCGTCCTCCTCCGCTGTCCCAGTTGGAGCTTGGGTCGTCTGAGTGTGCTGTGGGCGCTCCGGTGTTTTCTGCATGCAGCTGAGAGTGTGGCTGTGCGTGTCATCTGGTGTCCTCTCTCCATTGGCAGAAGGAGAAGCCGAATGCCAGTGGCTTCAGGATACAGGCCTGTCTGGCCTCCTTGGAGGGCTGGGCTTGGACAGCGATCACCAGGGTCTCCTGTCCACCCTTACACAGACCCAGGTGGCTGCTGTGTGCCGCCGGCTGGACACCTACACCCGCTCAGCCCGAAGACGACACAAGGCACCTATCAGAGATGTCAGGCACATCTTTGGGGTCTCCAACTCAGGGGTGAGTAAGTGACAAAAAGGCCACTCACAGCAGGTCCACCTGCCTGAGACTCTGTGATGCCACTGCCTCCTGAGTGGTCCAGTGGTTCTGCCAGGTTGGCACGTGTGGATATATGTGTGGACACGATGTGTGGATACATGCATGCACGCATGTGGAAGCGTGTGCATGTGTGTACACACAATGCGTGTATATGTGAATATGTGTGTTGTGTGTGCATGCATGTGCAGAATGCCTGCACTTACATACTATGTGTCCCCTTGCATGCCACCATGTCCCCTTGTGGTATGTGGTTCCGCCTGTTGTGTAGATGAATGTCTGCTGCCACTGTGTGCCCTTGGGTTACCCCGAAAGCCTAGGTTCTTTATAAGTATTACTAGTCCGATGATAATGCTTTATTATTGTCCTTGTATATCCAGCTGGCACTTGAAACTGGGCAGGTTGTGGGCCTCTTCTTTCTTGGAACAATTAGAGGTGGCATAACAAGTGATCGCAAAGAAAGGCGTCAGAGCCAGCTAGACCTGGGCCCACAGTGCCCCCTCCTCACTTAGCAGCTGAGGAAGCTTTAGCAAGACCCCCGCGTTCAGCTGCCCATCTGTGAAGAAGGGGTCACGAATGGCTCCCCTGTCCCACGCTGTGTGCGTGTCATCTTCCCACATGAGTAAGCGGGGAATAATAACTGTGATCTGTACAGGACACGCCCCCAGAGAATGGCAGCTCACACGCGAAATGGACCCTGCTCAGTCCCGGGGCTCCTCCATGTCCTCCAGGTAAGCAGGCTTTGTTCTGCAGGCCTTCCTGGCTGCACAAAGAGGCTGCTCTAGGCGTGAGAGAAGGCGCACAGCTTTTCCTCCTGCTGGTTCCGTTCTTCCCTGCTTAACAAATTAGGCCCTTGGTAGGTGGTGGCGGCGGGGTGTGACTAGGGCTGCTTTTCTCATCAAGCCCATGAGCCAGGATCTGGTAAATCACTTGCTGGGCAATGAGTCTTAGCTAGGAAGCCACTTCCTGGGGCAAGAGGCTGAACTGGAAAATCACTTCCTGGGGCAATGAGCCTTAGCTAGGAAACCACTTCCTGGGGCAATGGCCTGAGACCTAAGTTTTAATTTGATCCCCCGGCTTTGAGTTGGAGCTTGAGAAATCACTTCTTGGAGCAGAGGGTCTGAATCTGAAACTAAGTTGCTTCCCGGAGTCATGATCTCAGTCCCTTGATCTCAAGCAGTTGCTACTGAGTTTTCTAGATCCCAGCAAGGGCACACGGTTGGGAAATAGCTTCCTAGGCATCTGAACTTGGAAGAAGGACAGACCGAGGAGGGATGAAGGAGTGATGGAGGGGGGATGGAGCAGGAGGGATGGAGGACGGATGGAGCAGGAGGGATGGAGGACGGATGGAGCAGGAGGGATGGAGGACGGATGGAGCAGGAGGGATGGAGGACGGATGGAGCAGGAAGGACGGAGGACGGATGGAGCAGGAGGGATGGAGGACGGATGGAGCAGGAGGGATGGAGGAGGGAATGGAGCAGGAGGGATAGAGCAGTGAGTCCAGACCACCTCTCTGTTGTGTTTCTGCAGCAGAACCTGAGGGGCTGCAGGTGCAGGCTGGGAGGGCGGAAGACTTCCACATGGACTCTGCCTACTCTGAACAAGCTGTGCTGCTCCTGCAGAGCGGCAGAGCAACCCCAGGAGGAAGCCGTGCCTGGGATAGGGGCTCCCTGCCGGTGAGGACCCTGCCCGGAGGACTGGAGGCCATGCCCCACCCTCAGGCTGCAGCACATGCTGCCCTGCCCCCTCACCCCTTCCTTGCTGCTGACACCCAGCATCACAGTTGTGGGATCATTCACTGATTTAATTTGTGCCACAAATACTTACTGAGTGACTATGTCAGGGGCTGGGGAGTTGCGGGCTACAGTCTAGTGATAGCATCAATATTTTCTTTCATACTCTCCTTTGCTTTTATGCTTAGAAAGCCTCCCCTCTTCCAGCCAGTTGGTAACACATGCAAGTGTTTTCCTAGTCATTTTCTAAATTAATTTTGGTATCTGATATGAGAGAACGAGACTAACATCTCAGTTTTCTTCTTTTCCAAATGTTCGATTTCCCCAACATGGATTCTTCCAAATGAGGCCATAATATCCTTATATTAGGTTTGAAATTGAAGTATCTATGGCTCCCAGGCAAGCACACAGGTGTTTACCATTCACCGTTTGACGTGTGTGCCTGCAGACACCACACACCAGATCAAGATACCGGGCAAGTCCGTCACCCCGAAGGCGCCCCCATGTCCTTTCCTGCTCACCCCCGCCCCCCAGAGTGGCGCTCCCCCCCGACCTCTCTCCCCAGATGTCGTCTGTCACAGGTCCCACGGCTGCTAAAGAAAGAGGGTCTTCACTGGCCCCACTTTGATGTGCTCAGATAATCCCGGGCACCATTTTACTGAGGTTTCCTGGCCTGGGCCTTCTTCCCGAGGCACAGACTTGTTTCCTTCCCTCGCCCGAGGAGACGGATGCTGTCACTGCACCCGCACCTCACAGCAGAAAAAGAAGTGACACCCAGAGACAAGCAACAGAGCTGACTTGCCCTGGAGCAGGACTAGAGCCCCCACAGCCTGACCCCACGCTGGCCAGGCTGACGATTACTCTCCGCTGCTTAGGAAATTGCCCCCATTCGACAGTGACCTTCAGGAATATGTGAACGCAGTGACGCAGGATTTTATTGCAATAGGATTTCCTTGGAAACTTAATTTTGAAATATTTGTAGTGTCAAGTAGTTGCCTGAGTTTCCGTGTACTCTCCCCTCATCTCTCCTGGTGATCATTATGTCACCATAGTACATCAAATGAAATTTCAAATAATGACTTCCTTTTCTAAAGCATCAGGGATTATGAATGTTCACCATTATCTTCTAGCCTTGAGGCTGTCCCCCATGGAAGGACGTGCAGTGATAATAATGCTAAAAATACCACATATTGACCTTTGACTGTGGATCTGGCATGATACCAAGTCCTGTACTACATTCATGATTTGATTTCATTCTGTCATGTCGACAGTACCTGTAAATAAACTAAAAATTAGTAATAGTTACAATTATTGAGGACTCACTCGGTGTCAGGCACTGGGCTTTATATACTGTATCTAATTTAATTTCCCCCACAACCCTGTGAGACAGATATTGGCATGAGCCCCGTTTTACAGATGAGAAACTTGACACACAGAAAAGTGAAAGTATTTGCCCAAACTCATGGGTAAAGTCAGGATTCAAACCCTGAAAAGTGGGACCCTACCACCCCTACAGCAAGCACTAGACTGTATTCTAGCCAGAGCATTATTAAGTACAGCGACTGTCCTCTCCCTTTTTGGAGCACTCAGATAGGACCCTGGGAAATAATCTGGTCAAGTCTCCGGGCTGTAGAAAATCACCCCTCTGCCTGTTTTCACCTGCCGGCGGGAACGCCTGGAGCTGGCTGCAGAGACCCACTGTGGCCTCTAGATGGCGCGAGAGAGCACCAATATTTTTCAATGTCAGAGGGAGAAAGAATTGCTTTGGAGGCGCGGGAGGCAGTGCCAACGGCTGGGACAGCAACCGAGGACCAGCATAGAGGCAATGACAAGAGGCATGTGGGTCCATTCCCCCCGCCCATCCCCTCATGTTGGAATGCAGATAGTACAAACGGCTTTATTGGGACCTCGCTACAGGCTTGTCACCCCTGACCCCGCTTCAGCCTCGGAAAATCCGTATGAGGTCGGCAGTGCTTTCTGAGTACAGGTGGGCGACTAGAGGCTGTCAGAGGTGGAGCTGGGTCGGAACTCGGATGGAGCCAGGAGCCTCTGCGCCCACCCACGCGGCTTCTGCGCCTCCTAGCGTCTGGGTGAGGGTGGGACAGCCCAGGCGCCTGGATCGAGCGACGGTTTCCCTCCCTAGAAGTTTAGGATCCCCAAATGCAGACTTGGGGTGACGAGGATAGGAGACTTGTCCGTGCACGATATGAAGAAGGTTCCTGCTTTGGCCCTCATCGAGCTGACTGCCCTCTGCGACGTCCTGGGCTTGGACCTGAAGAGGAGCAAGGCCGGGAAACGGAGGGCGACAGGTGTGCATCCCTCCCAGGCCCCAGCCCCTGCTGCTCCAGCCGTCACTCTCCTGCAGGCAGCTTCCAGCACAGCGTGCAGAGCAGCTCTGGTTCTTTCTGCTACGTAATTTGTTTTCTGCATTTGGAAACAAACCCTTCTCATTGTGGGACATTTGGGAAACTGAGTAAAATGCAGAAAGGAAAAGGCAATTCAGATTTAAGCACTATTGACTTTTCGTGTGTCATCTGCCCCTTTTTTCAATACACATGTGTATTTCCTCCCTTAATATTATTGTGTTATGGACGGTTCTCAATCGTTGTGTCATTCACCTAAGGTCACAATAACGCTACGTGACAAGTAACACCAAAACTCCTGACCTGAAACAGCTGTCACTTTGGCTCACATGTCTGTGGGTGAACTGGGGGTGGGTCCTGATCTAGGCTGGGCTGGGTCTGCTCCTGCCCCCACAGTGCGCTTGGAGACTCGGTCTGCCTCGGGGAGGATCACCATTCCATCTGCCAAAGCCATCACTAGCTGACTAGCTAGGAGAGGCGAAGTACATGCTGCCCCTCTCCTGGGGAGAATCACAAATTCACAGGCAAAGGGAAAGACTACAAGAAGGGGGAGGTAATGAACTTGAAACAATATTATCATTTAACACCATTATGAAACATTCTTTGAAAGCATGGTTTTTCACCAGCATGATTTCCTCCTTATTTACTATATCCATGTTTTCCTATTATACGATACAACCTCCTACAGCAGCACGTACAACCCTGAATGCCTCTTAGATATTAAGATGTTCCAAAATTAATATTAATTGTAAGCAAATTAATTATAGGTATTAAGTTCTTGGTCTATACCACCCTTCTGCGTGTATGAGTGTGCCCACACGACGGCATCATTGTTAGCATTGTACATTATGATGTGTGTGTGTGTGTGTGTGTGTGTGTGTGTGTGTGTTTCTCTAAAGACAAGGGGGTAAGAAAGACCAGGGCTAGGAGATTAGCAGAGGAAGGGGTGGCAGATGAAAGGAGAAAGAAGGAAATTGCAGTGATACAGAGGATGAGATCTTGCAGGGTGGAGCCCAGCAGTCATCCCAGGAAGTGAAATCCCCCTCTTCCTCCTCTGACTCCTGCAGAAACCCGCCTTTTCGGTGTGCCCCTCGACACCCTGCTAGAAGCCGACCGCAAAGCCCTCCCTACCACCCAGGTGCCTCTAGTCCTTCAAGCCGTAAGTTGTCCCCAGCTGGGGCTTACTTAGCCCGTTGGGAGATGTCTAAACTGGGGGATAAGAGTATGGACTTTAGAATCAGGAGAGCTGGGTTCAAATCCTGGCACTTGCTGTCTCAGAAACTGGCATGGATTTGTAAGCTGTGAGACTCCCTTTCAGAATCCGCGGTGTGGGGTTTTAAGATCACAGTATCCGCTACCTATTAAGGGCTAAATGAGAAAGGTCACCTAAAACTCTCAGAACACAGCAGGCTCATGGGCTGGAATCTGGAATCCCATATTATTTTGATTTGGGAAGACCTGGCTCCCGGCTCTCCCCCTTCCTGGTTTTCGTGGGAGACAAATGCATTTAAAATCCCACTTTTCAACAGTTGCCCACTTACGCGCTGGTTTCTTGCTTTCGTAGCTGCTGTCCTGTTTGGAAAAGAGAGGGCTGGACATGGAGGGCATCCTCAGGGTGCCTGGATCCCAGGCCAGGGTCAAGGTAATGGTTTCCCTTCCTGCCGTGTCTCCCCGCCCTCCTACCTGCCCTGAGCCGGGAGGGCGTCTAGTCCCTGCTTGTCAGTGATATCTCTGATCTCTGGGCCAGGGGACTCCAGGAGGCTTTGAAAAGGTGGTGGTGGCACAAGATCTGGTGGCTGAGGTGCTAAGCCAGCAGCTGGGGTGTATTTATGGAAAGCCCCAGCCAGGACCCAAATTCGAGACCTGGAGCCAGGGGGGTGGGGGAGCAACCAAAAATAAACAAATAAATGAAAGTGCTTCCTCTTCCTCTTCCTTCCTTTAAAAATGCTTCTTCCTCCTCTCCTTTCCTTCCTCTCAAAAAAAAAAAAAAAAAAAAAAAAAAAACCCAAAAAACAGAAGACAAGATAGTAGGGAGGAGGGGGTGAGGGTGTGATCCCTGGGCTCAGGCAGTCAACATTCATTGAGCAAAACTCTGTGCTCAGTGACTTACAAACCAGACCATTTAGTCCTCACACCAGCCCTAAGGGGGGTGCTGTTACTGTCCCTGCTTTGCAGATGAGGAAACCATGACCAGAGCGGGAGGGCAGCGGGGTGGTAGAGCAACTTACTCTGGAGCCTTGGGACAGCGTCTCATTGCACCCACTCCCTCCAGGGGCTGGAGCAGAAGCTGGAGAGAGACTTCTACGCTGGCCTTTTCAGCTGGGACGAGGTTCATCACAACGACGCGTCCGATTTGCTCAAAAGGTTCATCCGGGAGCTGCCGACGCCTCTGCTCACGGCTGAGTACCTGCCGGCCTTCGCTGTGGTGCCCAGTGAGTGTGCCCGCCCTCTGCACTTGGGAGAGGAGCGCCAGGTGCCACTGGTCTTGCTTGCAGAGGGGAAGTGGTGGGAGACCAAATGACGTGGTCCCTGTCATCTCATGCTGACTGGGAAGTGTGTGTGCCTTCGTATGAGCACGTGTGCGTGTGTACACATACATGCGTGTGGGGGGGTGCAGGTCTGGGGTGCAGCAGTGTGTGTGTTCCTGCGCGTGTTGTGTGTGAGCAGCGTGGCGTGTGATGGGGAGAGGTGGAGGGTGAGGGTTGGCACAGCACAGTCCTCATCAGTCCCTGGTTTTCTTCCCTTTGTGATGTCTGTGGGGTCAGACTTACCAGGCTTGGCAGACTGCATCAGGGCAGGTGTGCATGTCCGTGGGCTGTGAGCACCTACAGATGGGTGTGTGTTGCATCGGTCCCTACCCGTTTCTGTCACGTGTGTGTACGCGTACGGATTCCTGCCTGGCTCTCTTCACAAGCCAGCATGCAGTTTCTCAAACAAGGAAAACAGCCGCTGAGACCCTCGGGTGACCTTGGAGAAAACCAGGGTACCTGCCCTCTTTCTCGCTCTCAGAATTCTCCAGAAAGCTTCAGGATTCCGTCAGTCCAATGTCCATGCAGAGGGCAGGGACCCTGGGAAATCCTCTCCAGCCTTTGACTCTCACAGTCACATTGTAAAGCCAGGTCCGGCGGGTCGGGGCACTCCATGGCGTTACCCCCACTTGTAATAAACTCGCTCCTTTCCCAGCCCCCAGGTCCTTCCTCTGCCCAGACCCTCATCTCTGATGGCAACCTCTGACCCCCTCTCCCCATTTCTCTTTCCTTTGTCGGGTTTCTGCTCTGCCTCTGCCAGGAAACCCTGCCTCTGTTTGGCTAGCAGTCTTGCCATTCAGACATCAGCTCAGTGTGCTCCTGGAGGGGCCCTGGGGACCCACTTGCTGCCCCGTCCCGGGCACAAGGCACCACTCAGCACAACACTGGTCTGTCTTCTCAGTATCCATCGGTGGCTGAAGGCACTTAGTGATTTCTTTGCCTGTTTGTTTTCTGTCTTCTCCCCCAGACAGCTGCATGAGCCTGTCACCAGCTCATTTCCTTCCCCTCTGTCCCAGGCCCCTGGACTAGAGAGTAGCACCTAGTAGGTACCTGGTGTACTGACTGATTGATTGAATGGGTGGATGGATGACACACAGGATCCAAAATATGCGGTGATGACCTTGAGCCCGTGTCCCCCATGCAGCTCTTCTCTGGCAGACTAGCTCTCCACTGGTGGGCCTGGGCTGTCTCCAGTGAGTTATTTCCATGAATTCTAGGGCCCCCTGCCCCTCTTCTCCCTGGCGAGCCTGACCCAGGGTTGGGACAGCCCTGCCCTTTCAACCCTCTGAACTCAGGGGTTTTCTTTTCTGGGACAGTTGAGCTCTCATCCCTGTTCTGAGAGCGAGGGCTGAGCCACTGCCCTTCTGACCCTGCACCGCAGCTCCAGATGGCACTGGGTGTGCGCGTGTCTGGGTGCACGAGTGTCCGGATGTGTGTGTGTGTCGGGGTGTGTGTGCAGGTGCGTGTGATGCTTTTCATTCACACAGTAGAGGGAGCCCCGCCTGTACCCAGGGAACAGTTCCAGGCCCTGTGAAGGAGAGTTTTCTGGTGACCTTCGTCTTCCCAGCTCTGAAATCTCCCCTCCCGGCAAAGGGGCCTCCAGATGGAGGGAGGGGTCCCAGAGCCCCATGGAGACAGACCTCCCTCTTCCCTCAGACATCCCAGACCTGAAGCAGCGACTTCAGGCTCTCCACCTGCTCATCCTGACTCTCCCAGAGCCCAACAGAAATGCCCTGAAGGTAAAAATGCCCAAGCTGCCCCCACCCCATCATCTCAGCCCTGCCGCACAGTGGGTCCACATGTGCTCGTTGATTCATTTACCCATCCATTGGGCCACTCCTCCTTCCTTCCATCCATCCATCCACCATCCATCTTTCCGTCCATCTATTCACCCACCCTTCCATCCATCCACCACCCATCCATCCCATCCACCCACCATCCATCCTTCTTTCCATCCATCCATCCTTCTATCCACCCACCATCTATCCTTCTTTCCATCCATTCATCCTTCCATCCACCCACCATCCATCCTTCTTTCCATCCACCCATCCTTCCATCCATCCTTCTTTCTATCCTTCATCCATCATCCTTCCATCCATTCATACACCACCCATCCACCATCCATCCTTCCTTTCATCCAGCCACCATCCATCCATCCTTCATCCATCCATCCACCATCCATCCTTCTTTCCATCCATTCATCCATCTACCATCCATCTACCCTTCCTTCCATCCACCCATCATCCATCCATTCATCCTTCTATCCATCCACCATGCATCTACTATCCATCCATCCATCCTTCCATCCACCCACCATCTATCCTTCTTTCCATCTACCCATCCTTCCATCCATCCATCCATCTTTCCTCCCATTAATTCACCTTCATCCACCATCCTCCCTTCTTCCTCCCTCCCTCCCTTCCTTCCTCACATCCTCATCCATCCATCTTTTGCTCTCTTACATCATTCACTCCTTCCCTTCCTCCATCCTGGTTATATGATCTTGGGCACATTTTCCAAGTCACAGTTTCTTTCTCTGAAAATGAGTAAAATGACAGAACCATTTTACAGACTCGCTGTGAGGATTCAGTGAGATGATAAAACATGCTAACCGTAGGCCTGGAAACACAGAGAATATTTAATACCTGTGTTTTGTCATGTGTGGTGTTATCACCTCCCCCCGCCCCACCTTTTCTCTCTATCACCTTTAAGTTTGGGGCAGATCAGACTCCAGAAAGCAGGGGCTGCCCTGGGGCTGCAGGAAAAGCCCCACGTCCTGTGTCGTCCCGGCTGTCTTCTGCCCAGGGGTTGACGTCTGCCCTGGTCGCCTCCTTCACTCAAGGGGGCAGAGAAGGGGAAGGGTTTGGGTCACATTTTTGCAGAGCAGGAAACAGATACAGAGGGTGGCTGATGGCAGCACTGGGCCTGAAATGCTGTCCCAGCCCCGGCTCCTTGGAAGTGACCCCGAGTTGCCTGCCCCAGGCGCTCCTGGAATTTCTCCGGAAGGTGGTGGCCCGGGAGCAGAGCAACAAGATGACACTGTGGAACGTCTCCACCGTGATGGCCCCTAATCTCTTCCTGCACCGGGGGCGGCCCCCCAAACTCTCCAAGGGCAAGGAGAAGCAGCTGGCGGAGCAGGCAGCTGAGGTGGTGCAGATGATGGTGCTCTACCAGGATCTGCTCTGGACGGTGAGTGTGCCCAGGGCATCCAGGCCACGGGACAGCCCCTGCCGTCTGGGTTTGACACTTCGATGACCCCAGCATCCAGGACTCTCAGGGACCTGTGTGAGGACCAGCGGCTCCTTCCTCCTCTGAGCAGCACCTCGGAGGCCCCTGCCTTCTGTCTCCGCTGCTACCCCTCAGCTAGTCCACTGTCACCTGGCCTGCCCCAGAGAACGGGCGTCCCCTGAGCTCTGACAAAGAGATCCTTCCCGTCAAAGCTTAAACGACTCTGAAAAGCCTCAGCCCCAAGGCCCAGGGACATAAGGCCTCTGAAAACAGGCCAGAGGCAGATAACCAGACATCCCCTGCACCCACACGAGTCCCACCCTGAGCCACAATCCAAACAAGGGTGGAGAATGGGGTGAGAGAATGGGATGAATGCACCTGCCAGACCCAGTGAAAGGGAAGGGCAGCCATGTGTCTCATGAACGCCAGAAATGTGGGGCCTCTTCCATCCATCCCATGTCCATTCATTCTTCCATGTAGCATCAGTCAGCCGTCACCCACCACACACCCATCACCCACCCAAGCACCCATCTCCCTACCCAGCCATCGGCTTCTCCACTCATCCAGCTATCCCCTAACCCTCCCTCCTTCCTTTGTCCTTTCCCTGCTTCCATCCATCGTCAGTAAGACATTGTATCCCACAGCCAACAAGGGGAGCCCTCTTGGACTGGGACTGGGACTGGGACTGGGATGCCCACACACACACCCAGGCCCTGGGTGCTGTAAACATGCCAGGTGCCGACGGGCTCTGCAAACGCACCCTGCCCACCACGCTCTGAGCTGTCGCTGACGCATTTCAGGCTGCCTGGGAGTCCTTCCCTCTTTAGAAAGGGCCGGACCCTGCTCCCTTTGCTTACTTTTCAAAACCCAGCTTAAGGACCACTCTGTCAAGATCCCCCGCCCCCCAGGTACGCCACTCTCCCAGGGTTCCTCTCTCTGTGCTGTTACCCCTCTCCGAGGCGTTGCAGCTATAAAACACAGCGTAATACCTGGGGTTGCCAGGAGTTTCAGATATTCAAGAAACACCTAAAGCCTTCTTGTCATTCCAGTCCCACGCTGGGGGGCTCGCCCCTACCCCAGGAGTCCCTCTGCTCAGACACCACTAGGCTGGGGCTGGTACATGGAGCCATCCCCATGGAAGCCAGCTTTGCCCGCCCCAGGGCACCTGCTCTTTATGGTCAGCATTGTGGAGCCCTGGCTCTCCCAGCTCTGTCTGCTGGGCTCGGAGTGGGGCTGGAAGGGTTCTCAGCGGACACCCCATACTGGTGCAGGACCCCTAGCCTGTCTGGGGACACATTGTCCGCTGAGCCCAAGAGTGGGCTCTACTCCGAGTCCCCTACTCTATGCTCCTCTTGAGGGTCTAGAAGGTTCCCCCTCCCACCAAACGAGCCTTCTGTCCCAAGTTCAGCACTCACCACACTCGCCCAGCCCGGTGTAGGACAGTGGAACAGGAGGCGGCCAGGGTGACCCTGGCGCGTTCTGCCTTCCACCCCAGCGGCCCCATGCTGCTGCTGAGACACAATTTTTGTCTGGTCAGGTCGCCTCTTTCTTGGTGTCTCAGGTGCGAAAAATGAATGAAAGTAATGGCCGGCGTCACCAGCTCTGCGATGGCGGCCTTAAGACCTGGCTGCGAAGGATACACTCAGATCCGGACAAGGCAGAGGATGGCCCCGAGGAGGTGCGTGCCCGCACCAGGAGGAATGAGAAGGGGGCACCCAGAGCATGGGGTGAGGGTAGTGGGGGAAGCCATAAGGGCACTGGTGTGGGACGCAAGGGCACTGGGGGTCACTGGAAACTGGGGGCACTGTGGCTCTGCGGGCGTAGGGGTCACTGGGGCTGGAGGGGGCGCTGGGCGCAGGGGGCACGGGGGTGGGGGCCGCATAGGCGCTGCGAAGCCGTCAGGAACCGCACTGTCCATCATGGCCACCAGGGGGCGCCCCGGCCCCATCGCAGGGAGCGAGGAGGCGGGGTCTGGGGAAAGCGGGCGAGGCCGAGAGCCCAGCGACCTGGAGCGGTTGGGCGACTCCGGATGCTCTCTCCCGGCTCGGTGTTTTCAGCAGCCCCTTGCAAGTTCAGACTGAGAGCTGGGAAAGTGGCGCTTGTTTTGCGGGATGTGGGTAACCGGGGCAAGGAGAGGGGAGTGGAAGGGAAGGACCTTTCAAGACCACTGAGTATTCCTGGGAGGAGTCTAAACAGGGTTCCTATCAAGTCCAGAGCGACAGACCGTCCAGTGTCACATTAAGCACGATGCGTATCCACGCTGGGTAGATGCACATCTCTTCACAGGCGACTGCAGACGCGTTGCATGCAGTGCACCTGCTGTGTGTGAGCACACGTTTTTGTGCCTGTGTTCGCGCGTGCACACCTCAGAAGATGCTATGTATGTGGGCTCGATGTGATGTGCGTGCAGGTGTGCACCTCACACTTTCACACACGCATGTGTCGGTGCATGTGCGTTTGCGCCCACACATCTGAGTGCCAGGCATGCATCTGTGCGTCTCTGTGTATGGCTCCTTGTCTCCCTCTGCAGGCTCCCAAAGTGGCCAAGGTCCAGGTGACCTGGCCTGTCAAGGACCCTGTCGAGGTGCCCCTGACCTCTGGCACCAAAGTAGCGCATGTCCTCAGGCAGTTCACAGAGCGCCTCAGCCCTGGTTCACACGGTCAAGGGGTCAGCGAGGACACACACAGCCTGCTCCCGCGGTAAGGGGCGGGCCGGCACTGGTGCAAGGAGAGGTCAGCACTGAAAGCTGAAGGCCATTAAGGGGAGTTTCACATACCCCTGGACTGGCCTTCAGTCTTTCTTTCTGGTGTGGTCAGACTGGTTTTTCCAACCTCCTCAGAGAGCTTCTGGCTCCAGTAATGACACGAACCCTCCCTCATCCCTTTAACAGATACTCAGTGAATGCTACTCTAGACCAGGTACCATGTGGAATGCTGGAATCACACGAAAAAGGGGGAGGCCCTGGTCTTACATCCACACAGCCAGTGGAAGAAATAGACATGAGCCATAGCCACAAAATAAATATCAAGTTACAAATTATATTAGTTTTCATAAATTCAAGAACACCACAGATGTAAAAGAATGTACTCGTAGAGTCTGGGAAATGAGGTAAGGCTTCCAGCCACACAAAACTGCATGTGCTAAGGTCCTGGGGCAGCATGGCCAAAGGCTGAAACAGGCTCAGTGGGGCTGATATGTAGCTGTCATTCCCAGGAAGCCAGAAACAACCAGGCTCTCAGAGCCTCCTTGGGGAGTTGGCACAAAACACTATCAGTTGGACTGTCAGTCTTTAGTCAAGGTTTTGTCCAGTTCCTCCTTGTACAGATGGACCCAGAGAGGGAAGGCGGCTTGCCCAGAGTCACACAGTAAAGAAGAGTCAGGTCCTAGAATTGAACTCAGAATATCCATAATTATCATTAAATAAGTATATAATGGTTGTATGATCATTATAATTGTCATACATAATCATACAACATCCGCAATCCATCCTGACACACGATTTGTCCCTAATAACAGGTTTCTGTCCCCATAATCACCTCTCATCCCTGTGCCCTTGTGACCTCCACCTGACACCAGCAGGAGGGCCTTGTGGCAGAGATGCCCATGGGGGCTCCATCATTAGACCCTCCTTCAGAGGGTCCTTATATTTCTCCTCCTGCCGGGACCCCAATGCACTGAGACTGCCCTGCCATCCGGGGTCTGCAGCCGCGTTGGCCTGGCGGCCTCTGTGAAGTGGTCAGCAGGCTGCTTCTCTCTCTTCAGCAGGGCCATGAAGCTAGCTGGCATCGTCCTCTACGAAGCTGGAGGCAATATCAGTAAGTTCCCGCTGGAGTGGGTCTGAGCTTGGGTCTCTGGTTGCTCTGGGACCTTGAGGACTCATGGGGCCCCTGCAGGGACTGCTGGAGCTCACCTTGCAGGTGACTTCCCCTCCGGCCTCTGTCGCCAGGAAGCCAGGTGGAACCCTGCACTGAAGTTAAGGGTCAGCCTGAGGGCCTCCAGATTCTGTCCTGCATTTGGAGTTTGGCCTCAAGTGGCCTCCTGCAGGCAGTGTGGGGGATTGAGTGTTTAGTGGGAAGGTGGTCAGTGAAACTGATGCCCCCAGCTCCCTGGATGAGGTGGACCTTCACCAGGCCAGTGGTTTCCCTTGGGGACTCTGCAGACACATGCTATGTCCAGCTCTGAGAGACCCCTGGCTTGTGGGAACCAAGGCTGGGCAGCAGCTCTCAGCTGTGTGCTGCTCAGCAGTGATTCTCAAACTTTGGGGTTGCATCCCCATGACCTGGAGGGCTATTAAGACCCAGATGGTGGGGTCCTTGGAATCTGCATTTCTAACAAGTTTCCAAGTGATGGTGCTGTTGGCACAGGGACCACACTTTGAGAACCCCAGACCAAAGGGCAGAGGCTGAGACAAGGCTTCAGGATTGAGGTGCCTGGTGAAGCCTCACAAAGGAGAGGGGGAAGGACAGGCTGGGCTGGAGTCAGGTGCTAGCCACCAGGGGCCGCTGGGACACACAGGAAGCCCTTCAGTCTCAGAGGCAGGTCTCCTGGGCTGTGTGCTCCAGTCGTTGCTGGGGCTGCCCAGGCGAGGGGGCAGAACCTGCCCAGCAGGCCTCTGTCCTCAGCGGAGCTGTGAGCAG
Organism: Solenodon paradoxus; assembly: GCA_004363575.1. Classification (NCBI taxonomy): domain Eukaryota; kingdom Metazoa; phylum Chordata; class Mammalia; order Eulipotyphla; family Solenodontidae; genus Solenodon; species Solenodon paradoxus. Next base: position 36,931 of record RJWH01003021.1, on the reverse strand, counting down.
CCTGGGCGCACAAGCTGGGCAGGCCCGGGCATCCCACAGCCACCCTCAACACCTCCCTCTTCTTCCCCCAGGGGAGCGTCGCCTGGACCCAGATGCCTACCTCTTAGACCTGTACCGGGCCAACCCCTATGGCCAGTGGGTCATCAAGCAGAGCCCCACCTAAGCCGGGGACTCTAAGGAGCAGCTGGCAATGCCAGCACCACCCCTGTGGGGCCTGTGCCAGTGTGCCCAGCATTCCCGGCATGCCCGGTATCAGTGCACATCTGCTTAGGGGAAGGTCTCGATCTTCTCCAAGTTGTCTTCTCATAAAGTCTCCTCAGATCCTTCAAGGCGTCCCCTCCCTGCAGAACCACGCACAAGACCCCTCACCCCCAGCGCTTGGACCACGGGCTCTGACACGGCACTGGCCTTAGGGCCACAGGCTGGGGTGTGGCGTGCCATGGATTATCGTCTGTGCTTTCCAGCTCTGAGAAGGAAATGTGCTGTGTCTCTGTCAAGAGGCAGCGGCCTCCTCCCAAGAAAAATCGCTTTGAAAGTAGCCCTCTGTCAGCGCCACGCCTACTGGAAGCCAGAACTCTGTGACCTGGGACGAGTCCCTTACCCTTTCTGGACCCCCTTGAAAGGTGGGTGGCTTGCGCCCCCAAGACGGAGGCTGTCTTTGTGCAGACCTGGGGGGACTGGAACAGTTGCTTCGTACAGTCTTATCGTTTTGTAATTCGTTATTTAAAAAGTTGGAGCATTAAAGGCACAAGTTAAATGTCACTTTTTACTTTATGGCAGCCTTTTTTCCTTCCAGTCAGCTCTCAGGGAGTGCTGTCCTTTCCGTGAGTTAACATGGGTGCCCAGGGGTAAGCGCACCTTGTCGTGTCTCTCAGTGGGCTCTGGTCCAACATGAACCTGCAATCACCCAGAGAGGCTGCGGAGACAATTCAGAGAGACAATTCCAGCCTCTCTAGACACCACCTGCCTCTCCTCTTCCTCCTTTACGCTGCCTTGGGTCCGGCTCCTCAAGACGATGAGGCAAAGCCTCATCCATCCATCCATTCATTCAACAATGAATTTACTAATCACTTAAATGCCAGAGCTTTCCAAGTTGAGTCGTCTCAATAATCCATCATCTCAGTTTGGGTTCTCCCAGAAGCAGACTGAGACAATGATTCAAGTGCAAATGCTCCAGTGACCCCGGAAACACTGGGAGTGGGAGGTGAGATGGGGTATCCCCTGAAAGGATGTATCATCAAGCTGGTTACCATGTGGGCAGTCATTCTTAATCCTCTGGGGAACTCCGAGAAATAATGCTGAAGACACACTGCAGAATTAGCCCCACGCAAGAGGCAAGGAGCCTGGGAGATGTGTTCGTCAACTCCAGTGAGTCATTGGTCAGCTGAGGGCTGCTCCTGGGAAGGGTGGGAGTTGTTCCTGGTACGTCCAGCCTCCAGAAGCACAGGGGAGCATAATGGTCTCCAACAGCCAGAGAAAGTCCTCGGGTAAAGAGTTAGAGATGCTGGCAGTCAGAAGTTGGCCACTGTACACTGAAATACTAAGTACTGTAGGGATTCTGGTGGTACTGGTAGCACCTCTTTAACCCTGTGAATTAATGGTGGTGGTGATGTGGTGATGATGGTGGTGGTGATGATGGTGATGATGGTGGTGGTGATGATGAGTGGCTAATATGATGATGATAATGGTGATGATATAGTAGTGATGTTTAGGGTAATGATGATGGTATAAGATGCTGCTTTGGCAGTTAATTTTAATGATAATACTGATGATAGTGATGATGATAATGGTGATATGGTGGTCGTGGTGATGGTGGTGCTGATGACAATAACGTGATACTGATGACGGTGATGCTGATAACAGTGATGATAATAATGATGGTGGTGATGCCAAGTGCTTTACAAAGTTAATCTGCACAATAAACCAGTGTCTTAGTTTGAGTGATGATGTGCTGGTACAGCTAATAGACAACTAGGAACTTACTATGTGCCATGAAATTTACATATATTATTCCTTTAATCCTTATAACAACCTTATGAGACACATTATTATTATTGCCTTTTATAGAAAAAGAAATCTGAAACTCAGAAAATTAATTTTACAGCTAATAAGTGACAGGACTCAATTCCAACACAAGTTAGTCTTGTAAGTTCTTAAGTACCTCAGACCGCAAAGCTAACTGTTTTCTCTCAAATATCCATACTTCAAAATAGTTAGGTGAAGTCACTTTCTCAGTCTCTCCCTCTCTCCCACCTCACAGTACAAACACCCTCAGAACCAACAGAATTTAGCAATGAGGGACTGACAGTCCTCCTGAAAGTGCCCGGCAGGCCACTGGGAGCTTCCTGTTAAGAGCCTTTGAGTGGCCTCAGTTTCCCTAGCAGCCCCCTCCAAAGACATCAGACTGGATGAAGCGCACATCTAGCCCCACACTAACCCTACAATCCTGAGGTACTTGCTTCTAAAGACTCATTTTACCGTGAAGGAGCTGAAGTTCAGAGAGGTTAAACCATGGGCTCCAAGTCACACAGAGGGTAAGCGGCATGGATGCCTAGTTCTAAATCCAGAGCTTTTTCAGTCACACGTGATGCCTGATGCACAGTCGGAACCTGGTAGTGAGAAGGGACAGAATGGAAACAAGGGGACTGGGTAGATTATGCAAGTGGGGGAAGTACTCTGAGAATCTGTCAGAGTTGTCATTTCTGTCCCCAAATTCTTCCCTAACCTGAACATTCACCTACTGTTGAACCTTTCTCCAAAATACACCCTGATCTACCAGCTTAATTTCTTTGCTTCTGATACCATCCTAGTTCCAGCCACCATTGTCTCAATGCCTTTGATGGCATTGATGGTAGTGGCGGTGAGGATGAATATGAAGATGGTGATGATGGTGAAGGTGAAGGTGATGATGGTGAAGATGATGGTGAGGATGGTGAGGACGGTGGTGCAAGGCTGCTATGTATGGTTTCAATGCCTTTTAACTACTTTCCCTTCTTGCCCTTCCATCTAGCCTCTGGACAGCAGCCAGAGTGACCCTTTTAAAACAAGACTTCGACTCGACTGAGATACCCCCACCATACACACACACACACACACACACACACACACACACACACACACACACGGAAAGCTTTCCAGAGGGAGCTCATAAAATAGCATCCCAACCGTTCCCCTGTCCTCTGAGGCCCATCTAATGTCTCGGAGGCCACTGCACCACACGGCACCCGCTCTGCAGAGCAGCGGGGTTCGGTTCCTCGGACTTGTTGGGTTGTCTCCTGCTCTGAGCTTCTGCACTCTGCTCTCTCCCCCAGCTCCTCTGAGCCGGGGCTCAGTTTGGGTGTCCCTCCTTCCAGAGGCCTCCGCGACTCTGCCACATTCTCTCCTCTCCCACACCACCTTAGTTATTTGTATTCCTCACCGTGAACATTCCTGAATATCTTATTTGGTTTTCTCATCTGTGTCCCTGACAAGGACGGAGCCCATGGGGCCAGAGTCCACATGGCTGTGCTCACCCTGGTGGACAGAGAGTAGGTGCCCAGTCACGATCGACTGGATGAACGGATGAAACCTTTGCTTCTCTGTTTCCTCTACAAACCGTGGCCCTTGCCCCCAGACTTCGTGCTGATGTCCCGGTGTGACCATGAAGAGGAGAAAAGGCACCTGACGCACTTGCAGCAAGTATTCATTCCTTCAACGCTGCCGCTGCCCTTGTGCATAATTAACACGAGTCAGCTGCCTGAAACGTGACCAATGACATTATCTCAGTGCATGTGCAGCCCAGGACACACCTCCCTCCCTTGTTAACAGGGCGGGGCGGGTGCCTTGGTGGGAGCCAGCATCCGGGCCTGCTGTGCTCCCTAAGGGAGCCGCCCCTCGCGCAGAGGATCCCAGTTTAATCACATGTCAGTTTCTCCATTCATCTTCACGCTATCGGGGGCTCATCTCTTTCCACCCGACGGCATCACGGTGATTGATGACGGCGCAGCAGCCTCGCCGCTGGGTTAGCACAGCTCACAGTGGGTTCCCTGCTTCTCCGGGCTCTGTGCAGTCTGGGGCCAGCGCGGGCTGAGATCTTGTTTCTCTTATGATGGGCAAATTGTGTCTCCTTTCAATTGACGCCCTAGCTCCCAATATGACTATATTTGGAGATGAGCCTATAGGAGGCAATTAAGGTTGGACAAGGTGATGCAGGTGGGATCCTAATCTGCTAGGACTGGTGCCCTTATACAACCACGAGACACCAGAGCTCTCTCCCTGCACACAGAGAGCCCAGGAGAGGACAGAGAGAAGCAGCTGTCTGCAAGTGAGGACGGGAGTTCCCACTGGAAACCAATTTTTCTGGCACCTTGATCTTGGACTTGTAGCTCCCCGGCTGTGAACTACAGGGAACGGGCAGCAGTCACCCCTGCGTGGAGGAGGTGTCTCCCCTGGCATTCAGGCAAGTGTCTCCTGGGAGAGGCAGCCTTTGAGGTGGTCACGCTGGGCGTGTCGGACCTCTCGGAGCTCCCAGAGATTCAACTTGCTGTTTCTCCATCACCAGAGGATAGGGGACAAAATAGGCAGGCACTGTCACTCGGCAGGCACCTGCGCTGGGCACCAGGGCTCGGCTGGGCCCGAGTCATAAACAAGACCCACTGCGCCCCAGCCCTCAGACTCATAGACTGGTGAACAGCAGCATAGACGGAATGATCCCATGACTGAGTTCGGCTGAGAAAACAGAGCACAAAGCAGGAGGGAGGGTATGGGAACGGGCTGGCCAGGAAGGGGCTAGATGGGTGTCCCTGGAAGCAGATTCCCAGCCATGAATTGGAAGGGAGGTGGATCATTTGGGAGGTGGCCCCAGGAAGACCAGGATGGGGATGGGGGTGGGGCAGCAGAGGTCATCGTTGCCGAGTTTCTGGAAAATATAGCGGCCTGAACACATGTCCATGACGAAGTCAAGAAGTAGAATATTATTCACTTTTTTGTTTGTGTTCTCTTCCCAGGTGGTATCTCACCAGCATGTCTGGTCCACTTCACAGGTGCCCAGGAGGAGCCCTTTACTGTGTCAGAGAAAGACCGCCGGGCGGGGGGGTGGGGGGCGTGGAGGAGGGGTGTGGAGGCCAGGGGCTTGTCATTGGAAGCCACTGGCGACACCAGAATCGTTGGAGGCATGCAGTGGGGGGGGTCGGCAAAGGTGGTGGAGTGTCAGCTACTGAAGACCCCTCGAGGAGGAGACACTTGAAGACATACCAAAGTGATGAGAGATGCCATCGAGAGAGCCGGGAGGTTTGCCCACAGCCTGGGCAGCCAGGTCGTCTGGAGCTGCCGGGCTGAAGGGTGAATCGGGCGCCCCGCCCCACCCCCAAGTCTTTCTCCAGACTCCAACGCAATTTGTCCCCACTTACAGCGGAGTCAGTGATTGGCTGGTCTGGGGAGAGTGGGCGTGGCCTTGGAGGAAGCCAATCCCCGAGGGAGGTGGGAGGGATTGGAGCGATGCTGGCCCCTGAGGGAGGTGAGTGGGAGGCTCAGAAGAAATTCTACCACCTCTCTACTGCCCAGTCTTCCCCAGCGGTGGAGGGGACAGGGCTGAGCTCCCTGGCCATTCCGTGATGCCCTCAGATCACTGGAGGTGCCCCTCCTTGTGTCTCTAGGTACCCCTCACCTCCAGGAACCCTGGGAGTGGCAGGCTAGCTTCTTGGCCAGATCCAGTGAGACTGGCTGCAGCATGCTGGCCCCACAGGGGATGTCCTGTCTGCCAGCTGCGAGCTGAGCCCAGGCTCAGATATTCCATCAGAATGTTGCTGGCCCTCCTGGCTTCCCTTCGCGCTTTCCTTGGCTTGGACAGTGTCCCAGTGTGGTCCCCAGAAACGGGTCCCAACAAGGATTCCAGTGAAAGTAGTGTATTTAGGAGGCGAAGGGAATAGCAGGAGGGAAGTGGAGAACTGAGATGGGGACCAGTCATCACTGTGGGCAGCAGAGCGAGGGCCTCGGACACAGCACAGAACCCTTCTCAGAGTTGTTCACTCCTGAAAGCGGGTGGGAGAGGAGGAGGAGGAGCTAAAAGCCCATTCCCACCAGTCATCGTCTGAGAGCTATTTTAAGAGTAATTCTCATGCTTCTAGCCTCTGTGTATGGGGGAAACCCCAGGCTCCTGGAACTTTCTGGAACATCTTGAAGTCATAAAGCCTTAGGAGTTTGGGTGAAGGACCAACCTGGTTACTCACTTATTCATAAATTCAATTTGCCAGAGTTCTGGCCTCAGAAATTCTTGCAAGTCAATGATGCAAACGCAGGATACCATAACCCCATGCTCTCCTAACCCTTCTCCAGCCCGGAGCTCACAAATCAAGCCTCCTTCCTTGGGGAAGTTCATACCCACCCATGTCCCTCCTCACTGACAGGGCTCACAACCAGCCCTGGTCCCAAGCAGTGAGAGAGCCCCTCCCAACCACACACACCTGTCTCCTCCCCTCCCTTCTTCAGCCCCAACAATTTCTAAACATACTCTGTCCTCTCCAGCCTCCAAACTTTTGTCAATCCTGTTCTTCTTTGAAGACTGCACCCCATTCAATTTTTCCTGTTAAAAATTTCCAGCATGCCATCACCAAAAATTTCTGCTGAGGGCCAGACAGTGGGGCTGGAGCAGTGACACAGGACACAGGCCTTCCTTTCAGTCTTCAGTCTCGGGGTGGAAGAGCATTACCAGGGTTCATCCCACAAACAGCTGCTGTAAAAAAACAAAATTCAACGGAGTGCATTTTGGAGATCTTGTTGGCTGTCTTCAGTGACGCTGAATCGGCAGCATCCACGCTAGCAGAGGGAAGCAGCACAGAGGAGTTGTGCAGAATGAAAAGGCGACTCCAGGCGCAAGGAGCAGGCACGAGGAAGTCAGGCAAAGAGGCGAGTTGCTACACAAGGTGAGTTTCCTTTAGGGGGCCAGAGGGTCTTTCAGGCAGATCCCCTAACTCTGCCGGTCACTCGGTTTCTGGAGGAGCTGAAAATGTAAAAAGTTTCGGTTTGGTGACGGAGGACTTAGCATAGTGACTCTTTGGGGCTTGTGATCTTGTTTTTACCCAGATGGTCACAGTTGTGTGGACTGAGACAGAGAAGAGGGAGCCTCAGACGTGTGCTCTTGGTCTGGAGATTCCCTGGAGGCTTCTGGGAGGAGGGCTGGTTGAGTTGAACTCCAAAGATAACATGACAGGTGAGCAGCACATTCTGGGCAGAAGGAACAGTGTGTGTTAGGCTGTGAACGGAGAAGCAGCTCAACGTGAAGGAGACCGAAAGGCTGGCGTGGCTAGAGTTGAGAATGGGCAAGTGCACAGTGGGCAGACTGGGCAGGGGCTGGAAATGGATCCCAAGAGGTTTGGGAAGACTAGACAGGTTTAAATCTACCAAACCACCCAGCCTGGGGATTCTGAGATGGCCCCAGTTTTGCCCCAGCGATGAAATATGGCGCCCAAATGCTCCTCCATGAGACTGTCCCGTCTGCTCCAGGGCCTGGCTTGGGCCTCTCACTGCTCGCAAGCCCCCCAGAGGGGTCTCATATGTTCTTTGAGGCTGTCATGGAGGTCCCTCCTCTGAGGAGCCTTCTAACCTGGAACTCCAAAGAGATCTCTGTCTCCAGAGTACCCCCAAGCCCTTGCTCTTTGATACTGAAGGCTGTTGAGTGAAGGTGACTGTTCACTGGCTCCACAGGGGCCCTGGTTAGGGGTGAGGGTGGGAGGGTGCTGCCTGGTGTGGGCAGGTGACGTCCCCAGCAGGAGTCCATCACTTCTGCCTGCCCCTCACACCTAGAGACCACAGGAAACATGCAGTGGGGACTTAGGGGACTCATAAAGGACTCCACTCGCTGACTTAGGGGCAGTCCTCTCAGTTTTGAGCCCTGGACAGGGAACAAGTGCATGTCACTGAAGTGCTTGCAAGTCCTTGGAACCGAGGCTGGGCTGGGCGGTGGACAGGAAACTGACTGCTGTCAAGCCCATTCTGCTGAGAGAGTGGGAGATGCTTTTTATTGAGAACACTCACCCCACACCCCAGACACTTTGAATTCTGGGGGAGGGGAATGGGAGCCACTTGTCATTGTCCCTGAGCATTAGCTGGCAGGAGGCCCAGGGTGGGGGCTCCCCAATAGGGAATCTGCAGCTGCCTGTCTTTAAGGTAAAATTACCGTAATTACTCCAATTACCAAATCCATCAAGAGCTTTGGACTGAGGAGGCAGAGAACAATCAGATCTGAGGAGTGTGAGTCATGAGGGTGGGTGCACAAGTGGGGGGTGGGGATGTTAGACCCGGCTCTTGATTGGGGTGGGGGTGGGGAAATGCAGAGAAATCATGATTAGCTAAGACCCCATTTTGCGTCTTTTTTTTTTTTAAAGGAAAAGTGCAGGTAGGACTGGAGATGAGCAGAGGCAGACAGGGAGAGAGAGGAGGAAAGAGCATTTCATTTTATTTAGTTGTTCATCTTGGTTGTTCCCCCATCCCCATGTCTGAACTCGGGTCCAGAAGGCATGTGGACAAAGGTGACTGACCAAACTGCTGCTTCACCAGGAAGATTTTGCTTCTCCAGTGAGATTTTCCTCTTATATTGAAAAGACATTTTTTTTTAAAGAAAAAGCTCCAGCTTCTTCTCCTTTCATAGAGCCCACCGCCCATGACTCAGGTTCTCTCAACCCTCCTAGCAGACAGACAGGAAAAATGAGAACAATGGCTGCTCCGCCTCGGCTCTTGCTCTGTGTCAGGCCTGGAGCAGAGAGCAGTCCAAGCTCCGTCTTCTGTTCTACCGACGTGGGTGTCACGCCTGTCCTCTCTCCCTGGACGGTCTGGAGACCAGACCTGCCAGCACCTGGCAGCACATGCGTGCACTCAGACACCTAGTGAAGGAAATGAGCAGGACGCTGGCAGGTTTGGGGGGCCCAGGGAGAATCACTGACTGGACATGTCCCCTTCCCCACCCCATCTCCTCCTTGCTGTGCCTTCTCCATCCGGCCTGAAGCCTGCAGCCTGGACATTGGTGCCTGGATCTCCTGATGAGAGTCCTCACATGGAAGGAAGATTTTTGTCATCACCTGTCCCACCCACTGAGATATAAGGGCAGCCTCATCACCATGAGAATGATGTCAGTGCTGTGGAGATATGTATTTTACTACTATAAAATGTATGCAGAACTTAATACTTACACCAGCACCATTTTAAAGTGTGTATCTCAGTAGCACTGAGCACATTCCCACTGTTACACAGCGGTCCCCGCCACTCATCTCCAGAGTCTTTCATCTCTCCAAAGAGAAACTCTGTCCCCACTAAGCAAGTCTCTGTTGCCACCTTTCTCCCCAGCCCCCTCCAGTTACCACCACTCTACCTTCTGTCTTCGTGAAGCTGACACATACATGGAACCAGGCAGCATGTCCTTCTGTCTTCGTGAAGCTGACGCATACATGGAACCAGGCAGCATGTCCTTCTGTCTTCGTGAAGCTGACGCATACATGGAACCAGGCAGCATGTCCTTCTGTCTTCGTGAAGCTGACGCATACATGGAACCAGGCAGCATGTCCTTCTGTCTTCGTGAAGCTGACACATACATGGAACCAAGCAGCATGTGCCCTGTGTGTCTGGCTATTTCACTCCACATAAATGTCTTCATGAGACTTTGATTCTTTTTTACGGCTGACTAATATTCCATTGCTTGTCCATATCACATTTCATTTATCTGTGCATTTGTTGATGGACATTTGCAGTTTCCTTTTTTTGGCTACTGCGAATAGCTCTGTAGTGAGCCTTGGTAATTCGTATCTGTTTGAATTCCTACTTTCAGTTTTTTCGGGGTATAAACCTGAAGGTGGAATTGCTGAATCATATGATTAATCAATGTTCAAATTTTTTTAAGCAACAGCCACAATCTTAAAAGTGTTGGTAACTGTTGGGTGGATAGTTTCTCCTTATTCTGAGTAGCATGGACATTCTAGAAGGGGCACCTGTGGCTTCTGGCACTCTGCCAGGCTACTCACATAGCTCTTTGAAAGCATGGCTATCATTCATTCACTGAGTAAGTCATCCCAATACTGGCTGGGTGCCCCTGGGTGGTTCAGGAGCTCCCCTGGCTGCTGGGATATGAGGATGAGCAAAAGTGGACAACACCCTTGACCCCAGGAAGTGAACCCTAGCGTGGGGGGAGGCAGCTATGATCAAGGGATCTGTCTCTGCCTTGTGATGGAAAGGTCCCCAAACTATTCTTAGAGCTCAAACCTAGAAGCATTTTGTTGCGTCTAAATTATACAACAATGAAATAAACAGTTAGAATCCCTACCCCAAGGGGTTAAAATGTGGTTCAAGTTCGGTGGTGATTAGGAGTAAATGAGTTAATGCTGGCAAAGTGCTTAGATGGGGACCTGGCATGGAGTGAGTGTGCAAGTAAATGGTAACCATGGTGACCTGAAAATAAGACTGTTGCTCAGTAAATGGGGCAAGAGAGAGGCATAAACACAGAGGGCACGCGTGGGGTCGGGCGGGCGAGGAGCATCGGGCAGGCAGACTGTGAACTAGGCTTCCTGGGCTCAGGGGCTGTCGGCTAATTCAGAGGAGGAGCCCTCATCCCTCCACTTCTGGACTCACAGACCAGCCGTGGGTCACACAGCCCTGCTCAGGCGCCGTCCTGTTTGCCTGTCCACTGAACAGGTGCACTGGGCCACCACCCAGCACGACAAAACACGTCCAAAGCTGCTTCTGTTTACTGAGCGTATGTTAAATACTCAGGGTTTGACATTTTAGGTTGAATCAAATTCAAAAGCTGAGAGTTGACCTGTTTTTACCCACAGACACAGTGGTTTACTATGATTCAACCTAACACGTGATCATTTCCATGCTTAGAACACATCTGAGAGGTGATATTCTTCTTCTTCTGGAGCTGAGAAGACTGATGTTCAGGAAGGTGACGTGACCCTCCAAGGCCATACACTGGAAGTGGCCAGATTGGAGCCCAGGTCCAACTTGAAAACTCTTCTGTGACATGCCCCCTGTCCTTAAAGAGTCGGTCCAGTGGGGAGAGAGGAAAGCATTACACATCTTCCCGGGTTGAGAGAGCCTGCCCGCAGCTCTTCAGTCTGGACATGGTGCTCTGGCCTTCCTAGGATGCCTAGGTCTTGCCACCCCTGCAGCAGCTCCCCACCTCCCTTGGCACACGTCTCTCCCTCTCACGGCTTCTCCCTGGGCCTGCGGGGGCGGGGACTGTGCGGGCAGAGCTGGCCGATCAGCGCTGGATTGTGCTTCTCTGCTGCCCCAGGAGCTGGCCTCATTCTGCCCATCTTGTCCTCACTCTGGGCCAGCCCCTCACCAGTCTTGCCCTCCTCGAGCCCCCCTCCCAGTCCAGGTTTATCTAATTCACAGCTCATTAGCAGATCAAAGCGGATGGAGCCACCTCAGGCCACCCCCTCACAGCCTCTGGGTGCCTCCCCTGGGCAAGGACTCCCCTGGATTGCTCTTTGTGGAGCAGGAAAGGGGCCAGGACCTGGCTGCAGACTCCCCCATCCATAACTGGGCCAGGGATTCCGCTGGTGGGGGCTGAGGCCAGGCGCTGGGAAGCAGCAGGACAAGGACAGTTAATTCCTCTGGTGTTATCAGCTGGGCACAGGCACTGGTTGCATAGCAACCCAGATTGCTCTCTGTCTCCAGTCCTCAAAAAAAAAAAAAAATCAAATCAGCGCTTTCTCCAACCCCACGTCAATGAAATGGAAATGGGCCCGGGGCAGCCCACACGCTGCCGACCACTGTGGCTGACTTGCAGGTTGCCATACTCCTTGGTGGGGTTCCCACTCTTAAAGTCTGCACTTCATGTTTGCCTTCTGCTTGCAGGCTGGGGTGGAAACTCACCAAAAGGCCTGGCTTTGTGCAAGAGAATGCCAGCTGGACGAGCCTGGGATCTGGGTGACAGGGGTGAACCGGGGGAGCCACGGAGCCTCCTGGCAATGGCGTTTACCTACTCACTCATTAAGATACATTCACTGAGCACTTGCTGGGTGCCATATCCCTAAGGCCCCCAGATTTGGTGAGACAAAATGATTATAAATGCTTTGCTGTTTCTCCGCTGGCACTGTGCACTCTATTTCTCTTCCTCTGCAGTTCAGGGCTGGCTCTGTGGCCTGTCTGATCAGTAGACTATGACAGAAGTGACGCTGTGTGACTCTGAGACTGGTCCTAGTCTGCCTTTGCCATTGAAATACTCCCTCTTGGAGCCCAACCACCATGATGTAAGGAGACCCAAGCAGCCACATGGAGAGGAATCCTGATTCTCTGTGACAGGCCAGTCACCTGGGGAAGTCACGTGGTGTCACAGGCAGCAGAGGACTCACCCAGCCCAAAACCGTATCCTTGACCCACAGAATTACCAGCAAACAAAACTATGCTTGCTTTAAGTTAGTAAGTCTTGGAGCATTGTTTGTTAGGCCATAATGAGTGAGACACCAAGAGGGTTGACGTTTTCATTTACAGACCATCAGACAGCACCCAGCATAGCTTTAAATCCCTGATGCAAGTTAGGCCCTCTGTTATGTTCTGAAGCAAAATGCCACTCCTGGGAGCTCAAGTCTAAGATTCTGGGGGCCTGAGGCTATCAGGAGATGGCGGGAAAATGAGACAAGAAGCTCAGAGACAGGAACAGATAATGAAAGAGAAATAATTCACAATGAAAGTGGTCAGAAAGGAGTGGGGAGCCCGGGTGGTATAGTGGTTTGGCTCACTATGGCGCAGTCCACACACATCCCAAGCTCCTTGGTTCTAGACTTGGGGCTTGGAAAACAACCAAGAAGAACAAAAATAAAATAAAACATACTGCTTCCTCCTCTCTCCTCCTATTCACCTGCCTAATTGCTTTCATTCCTGCCTGTACCTTTCCTTGGAAGAGACAGAGAAAGAAAGGAAAGAAGGAAAGAAAGAAAAAGGAAGGAAGGAAGGAAGGAAGGAAGGAAAAAAAGGGGTGGGGATGGGAAGGCAGCCTCAGGCCCAGCCACACCACAGGAACCAGCTCTGCTTATTTGGAAAGAATGCCTGGACCAAATGGGAAAGATTCTACGTAAGTCTCAGCTTCACACACAAAGATCTGTGATGACTGATTATGTCTGCAGTGAGCAGGGTGCGGAGAATAAGGGCTTGTCTGTCACACATGTGCGTCTCGTGTCCATGCTGCATCCGCTGGCTCTGTGACTCCTGTCCTGGGCCTGCTTTGGTGTGGACAGGGGCTGGAGAAACAGGTCTCAGGTCTCCAGGGAGCTGTGCAGAGAGGACCTGGAGTGCATCCATACTTGAGACCCGGAGTTACAGGCAGGGCAGCTTCAGAGGGTGTTCGTTTCGTTTTTATTTTGTTTTGTTCATGTCTGCTAATCAATCCCATCGAAATCCTCTTGTCTCATTCTGTGTGCTTGGGCCAGGCTTCTTTGACCCTTAACTGTATGTCAAATCTCCTGACTTCTTTTGTTTTAAGACGGATCCTGGGTGACAGGCAGGCGTTGGGCAGAGGTGTGGTGTTGAAGGGCTCGGAGTGGAATGGGAGGAGAAATGGGCTCTCAAGATGTGGTCCACAGACAGGCTCAGGGGGATCCCGTGAGAAATGCAAATTATGGGGTCAACCCTGTGGTGGGTGGGACCGGGTCTGTGCTCTAACCAGTCCTGAGTGGGATTGGAGGCCTCAAACCTGAGCAGCGTGGGCTGGGAGCAGCACTGGGCTGGGAGCAGAGCCAGGGCGCCACAGAGGTCCGATGTGTGACATGGGGGCCTTCCCGGAGGACTGCCCATCTAGTCTTCCTCCCTCTTGAAGACCCCTTCATGGAGCTTGGAGGAGTCAGGGCAGCCCTTTTCCTGGTTCTCTTGGCAGCACCTGATTCTAAGGTCTGGCCTGTCTGTGTCTCCCACTGGAGGAGACTTCGGTCATGTACTACAGCAGCGGTCATGACGACACATCGTGGTTGATTGTGGGCAGTCCCCTAACTTGCGTGCCAGGTTATAAGCAAGCGTCAACTCCTGCAGTTCGGTCTCTGAGCCCTGATCTCAAGATGGACAGCTTCATGTGTGTGACAGCCAGCCTGGGCTCTGCCAAGCAAGCATGATGAATTGGCAGATGGGACAGGCACAGAAAAAGAATCCCCTGGACACCTTCCCATCCCTTGACGCAGGTCTTTGACTCAATTCATACTCACGGCTGGCTTCTCAGATGCCACTTCTTCCACGAAGCCCTCCCTGCCTGCCACTCCCCACCGGCATCTAGATTCCACCTCCGTCACATGAACCCATAGCTCCCTGACCTGCCCCATCATAGGACCACTCATGCTGTTCTCCAGGTGCTCGTTTACCTGTCTCTTTCTCCACCACAAGTGAGGAATGAAGTATCTTACTCAGTGTGGTACCCCTAGCACCCTGCCAACGTCACTGCCATTCCTGGCCATCATCGATCTGATAAGGACCCTGTGAGATGGCTGCTGTTATTTCCATCCCCATTTTACAGATGAGGAGACTGAGGAACAGGCAATAAAACAGATTGTAAAAGTCATGCAGCTGGTGGGCCACAGGGAGCCTGCCTCTGATAAATGACACCTTGTATTTGTTAACATTGTTTTTGCTGCAGTTCCAGGGAAGGAAGGAAAAGTGAGAATCTTGTGTATCTTCCTCAGGACCCCTGGAGTCTGCAGCTCCCTCCTGACTGCTGACCTGACGTCCTGGCTACACTCCCTACCTTCTAAGTGACACTGGGGAAGACCGGAGAGCTGAGTCTTGTCCAGGTGTTGCCTGTGGGGCACAAGAAGCCATAACTTGTCTGCTGTAACTTGGCGTTGGTCCAGGGATCTCAAGACAACTGTCCCTGCTGGCCCCTCACTGGCAGCTCTGGCTGACAGCACCTCCCACTCCCCTCACTCAGAGCTGTAGCCATTAGCGCTGCAAATTAGCATCGTAATTGCCTTTTAATTATTCATAGCTGTGAAAGAGCTCCGCGGGCCCCACCCCGCTCCCCCACTCGCCTCCCCAGGCCTGCGGCCCGCCCCTGCCCACCCTCCTGAGAAGTCACTTTGCACAGCCAGGCCTCAGCTTCTCCATACATAAGTGATTGTCCAAACCTCGAAGGCTCAGAGCCTTCGCTCCTGCCGAGCTCGGCTGTTGTCCTCGTGTCTGGAGACATATGGAGGTGAGGCTGGGTTGGCACTCGTGTCCCCTTGACTCTGAGCTCTTCTTGTCCCTTACATTGACCTTTCCCTGCCAGTGACCCCGAGATGACCTGTCACCATGTAGGCAGATAGCAACCAGCCCTCGCCTAAAGACATTCAACTTTCTCGTCATAGTGAGGACGATGCTGAGCCTGGCTGCCTGGTTCAAAGCCAGTTCTAACCCCACAGCCTTACCACGGGCCAGTTACCTGACCTCTCCGAGCTTCAGGTCCCAACTCTGCAAACAAGGATGAGGATGGCCACGCCTTTCCGCAGGTTGTGAAGTAAATAATGGAGGCAGACACAGAAAGTCGGGGGTCGGGAGGCCTTCTGTTTCTGAGCTGCCTTTTGGGGAGTTTCTGCAGTGATCATCACCAAGAGGCTCTGATGCTTGTCCCCATCACATGGACTAGGGACAGAGTACTTTCCGGGTCACGGTTTCCACTTGAATCTGAGCCAGGCCAGGAAGGGAGAGCCCCAGGTTGGCCCAGGTACAGATGGGAAAGCTGAGGCCCAGGCCAAGAAAGCCGAGCGACTTTTTCTCTTTTCTTTTCTTTTCTTTTTTGAAAGAAAAGGTACAGGCTGGAAGAGAGAAAAGGAAAAAAACATTTATTTATTTATTTTTCTTTCGTTGTTCATCTTGGCTCCTCTCCTAGCCCTGAGACGTGAACCCTGGTCCCGGGGATGTATGTGGACTGCGTCAGTGGAAGTGACAGACCCAACCGCGACCACCAGGGTGGGTCACACAGGTCATAACCCAGGAACCTGGTCTTGAATGCAATCATGCTTCCAATGCTGGGGACCAAGTGGCCATGCCCTCAGCCCTTGTCACTAGATCACCAAGCCAGATGCAAGCACCAGATTCTTCCTCCAGGCAAGAGGTAAGATACCAGCTAGTGGTTAAAAGCAGAAATATGCCGCGCTTCATGGGAGGACTAAATGAACTGATGTTTATGTGACTTCACAATGCAGGGCACAGGGTCTGTTATGACAGCTGCTGTTACGTGACTCAGGAAATCAGCTCTGTCGGCCTCACCTGAAAGCCCACTTCCAGGTCTGGCTTTTAATCTCCTGCACCCTTTAGTGCTATGTTCTGGCTTTGAGTATAGAGGTCTTGCTCTGAGAAGGACATTCCCGCTCTAGCTATTTTTCACTTTCAGTGTTAGGCTGAGAGGAAAGTGTCAGCTTGGTGCAGATGTGGCTTTAACACCCGCAGAACACTTCTCATGTCCCTGTTCAAAGGGAATCAGGGAAGCCTGGACTGCCTTGCAGAGCCTTCACTGTGTATCTTTATAGACAGTTATATTTAGAGCTTTAAGTAAATACCTGGTTGTACATTTTGATGCATGTCTTGAAAGAGAAGGAAATGAATAGGGTAATGTATAGACTAACGGGGGTGGGGATTCCACTTCTGATAGATTGGTCAGGAGGGCTTCCTGGAGGAGGTGATGGTTAAGTCACTGCTGAAGGGGCCAGTCAGGCAAAGAGGAAGCAAGCAGCCTCTGGCCCAGTGGAAACAGCAAGTGCAAAGATCCAGGAAAGGATAGCAATTGTCTTGTTCAAGGAACAGAAAGAACAGTGGCTGTGGGGCTGGGGCAGGGGCAGGGCTGGTACACACAGGGTCTTGTGGGCCATGGTGAGGAGCAGGGATTTATTCAACCCTGGGAGTCAGAAGGGTGGCACAAGGCCAGTACCCCGACAGACAGGACACCACATCCGGAAATATTCCAAGTGGGTCCAGTCTGGCAGGCCCTGGGGCCTGGGATTGGGGGAGAGTGGATGCCCAGAGCAGCCCTGGGCTGTGCCCTCTTTTCTGACTGTGGTTCCCTGATCCTCCTCTCTAGGGTTAGGGAGGGAGGGGCGCTCAGGGCACCCTCATCCCGCCTTAGTCCTGCCACATTTTCTCTCAATAGACGATTTTCTGCTGGACTCTGCGCTGGCGGGCAAACGCAGAGCAGCTTGGCTTCTGCGCTTCATTCTGATTGGAGCGAGCGCCACACTGCCCACAAAGGAGGCTCACCCGGAGGCAGGCCCGGCGCCTCCTCCGCAGTCCCCTTCTGGCAGCAGCTGGCAGGGGGTTGGGACACCCCCTAAATGGAGCACCCGTGTGATCCCAGACCCCCCTCGTGTTCAGCTACAGCCAGTTGGGGCCTCAGGCACCCTAGGCTCGAGTCCCGAGGCCAGCAGCTCCCGGGCTGGATTTTGGGAGAAAGGCAATAGGGTGGGAATTGTAAGTAGAGTTCTGCTTGGCCGCACACAAAGACCCCTGCTGGTTTCCCCACTCCCAGCTGCCTAGCTGTTTAACGCCCCAGTGCAAAGCCCCAAACTCAGCCTATGGGGTCCCAGAAGACCCCCTGCTAAGGGAGAGTTCAGGAGCCTGGATGGGACGGGTGGGGTCTTGAAGGCCCTTGACTTCCAGGCAAAGGATCTGTGGCTGTGCCTGAGGGTGGCAGGGAGCCTCTGGGAGACTGGGTAGAGGTGGGTAGGGGGTCGTGATCACATTCGTGTTCTAGAAAGATCCCTGTGACTTCTGGGGCAGGGAGGTGGCGGGACTAGGGAGGAGGCTGCTACTGTTGTCCCGATGGAAAAGGACGTGTGCAGGGGCATGGTCTGGGGGACAGAGGAAAGGGGTTGAGATATGTAGGACATAAAATCTATAGAACAAGTGGCTGGTCAGGTTTCAGGGTAAGGGGAGATGGACTGAGGACAGAACTGTGATTCTGGTGACCACGTGGATAGTGGCACCACCCCCGAGAAGCAGGGCCGATGATCCCATGCTAGCCCCGGCCTCCTGCTGCCCCGTGGTCACAGCTCTGACCTCCTGGGGTCGTATTTGGTGGAGCGGTTGTCTGCCTCACTGCACTGGGAGCCCCTGAGGAAGGGGGCTTCCTTCTGTTCTTGGCAGTGCCCAGTCCAGGAGCCACACTGGCTGACGTTGAATGAGGCATGCAGGGGAGCAGGCCTTGCTGGTTTATCACTGCATCAGGCGTCCAGCGCTCAGCTTCTTCCAGGGACGCATAATGGGTGGGTGGCCGCTGCAAAACCCAGCGGGTAGATTCTGGAGCTCAGTGGGGAGCAGCAGTGCCGTGAGATCCTGGGGTAGCAGGTGACTAGCAGCGGTGCTTCCTGAAAGGGCGCCTTCTCCCCCGCTGGGCTGTGCCCTGTTCTCCCATTCGTCCTCACGCCCACCCTGTGAGGACCCTCCCTGGCCCCCTTACTCAGATGAGGAAACTCTTCCACCACCTCCCCCACAGCAAGAGGACTTGTGTGTTGACAAAGGACTGGACTTCTGTAGGAAGGGCTCACCCATGAAGTGACCCAGGAGGTCACAGTCACAGCCTGGGGTCATCTGCTTCCCTCTCTCAGAGGGATGGGGTTTATGGCCAAATTCACACAACCTAGTAAGTGACAGGGCCACGCTCTGAACCCAAGAAGGCAGCCCCAAGTCACAGCACAGTGGACAAATGCTGTGACTTTTTGAAAAGAGTCAAAGTTCTCCTCCTGGCCGCACATAAGGATCCTCCCTGCTGCAGTGATCCCTTCCCGAGGGACCAGAGGCCCAGAAAGACAGCCCAGGGCCGAGAGAGTGGAAGACGCTTCCAGGTTTGCCTGCCCTGGTCTCCAACACGGCCCATCTCTAATGCCTGGGTTTCAACATGGTGCCCTCAGAGCAAACTCCCTGAGACCCCCACGCCCCCACCGTGAGCCTGTCCCCACGTTCCAGGAGGAAGTGAGGCCAACCAGTGTGTCTCAGGCCACACAGCTACTCCACGCAGGAGCTGGTTCCCAGAGCCAGGCGGCCCGACTCCAGTCCCAGGCCCGTGTTTCCGCAGCACTGACCGCAGTGGGGGTGTGTGCAGGCCAAGCCAGACAGCCCTTCTCTGTGCCCAGTGGCGGCTGCCAGGTGTGGCAGGTGTGGGTTTAGTCTGTGCCATCCTGCTTCTGCTCAGCGGTGAGGGAGCCCCTGGGAGCATCACAAACCCAGGCGAGGCTGAACTGAGATAGCAATCCACGTCCTCCATCCCCTGTCACTGGACATCCTGCGTTCCATCACCCACACATTCATTTTGTTTAATCGCCCTCTTCTTGACTGTGATAAAGTCATTTTTATAGTGCTAGGAACGTGCATTTCATTTGAATTAAGTGTGCGGGAGTTGGGCAGTTTTGTGGGAGACCATATCAGTGGTTCCCTTGCTTTTAACTGGTTGCTGCTCAGGACACAGCTGCAAGAGTGTCGCTCAAGGCAGTGATTGTGTATGAGTCTGTGCTCCACTTCTAGAACTCCAGGATGCTAAGGAAGACCATCCTGGAACTGGTGTGTAGGAAGGAGCTGAGCCTCCCTTAGAGAAATGATGGTGAGTGCTGCTATCCGTCAGGTAATCCCTTCCCAAGCTCAGAACAGAGGACTCACTCCCAGGTGGAGGGCCCCGGAGGACTTGGGCCCAGCTCAAGATCATCAGCTCATGCCCAGCAGGTGCAATAACACAGACAAACAGACTGACTTTCCTGGCTCCTGAGAGCAGAGGACATGGCCTCTCTGAGATTATTATGTGGTCTGATCTGCCTTTCCTGGAAGCCCAATAAATAGTTGGTGGTGAAAGAATAGACAGAGCGAGGAGGGCTGGATACCAACACCAGCTCTCGACCTGGACAAAGTAGAGAAGGTGCCCTGAGAGGAGCAGACTGTGCGTAGATCCTAGACCTAGGGTTTCCAGACCCAGCTGAGGTCCCTGTATCCAAGCTTGGCGGCCTCAGATCCACCCTTCTTCAAGGACTATGTGAGTCTGGACATTAAACGTTGCAACAGCAGCCAGTGTGCACAGAGGACGAGAGGGTTCTTCCCAGATGACCCGCTCTGTGACCTCTCAGCTGACAGGAGTGGAGGTAGAGAAGGCTGGTTGAATCTCCTTGTTGCCCAGCTGGATGGCAACTTGAAAATGATCACATTTGACTTAAGGAAATAAATGATGTGGCAATTCTGACTCCCAAAATTATGGAGTTAGTTCAGCTTATTTCAGGGATGTTAAATACCCCTGGTGCTGGGGAACCTTTTTGAGTCTCCTCACCTGTCAGGCTGTTATCTTTGCCATAAGAACTGGACTGTCCAAGAGACAACTTGTGCAATGGACAACCTGTGGCCCAAGGGAGAAAGCTCTAAAGCAACCAGCCCGGGCCAGCACTGCGGTGTCTAAGACAGCATGTCGCCAACTCCCATGGAGCCAATTGGTCTTGGCACTGTTTCTCATCTCCTCACCCCTATCCAGCCAGGGAGGGACTTCAGCATGGAGTCTCCCATAGGGGAGGATGGCTATCAGATAGGTGACTGCCCATGTGTGTGCAAACCCACGTGTGCTCCTCTTTGTGTGAGCGCGTGCATTTTTGTGCCCAGTCGTGGATTTGCACCTGTATGCTTATGGGGTTTAGACATGGTGTTTGTGTTTGTGCATCTCTGCACATGTGTGCACAGTCATGCATGTGTATGCTCGTGACCATAGGCGGTGGGATGATGGGAGGAACTCCCCCACCTCACTCACCCCACAGCAAAGACTTGTGTGTTGGCCAGAGACTCCAGGATGGTCCGGAAGGTCACAGCCTAAAGTGGGCTGTCTCCCTGACTCAGAATTCTGTGTACTGACACCACTGTCTTTCCCACGTCAGGAGGAAGCGGTGTAAAGCTCAGGTCACTTGTCCGAAGGGACAGTCCAGCTGTGGATGACACTGCTCCGGATTCTAGTATGTAGATGGGGTGGTATCCGCCCCACCACTCACTCCGCTCTCCTCCACCAGATGGAGAGGTAAACCCATCATGCAAGGAGCCAGCAATTTTCATCAGGTTCTGCTAAGGCCTCAGAAAAGCCCCTTCATCCCTGTGAGCCTTGGTTCTCTTGTGACATAGAAAACCTCACACGGTTGTTGAGAATCACACAAAATTAAATCCTGTGCAAACCAGCGAGAGCCTCTTCTGGAGGCCTACCAGAGGGCATGGACCATGGCATCTTATCTTTATTCCCAGTGCTCTGCTCTGTTGGGGTCTCTGAATGACAAGCTCTCAGTTCGTGTTTCCTGAAGGCATGAATGAGTGAAGAATAGTGTCTGGAGCAGAGTGTATATGCAATAAAAGTTTGACTTCGTTTTTATGGATTTTAAGGCTGAATTTCTCAATTAAGCTTTACTGTCTCGTTGAAGGATTGATAGGTGGGAAATGTCATGAGGAAGGAGTATCCTGCACTGAAATAACTGTGGAGGGGTGCACCCTGGTGGAGTTGTGGTTTGGTCTGCCACCTCCAGCTGTGTGCATTTCACATACATCCCAAGGATTTGTTACACATCTGCTATATGCCTGCCACCATTCTGGGTGCTGGGAATCAATCAAGCTGTCAATAAAAGAGATAAAAATTTGACATACTATGGTGGTCTAACAGAGAAGTCCACTGCCTCCGGCCGGCACAAGCTACAAACATCCCGAGGACCTGGATTCATGTCCCGGGGCTGGGGGAATGACCAAGACAAGCAACAGAATGAAATAAATAAAATGTTTCTTCCTTCTTTCTCTTCCCTGCCTGCCTGCCTACTCACCTTCATTCCTGCCTGTGCCTTTCCTTTAGAAAAGAATATATTATTTTATTTCCACTTAGAAAAGAGAGAAATAAAAGTCCCAGCATTCATGCATCTTCCTTCCAGTGCATATTTCATTTTACATTAGGCTCTTAGAGGTCCAGCAATAAAGGAACCTGGTAAACTTTGTTTAATTCAGCATTCTCCATATTTGATTATGGAATCTTGCCCCTCTTTTTTTTTTTTTTGCTGAAGTGGAATTTTAATCCTGCCTCATTTTTTATGACTTGACTCACCATCAACTCAAAGCCACCTCAGAAGACGTATGGAATGCAGTACATTAAACTAATTCTAAAGCCAGATTACCTTGGATTCTGAGTCCCATACCCATGATTTAGTATTCATAAGACTCTGAATAAGACTTGGTTTCTTCATGTGTAAAAATAAGGATTAAATGAGATAATGATGCATCTCAAGTGCTCAGCAATTTGCCTTCTATGTGTTTAGTAATACTCACTTAAATAGTGAAAATCCAGGTCTCCTCAGAACCTACAGGATAATGGGAAAGTCCACTGTATAGTACCAAATGTTCAGCTCACCTCCTCACAATCATCAGAAATTACTCACTGTCCTACGATCTGGTCATCCAGAACCACTCAGCAATCTCCATGGCTCCCTAGCAGCCCCCAGTAGGAGCATCCCTTTGCTCAAAGGCTGCCTCTTTTCCCTAAAATGTTTTTCTAGGTATTGCCTACATGAAGACACACCTTCCAGACCCATATCTGCCATCATCTCCTCCATTAAAATAGTTCTCACTGCCTGACCCTCCAGCCCAACTGATCTGCTAACTAGTTACAATGGCAGAGTTACTCAAGCAAGGCCAGTAGAAGAATCATCCAATCTATAGAATCATAATAAATAGCAGTTGTTTTTATACCTCCAAGTTTGGAGTGGTTTATCATGCAGCATTCAATAACCAATCCAAGCTCCTTGAAACCAGAAAGAGTTGACTTCAATTCATCTTCTTGTTGTCCATTGTCATGCAGAGTACATAGACCTCCCTAGATACACTGATGAAGCTGGCAGACAGTGAATGCCCTGGGTTATCCAGATTCCAGACTATAGCTGGGGTAAATGAGGGACCTCCACTGGACCATCAGTGGAAGGACTCCAGTAAGAATGAGAACCAGCTGAGTGGGGCTTAGATCGGGGCAGACACTGAGCTGTCCGTGGTGCTGAATGCTTTAGGGGAACGGGTACATTTTCCTGTATCCGGTCCCTCCTGGCCTCAGGGTTTCCGGACTCAAGCCCTACCCTACGTTTGACCACATCTGTTCAAATCACTTTTAAATAGAATGTTTGCATCCTCACCCTCCCTTCTCCTTTCCACCCTCCCTCCCGGGAATCATCTGACCATTATAATAAAAATCCAGCTTTATGTAAATACCCTATCCTCCAAGTAATAAATGCCATTAGCTGATCCAGTCTGAGCAACTGCAGGCTTTTAAACATCCATTTGAAGATCTTTGAAAGCTCTCTCGAGACTCTTGCTCATAATTCACTAAGTGGGAGTTGGTAATAACTGTGTTAAATGGCCAGACCCAGCAATTCGCAGGAGGTGTGTCTGTGTGTTGGAGTTGGTGGTGGAGGGGGGTGTTCTGGGAAGAGGATGCCCTTCCTTCCATGCTGATCAGTTATTTATTTTTAAGAGTCCCCCTGGGGGATCACAGTCCTTTGATGAGCTACTAATGAAAGAGCTAGAGTTGACAATTAATTTCCCCAGAGTTATTATTTGTTGTTTTGGCAACAATTCTCTGAAAATCCTTAATACTCACCTGGCTTCTCAATAGTTGAAGGGAGCCATGAGTTGAGTAGAGAAATGGATTCTACTTATTTATTCAGTAATGAAGTGTTAAGCACCCACTGTGTGCTAGGCACTGCATTAGATCAAGGTACACTCTCCCCGCCCCCACCTCCAGGGATCTCTCAATCTGGTGGAAAGTAAGTTAGGTAAATGAACAGTACTATGTGTTATATACCATAGAGGAAATGTGTTGCGGACAATGGAAATATGGGGGGGGGGTGCATAACAGATTTGAGGCATCAGGGAAGGCAGCCAGGAGAAAGAGTCTTTAATGACCACCTAGAATTAGCAAGGTAAATACAAAAATAGGGAAAGACAATGCTCTAGGAAGGAAGGTACGACAGTGTTCAGAGATTCAGAGAAGAAAAAGAGTATCCGTAGCATTCTAATGAGAAGATGGGGGAACTAAGAATTCCTAGTCACTGCTGGTGGGAAAGTAAATGGATACATGTCAGAAAACAGCTGGACACTGTATCTAGCAAAGTTGAAGTTATACAAGAGCTCTGACCCAGCATTTTCATTTCTTTCTAGAGACTCTTGTGTACATATTAGGGAACACACACGATGAGCATAGCAGCATGGTTTGTTGTAACCAATAAATGAATACAACCCAAATACTCATTGAGAGTAGAATGATTAATTGTGGTATAATATAACAGAATACTATATATGAGTGAAAATGAATATACTGCAGCTATACATAGCAATATGGATGAATCTTTTTTATATTGACATCAAATAATACATACAGCATGAGTCCATTTATATTAAATTCAAGTAGGCAAAATGGGAATATTGTTTTGGGGTACACACAAAGGCAGTAACACTATACAAGAAAGTTAGAAATGATTGACCATTGCAAGCGGCACAGTGGTTTATTCTAAGAGGAGAATGAAGGCATGATTGGAACTGATTACATGGAGGAATTTGAGACAATGCTTTTTTTTATTGGTTGAATTGAAGTTACATTGGTGTTTAGAAGTATTAAATGGCTGAGAACATTTATGTGATAATTGTTATGTGTGTGTATTTCATAATCTTTAAAGGATAAAAAAACAACAGTATAGCCTCTATCCCTAGGTATCTATTCCGATCATGTCCATGACAAGCCTGACTCATCCACTGAAGAGCTGGTGCTCAGGGCCTGGAGCCAGTAAACTGCTTTGTATTATGTGTGTACACACATGGCCATAGACAATTTTCACAGTGGTGATGCCAGGGCCTCCTGAGATCCAAGATCCTTAGGTATCCCCTTAAATCATCTTTGTTAAATATAGCATGACTCAGTTGCCAGAGAATCCCAGGTGGGCTTGGGTGTGGGTTTCACAAGTTGGGAAGGAGCCATGTGAGGCTCTGGAAGAATCTGAGGAGACATAGGACATGTTTTTGTCTTTCTGCCTGTAAGTTCCTAGAGTGGGCTTGGATCTGAAGATGTAAGCTAGTCACTAAATCAGATTTTAGGGGCCCAAAGGAAAGCAAACAGGAGGCTATTTTGGAGGTGAGCCCACAAGGGCTCTGATGTGAATAAATGACAATGGGTATCATCATGCTATCAGGTGCGGTCTGGTCGACTCTGAATCCTTGATGTAAACAGAGCTTGATGCAGGGCTGAGGAAGAAGATGGATGTTCCAGTGTGGTTAAAGCTGGAAGGGATCTAAGTGACCCCCTGAGTCCAGCACTTAGTACTTTCTAGTTCTTGGTTAGGTCTAAAGCCAGCTTTATAATTATTTACTTGTAAGTCTAATTCTTTTAGAACAAGACATATTGTATAAAAAAGCAAACAAAGAACGTGTAATAGTTTCTTGACCCTCTTATAATCTCATCTTGTGAGGGAATCAATATTAATAGCCTGGAACATTTTCTTCTACAAGTCATACCAAGGTCATACACATATATACAAACACAGTCTGAGGTTTTCTTTTTATTTCAAAACTGGGATCACATTATATCATTTCTCCATAATGTGACATTTTTGTATTACAATTTATCACAGACGTCCTTCAAGAGCAGCCCTTCCAGATTTAATTAATTTTTCAATAACTGTGCAATAGACCTCAGTTTGGATATATAATAATTTACTCAACCAGTCTCCTGTTGATAGACTTTTAAGTAATTTCCAATTTTTGCTTCTAAAAATGATGTTTAATAAATATTCATTGCTTTTATCCATATGTCTAAGTGATTTTTTTCCCTGTAAAATAGAATCTCAAAACCACAAGGCTAAGTGAAATAATGCACTTTTTATTTTATTTTTTTAAAGCAAAGGTTTAGACAGGAATGAAGGTGAGTAGGCAGGCAGGCAGAAAGAGAAAGGAGGGAGAAGTGCTTATTTATTTAATATAGTTGCTCATCTTGGTTGTTTCCCCAGCCCCAAGACGCCAATCCTGGTCTTGGGATGGATCTCTATGTACTGAGCTTGACCAGAGGCAGGAGACTTGTCTGCCAGGCCACCAGGGTGCACTGCACTTTTTATTTTAATAAATTCTGACATTGCTTTATCAGAGTGTTGGGGTCATTCACACATTCGTCAACAATGTAGGGGAGTTCTCATTTCTCCACTCCCTTTCCAACACTATCAGTATCCATTCACAATGGTTTTTCTCACAATATGATAAGCAAATGATCAAAAGAAGAAAAACAAAACAAAATAAATAAACCATACCTGCTCACTGTATTGTTACTTTGATTTGCACTTATCTGGTCATTATTAAGATCGGCTATTTTCTCAAATGTTTGCCCACTTGTATTTTCTTCTCCAAAGAATGTTTGTTCATGTCATGGAGCCATCTTTGTATCAGGGGCTTATCTTTTTAGTAGAAGATCTTTGCAGAGTAGCAGCGTGACTCATTGTCACATGACCCTTCATTTATTAAGATAGAGAAGTGGTAACAGAGAGGAAATGAGTCACCCATGGAGAGCAGAATGCAAATATCAGAGCTGGACAAGGGGAAACTTCTCGATTCTCTGCCCAGGGTCCCATCCCTGGTCCATTCCATAACTTAGACCCTTGCAGTAAGTTTTTGCGGAATAGATAAATTTTCATAGATATGATCTTCCTTCAACAGAATTATCTGGTGCTTCATTAAAATCCAGATTCTGGGGCCATGCCCAAAATGTATTGAGTCAAGAGCTCTAGAAGTGGAGCCAAGCAATCAGCCAAGAGAGCTTTTTATATTTTCCTCATATTCACTAAAGTTAGAACCATCACCCTAAAAAGCTCCAATTCCTGCATAGATGCATGAGGCACTGTCTGGCAAGATGGGGGTGGAGCAGTCAGTGGGAATGATACAGTAACTCTCTTCCTGACCCCACCTCCAGCTGGTGGGGGGAGCCCCTAAGGCTGAAATATCGAAACAAAGCTATAACTGTTGGCCTCCTGCTACCCTTAAGCCAAAGCAAGCTTTTGTGGCAATAGGGGTGAATCTAATATATCACTTTCTTGCTGGTATAAAGGTGTAAATGTCAACTTGTTCTCGTTTTTGTGAAAATTTGACAAAGCACTTAAAGCAGCACCCATTTTAATCAACAAAGCAGCCAGAAAGATCACAGGGTGGCAAGTGTGCCATATCCTATCTGAGCCTTGGGTGGATTTGAAAATTGCACTTTTAATTAAAATTGGCATTTCTGAAGCTTGGGTTGGAGCTGGCCGTTTTGCTGGGGAATTAAAGACTGTGAGGCAAATAATTGGAGAGGGAGGTTTAAGTGAGCAAAGGAGAAGGCTTGTGTATGAACAAAGGCGCTTGTTTAAATAATGAAGTGGAGAAAAGATAATGTAAAAATGCCTTTCTGTTTAGTTAGGTTTCCTCCGAGACCCGCATCCACGGTCTCTGAGCTGTCCGAGGTGCTGATGTCTGCTGCGCGGAGTTCTTGCAGGAAGTAATGCCTGTCTTACACTTCCAAGTCCACCAAGTTCGTTTCTTTCATTGGGTTCTTTCCAGGCAATGATAAACAGACTGCCAGATGTTATATTACAACATCATTCATTCATCCCAACCGCAAAACTTACCGACTGCTCTGAAGAGTGGGGAAAAAATGTCAAACCAGAATCATTGCATCCTGTTTATAGCTATTTCAGTGACCCTAGAAGTTTACATTATTCCAAAATTCAAGGATTTTGTGAACCAGTAAAGTTTAAACACAAACAGGTACAGCACCAAGTAAAGAAATATAAGGACATCAAGATCACTCTCTTCATCCTTTAGGCTTTTTTTTTTTTTCTTTTTAAGGGAATTTTAAAATGAAAACAATAAGGACACAATGTTTAAATTATGAGTTTCATTTTTATTTAATATGAATTTTATTAGAGTCATTTCATTGTCCTTATTTTTCTCATTTCACTAAAAGGCACAGAAAATCTCCTCATCCACTGACATCGATTTCAAAACTACATTTTGGAATAATGGATTCATCAGACAAGCCCACAGAAGATAAAGAGAATCTCTCTGTATACATCCCAATCAGAGAACCCGCTAACATATGGCTGGATATCTGACCTCCAGGGTCAGCCTGTTAGACCATCTTGTTAGAAAGTTCTTCCTCTTTCCATAGTTACAGTGCCTTAGTTATGATCGAGTGTCTATAGGCATGGAGGGAAGAAGGTGGGATTAACAGTTGCTCTGTTGAGGACCCATTATGTGACAGAATTGTGACTCGAGCAAGATGTTATTCTTACTCTTCCCAAGAATCTGATTTTCACTCATTTTATGAGGTGGGCATCAGTAACTTCCCAATTTAGGGATGGGAAATACGTTACATATGAGAATGTAATTTATAATAAAATGATGATCAAAGATCAATGTATTTATTTATTTTTAAAGGAAAGGTGCAGGCAGGAATGAAGGTGAGTAGGCAGACAGGCAGGAAGACTGAAGAGAAAGAAGTATTTTATCCTGTTTTCATTTGGTTGTTCACACTGGTTGCTTCCCCCCAGACCTGGGACTCGAACCCAGGGATATGTGGCCTGTGCTCCTTTGGTGATCAACCTAACCAGTACTCCACCAGGGTGCACTGATTAATTTATTTAGTCAATAAATGGCGTAAGGATAGTTGATTAGGAAAAATATATTTTGACCTTCCCATCAGAGCAGTCATCAAATAAATCCCAAATGAATTAAATACTTAACTATTAAGAGCATAAATAAAAATATTTTTAAACAGAGGACAAAAATTGGATAGTTATCAAATCTCAGGAGGAAAACAGATTTCAAAGCTTAGAAACTATTGAAAAAAAGGGGAAAGGTGAACTATTTGAATTTCCAAGATGGAAGAGTTTTACTATATTTTAAAATCTCCTTTTTCAAATGTTGGTCATTGTAATCATGGATATTTAAAATTGAAAAGCGAATCCATCATAATACTTCTGGGGTAGAGGAGCTGACTGGAATCTCATAGGGAAAACATTCTCTAATTTGATAATGGTGAAAATGAGTTGAACCTGATATATTATTGAAATTAATATACTTTACTCTGTGTTAATGAACTCTGACTTTTAAAAAAAGCACAGGACAAAGTGAAATACAGTCTAAGGTTATACCCCTGTTTTGTCCTACTTAGGGCGGAACTTTCCAGTCAGACTTCCTGAGACCATTGTGCTGTGTGTGAATTCACACCAGACCAGATTGCTTTGCCTCAGACCAGTGATTAGAAGGTTGTAATTGACCACAAACTCAAGAATGCCAATCACATGAATCAGCCAGTATCATGAGAAAGCATGTCCGAGGTTTTGCAGGTTGAGTCATAGCCTCCCTCCCCTGCAGAAGAGAAGTGATAAGACACCTAACTTAGTGACCATTTCCCCACCAGACCGGCTAACTTTGTAACAAATTGGTGAAATCGACCTGTTGTCCCTGGTGGCAAAGTGTAGGAAGGGAGGAAATCCGTCCTAGAATTTGGAGTAATACCAGTCTGGGTTTGTATCCCAGATCTACCAAGTCCATGGTACATGACCTTAGGAAAAGAACTCTGAGCTCAGCCTCCTCATCGGTAGGATGGGAACACTAACAGTTCCCTTCACTGAAGGACTGAATGAGGAATGCAGGTCATAGATTTGGTGATATTATATCTCCTCCCCTCGGTGTAAGTTATTGTGAGTGTATTATTAATCATGAATTTCAGGGTCATATCCTCCTAGTGTGTCATCTCCAAGAAATTCCTCAGGAATTTCCTTTGTTTAAGGAGCTAGGGAAATCGTGCCATCATTCTCCCTGACAACCAAGGCGCCTCACTGCCCCTCCATGACTGCCTCCAACCACTGACCTAGACGTACCCCCGAGCCTGCATGGCCTCATTTGGCCGCATGAGCTGCTGAAATCAATGACCAAGGCAGCGAGCGAGGCAGGGAAGGGGTTGTGCCAATTGCGAGAAGATGAAGAAATCGAGAAGCCAGCACAGAGAGACAGAAGCTCATTGACTCCCTCTCCCCAGGGCCAGCCGGGGAGCCTTGTCATTGACTCTC
Organism: Solenodon paradoxus; assembly: GCA_004363575.1. Classification (NCBI taxonomy): domain Eukaryota; kingdom Metazoa; phylum Chordata; class Mammalia; order Eulipotyphla; family Solenodontidae; genus Solenodon; species Solenodon paradoxus. Next base: position 6,896 of record RJWH01003021.1, on the reverse strand, counting down.
TTTATTGTCTACATTTTCTGCTTCACTGGTTCCTCTGAGAAGGCAAATAGGACTGGCTTTAAGTCGCTCCTGGCGTGCACCTTGCTTCAGTGGCTTCAGCAGCTGGGAGAAGCCGTAATCTTTGAAAACACTGATGACCCAGAAGGCAGCAACCATGTGACATGGGGAACTGGTTGTGCTACTAACTTGGAATTGGTTCTGGGGACTTACCCTACAAGGATCATTTCCACCCAGTTGTGCCTTTTTCTAATCCTAGAATTTCCTACCACTGCCATCTGGAAGGTCAGCCTGTCCTTTCTAGCCAGACTCATAGAGTCACTGCAAGCATTTGTTTTTAATGTGTCTAAATGATATTTTCCCCAAACTGGTAGAGCAGTCTGCCTTGGAATTTACATGTAGATATTGATATGCTGCTAGTTAGCCATGAGAGCTTAAACTTGACCTCATCTCCTTGTCTATAAAATGGCAATGCTTACACCTGATTTGAGGTGCTGAATGAAATTCATAGTGTTATTCTCCATATTGAGTACTTATCACATCTTATGAGCTTGAACAGGAGTTATTTTAATCTGATCCTTGGAACAATCCAACAAGCTAGGAATAATTGCCACCCCTATTTTGTGGATGAGGAAAATGAGAACCAGAAGGTTAAATAATGTGTCCAAATTAAGTATCTCCCAGCCTCTCCCCAGGAAACTCATTCATCCCCCTGACTTTCAATATCATCTATAGACACCAGCTCCTAGTTTGTGATTCCAGCCCCAACCTTGCTTCTGAGCTCCACTTTTATGTATCAGATGGTTTGATTGACTTGTCAACTTGAAGGTTAAACAGCTTCTCAGATGTGACTTCTCACAGGCAGATGCAAACACTGGAGTCACTTGTGGAGGCCCTAGGCAATCAGGGGACCAGGAGCTAAGCTTGGGTCTCCACCGCAAATCTTCAACACACTGCCTAGCTATGAGTTTGTTCTCTCTTCAAAATATCCCTCACTAGTCTCTGACTTGCATCCTAAGTCAGATTTACCAGACCTCACCTCTGTACCACTGTGGTACTCAGTAAACTCTGCTAATTGCTCTCTTCCTCAGGCTAATGAGGTTCTGGACACCAGCCTCACAGAGTACTAAGAAAGAAGTTTTCCATAATGACTAAGGGGACCCCTGAACAAAGTTCATCAGAGAGACTCATGGGGAGGAAGAGTTGTGAAATTATCTTGTCTCTTTCCATCAAAAGTTATATGCTGCTGTTCCCTGAGGATTCCAATGTGCACAAAGTACTAGGGAGGTCCCCTGAGCTTCCACGATGAGTTTGAGTCTGTGGCAACTCTTCTTTATCCAGGAAAGACAGCCTCTCTCCCATCTGCCATCCATCTAGCCTACTTGCTCAGCATTAAGCTTCCTCATAGTAGATGGCCCATCATCTCCTCCAGTTCCATCCTTGGTATGTAACACAGGCTCAGAAACACATTTGGAGTTAGGCTACAAGGCAGTGAAGCTTTCTCGGCTTACCAAAGAAAATAAGATGGGGAAAGTGCACACTTATTCAGTCAGTACCATGTGCTGAATGTTTGACAGTGTAGGACATCTGTAATTTCCCTCTCTGACCTAGAGAGAAGAGGTATTGTGCTCAGGGCCACTGAGGGTTGACAGCAAAGCCAGCACTTGACCGGAATTACACTGCTTTCTAACTATTCCCTTCACATTGGGTCAGTCAAATGCACATGGAGTTTTCCTGAGACAACCTACTTGACAACAGCAAAAGACATAATTGCTTGCATTTGAGCCTCACCTCTCCTGGAAATCACAGTGTGGCTATGGGCAGCAAGGCAGACCTTGGCCTGCTCTGACCAATTCCTTCTTTGCCTCAAAACATGGAATCATACCATGTTCTGGCTGAGTCCAGCCCAGGAAAATCTAAACAAGTATTTTAAGCTAAAAGATGGAAGGCAGGACTGTTTTGCAAACACTGGGCTACATAAGCCTATAAGTTAAAGAGAGGTCCGCTCTGATAAAAAGTTCAAAGAGACATCAGGCACTCAAAGTGAACGGAGGACCCGGAGTGGGTGGAGAGAGGAAGCTAAGCCGGCACTGAATTGCTCTCTAGTCTCAGTCATTGTCAAGCACTGATAGTGTGACTTCAGGCTGGTTATCAAGCCTCCTCATACTGTTCCCTTATTTGTAACCTGCGGGATATGAAAGCACCTGCGTGACGTGGTGGGTGGACTGGGTTGTAGCATGTAAAGAACTAAGCATGAAGCACAGCACAGCACAGGCTTGCTTGATACTTGTTGACACTGCCTTCATGCTCCTTCCTTGGCCACTATTAACGTGGACTACTGATGGTTCTAAGTCCCTCTCCAAGTCTCACTCTCCCTGCTTTGGCCAAATAAGCATTCTTTTCTTCAACCACTGGGTAAGGTGAAAAGTACAGGCCCCCAAACAAAACACTCTGGCCTGCAAAAGAGCCTTCCTTCCCCTTTCCTCACCTTTCTGTCCCCTCCCTGCCCGCTTCTTTCTCCCTCCCTCGCTATATCCCTCCCCTCGCTGAGCTGGATGCAGGATGCGCTGTCCTCGGTGCTGACTCATTTTTCTTCCCTGTTCAGCTGGGGAAGGAGCCTGCGTGAAAATGAAGACATGCTTGTTAGTGTTAAAACTAGGGACCTGCCCTAAGCTAAGTTCTGTGCCTCTAGTGTGGCCGGGGCTTTCACAGCGCCCCTGGAAAGATGCCTGGAGAGGCTGACCTGGACCGGAGACTAGGCGCTGTCCTTCCCAGTGCCTTTGACTTTGGAGCTGAGGGCAGGGACAACTAGCGCCTTATCTGGGTGCCCCTGGGGCTGCTATTGGCACAGTGATGGCTCCACTGGGACCCTGAATGTGGGACCCAAGTAGGATGCACAGGCTGGAGATAAGCCCGGGAACAGATTCCCTTTGGCGCTCAGGTGCTGTTCATCAGACATCGACAACCCCACAGCCCTGGCCAGTGACAGGCACTGGGTGATAACAATGCCATGTGATCAGCAGCCTTGGAGGACAGGCTGTCATTTGCTGGCAGAGATAAGGGAACAATGGGCAACCCCTGCATTCAGGGAGGGGTCTGGGCAGAACATACAGGGTGCAGGGAGCTGAAGCTTGTCTCTACCCTCCACCTTGCCAGGCCTCCTCTCAGAAGGCCTCTGAGTCCCCCTGTCACCAGGGACCTCTGGCCCCACATTCCACCCCCACTCTTCTGACCCCTGTTCTTTGGATTTAATCATGTCAGAGTGCAGGTGTTAAAGGATGATAACAGACCAGAGGTTTCCTTCCCACCCCCAGCAGCACAGAGGAGGTAGAGTGGGACGTGGGGGCTAGTGGAGCACTAACGATCTCACAATCAGACCCCACAAGTCAGCCTCAGAGGCAGATCTGAGGCCAACCAAGGGCTCCAGAGGGATCAGGAGAGTGGGCTTGGAGAAGCTGCAGATACCATTTTCTGGTGTCTTCCTAGCCTCCCCTCCCCCGTGGAAAGGGCAGCTGACCCCACACCTGAGCCTGCATGTTGGCATGAGTTCTGCCGCCCCTGGCTCAGCTCTACCCTTCTCCCGGTGCTGCCTGCTTTTCCCCCACCATAGCCACCACAGCCACGACCTGGGGAGTCAGGACGCCTGGCCTCTATCAGAAATCAGCATGTCGACAAGTGATCTTAGGAGTCATAAGCAGGTCACTTCACTCTCTGGTCTCATTTCTTCACCTGTAGGTTGGGGTTACTGGTGTGCATCAGATCTGCTAAGTGGTATCCAGTGAAATAAGCCTGTTTGTAGAGGGCAGGGTCTGAGATGCACTGCTCACAAAAAAGGCCACAGGCAGAGCTAGGACACCACCTGAGGGTCAGCTCCTGGGGTCGAGCTCACCCTTGCTGGTTTCCCTTTTATATTCTTCCTGCTCCTCTTCTCCAGGCCTGTGCTGAGATCTCTCCCTGGTCCAGCCTCTGGGTTCACCTCTGAGATTTCCTTCTGTTTTCTTTCCTTCCATTCCTGCCACTTCTTGCTCTTGCCTTTGGCTGACTGCTTCTGCTCATCTCTAGACCTCACTCTGCTTCTCCATTTGTTGCTGATGGAGAATGTGTGCAGATTGTCTTGATACTGTAACTTTGATGTTGCTGTGAATGATTGCTGAACATCCTGGAGCTGACCTCTCAACTCCAATGACCTCCGCTGACCTTGCTCCTGCAGTTTGCACCTATGGATACATCCCAGATGTCATGTTAAGGTTTTAGAAGATAGCCTCCGATGTTCTCACTTCTCAAATTCCACCCTGCCTTTATTTCAACATCAATAAACTCTCCATCCACTTTCTTTTCCTACCAACATATCTGCTCCCCGCGTGCTCTATTTCCTTCCCACCTGGTCAACAGCCTCTGATTCATCACATTAAACATCTCCCAGCTCCCTGTCCTCCTGCTGATTCCATTCATTTACTCACTCATCTATTTCTCTTTTCAACTTTTTGGCCTAAGGATTGCTGATCTTAGGTTGTCTTCATCCTATACATCACCCCTGTCCTATGTCAGGACACAGTATAAAGGGCAGAGTTCAAGCCATCAATCAGAAGAGCAGACAGGACTAAAGATGGGGACGGTATTGTTCATTCTCTCCCATGGACATAATAGCAAAAAAGACTCTCTTCTTTCTTAGTCACTTCCCAAATGAGCTGCCTGGGAGGCCGTTGGAGTAGAGTAACCAGTGGGCGTCTCTTCATAAGAAGTTGTACAGGCAGTTTGCCCATAGGCTGCAGTGGTCTGAGCCTGGGTGTAGCTGACATCAGTGGGCTGTCCATGGTTCCATCACTTTGTTGCCCATTTACCTGGGCAGTTTGTGCAGATCCTTGAGTGGTCTGGGCAGTGTGAGCACTGCAGCTGGCTGGGCTGCAGCTGGGCTGTAGGTGCTGTGACCCATGGCTGCCATTTTTCTCTCCTTCCTTCTTGTTCTCTCAATGTCTGTCTCCCTCTTGCTTTCCTCCTCTGCAATGCATTTTCTGACCTAGCCACATCTCTCCACTTCCACAGTGGCCCATTGATTACACAGTCAGTCCTAGCCATCATGAAAGAGAACCACACAAGGCCTGTATTCTGGGAGGTGAGACTCATTCGGGGCCATCTTGGAAGCTGGCAACCGTGGTAGGAGATGTTCTCAAGTGGGGATCCCCACATTATTTGTCAGCTGGGAGTTTCTTCGTCCTATCTGCTTGTGCTTTGGGGGATTGCCTGTTTAGTCTTTTGTTGTTCATTTCTCTTTGCATTCCAACTCCATGGGCTAGTTAGCAAAGCATATTTCTTTTTTGTTACCAATAAAGGCATGTTATTTATCACTATATGTGGAGAGGTAACGGTAACAGCCAACGCTTATACAGCAGTTACTATGTGCTGGGCACTGTCCTAAATACTTTACATATATAAACTCACTTAACCATCAAATACCCTATGAAGTAAAAGTCATCATTGCCCCCATTTTACAGTTGAAGAGACTTGCTAGCCACGTAGCTAGCAAGTGCCAAAGCAAGGGCTCGAATTGCGGCAATGTAAGAAAGATGTGCTCTTAACCACTGCCCCTGCAGCAGGAGGGGTAGCAGGTGGGTGGGGTGTGGGAATGCTAAGTTCTCCTGGAGCATGTAGAGAGGGTCTGAGCGCCAGAGTGAATCATAGGGAAGTGAGCCTGGGGAGGAGATGGGAAGGAGCAAACTGAGAGGCAGGAGGAGAAGCTGGAGATGGGTACATGGTGCGACTCAGATTTGGGAAAAGAAAAGGTGACTGAAAATCACAGAGGTCACCAATGGTGGAGGCGAAGGAGGATGACATTGGAGACCCTGGAGCGGTGCTCCAGAGAGTGGTGTGTGGCCGTCAGATCAGTGTGCTGGAAGCAGATGGGAAGGGTCAGTGCACATCCTGCTTTGACCAGATGGTGTCTGCACAGCAGCCTTCTCCCAGCGTCCCGCTTGGTTTGAAGTTCTGTCCCGGGTTCCAACACAGTTTGCTAAAACTTAATTTGAAACTTAAATTTGGGCAAATACACACCCAACAAGCTAGCTCTAAACTGCCTGTCCCTCTGTCCCCCATTTGCCTGAACACCCCTCCCCACAGCGGCTGAACCCCGGAGGCCGGACCCTGCCCCCCAACTGCCTTGCTGAGTTGTACTCCAGTGGGTCTGGTTTCAGCTCTAAAAATGATGCAAGTCCAGGGAGGCAAGATAATCGGTGCAGGCCCGTGTGGTGGGTGTGGGGAGAGGTAGAAGGGCCTTCCCTCACGATGGGGTGCAGGATAGATCCCAGCCAAAGCCTGACTCCTGCCCAGGCCAAGCTGAGCAGCACTTCCTGGCAAAGGCTGGTTCTCACTCCTAGAAGGAAGCCCCATGGCAGGGAGTGCCAAAGGAGGCCTGAAGACACAAATATTTGCTTGGCATCTGCCCTTCTTGTTCAAACAGGGCGCTCGCTGTGGGGATGGCAGCTGGCTGCTGCAGCAAGAGAGAGAAGTGGGTGAGGGAGGAAGACAGGGAAGGAGGAGCCCTTGCTCTCGGCCACTAACGAACGCCCCAGGCTCCTGAGCTGCTGGGATCCGTGAGCTCATGGCAGCAGTAAGCAATGCCCAGCTCCTGCCAGAGATCTGTTCAAACACAGCGAACCTTTCCCCGACCATCAGACTCATGGCATCGCATCTGCCCTGCTGTGTGATGGCGGCAGAACCCGCGGAGTAGACAGTGTGACTGCCTCTTCATACCCAGCTGAGATGTGCGGTGTGCAGGGCTGTGCTGCTGCGTCCTGCCCGTGACGTGACCACGTGTTACTCTGGGGCTGGGCTCTGTGTGCATTTCATCTTGATAGTATGTAAGAGTGTACGCGTGTGTGCTGCTGTGGACTGAGTTACTGTGT